>QNUK01000593.1:59337-382499 GCA_013621035.1 Clarias magur
CTCCTCAATACATGCTGTTTCAGTGTTTTATGTAAATGATTGAAACGGCAGAGCTGGGCGGAGCTGAGCAACAACCGACCTGGGGAAGGACTCCACTCATATGAGGTCACAGTAGCGGGGAAAAAATCTATAGGCTTGTTAAAGCTTACGTAAATATAAAAGGAACGAACAGGGAATGCTTTTTTATCAGTTTTTGGGTACGTACACTTATACTGGAGACCAATGTAAAGGAAGTGAATTTTGCGAAAAAAACATATGTGTCCTTTAAATCTAGATCAGACGCCTAAACACAGTTTCCTGTCCTTTGAAGTATTTTTTTTTTTTTTTTTTTGCCTGTTGACAGCTTTGCTGCGCTTAAATTTTTGGAAAATAATATACACACAAGCTGTATGTTATAATAATGTAGTGTTAAAACATGGAAATTTAAAGACAAATAAACAAACAAGCCTTAATGCATCGACTGCATCTGTCAGTTATTCCAAAGTAATCTGTTTGAAAATAACAGAGAGAGAGAGAGAGAGAAAGAGACAGAGACACGGAGGCAATTTGATGTTCAAAGGCTTCACATAAAAATGCAGCTTCCTGAATAGCTTTGTACAGGAAACGGAGGTGTGTTCTAGCACGGAAGGGTTTAATGTTAAACTATATTAAGGATATCACACATACACATGCGCGCACACACCAGTCTCCTGATTAAATGTGCACTTTGCTGTCTACCTACTGACGGCTTTGTCCTGCTCCTCAGCACCAGAGGTGGTGAAGAACGAGCGGTACACCTTCAGTCCGGACTGGTGGGCTCTGGGCTGTCTGCTGTACGAGATGATCGAAGGACAGTCGCCTTTCCAGCAGCGTAAGAAGAAGATCAAGCGCGAGGAAGTGGAGCGACTCGTCAAAGAGGTGGCCGAGGAGTACTCCAGCAAGTTCTCGGAGGACGCCAAGTCCCTCTGTCAAATGGTCAGCAGTTCACCTGATACTCCTTACACACCTGCCTTACGATAACATTCAGTTAGGTTTTCTTTTAAGGAAAGCAGCATGGATATAAAAATGACATTTAAAATTATCCCTGATGTAGCGGGGGGGGGGGGGGAACTAAAGTAGAAACCTCAAAAGGAATCGGACGTAAAAAAAAAAAAAGGAGCCTGTGCTCGTTTCAGTGACACCTGATTTATAAATAATTTCTCTTCCCTGTCTGTATGCGATTCTTCTCGTTAACCAGATCCATCGCTCGAAACAGAACAATGTCTAGGGAAAAAAAAAGTCTTTGCGCTTCCCCTTGATTACCGGAGTCCTTTTGTTTTAAGAAAGAAATCACACGGAGCCCTTCTAGACCATTTCGGCGCGTGATTGCCAGGCCCTCATGCTGACACGCTGCTGATTGTTATGGCCTGAGAATAATTTCAGAGCTGGCAGCTAATCAGCTAGTAGCTAGGTGCATTTTTATTCGAATTGTCAGAGAGAAAGAGAACAAGAGAGGAAAGAGAATGGGTGGGGGAAAAAAAGTGGTACAGGAAATGTAGAACTGATCACGCTAATGAGAGTTTAAATTCTTAATGAGATTAATCGGAATAGAAAGGTGGTTATTATTAAAAAAAAAGTTTCTGCTGATATCTTTGATCGCACAGCTTCTGGCCAAAGACCCGAGCGAAAGGCTGGGCTGTCAGGAAGGCGCCTCGGAGGTGAGGGCGCACCCCATCTTCCGCTCCATCAACTTCAAACGACTGGAAGCCGGCATGCTGGAAGCCCCTTTCATCCCTGATGTAAGTCTCTCATGGACAGGGTGCTTGAATAAGAGCTGGGAATCTTAGTGATGCTCGAATGAAATAGATTTTAGTTTGTTTCACCCATCAGTGAAAATTCTTTCAGCTTTATATCTTATTGACTTCTTTTACATATCTTAATTTACATTGCTCTGGTGACGCAGTGGATCAGAAACCCGAACAGCATGCTCACCACCTTTTGATCTTTTTTTTTTTTTAAGCTTTCTTTTCAGTTGTCCCTTCTGGTCATAGCAGTGCTAGCAGGGTAGATTTCCCTTTAGGAAATGAAACGTGGTCTTATTCATGTTAGTATTATTATTATTATTATTATTATTATTATTATTAATATTATAGTGCCTGTTGGTGATAGCATAAATCTCAGATCAGTTTCCAATGTAGCTCTTGTCTTGTAATGATCCTATCTATAAATATCATTTTGTTGCTAGACAATAAACCAACCTGCCACTGCTCCGGTTATTTGAGGTGTTCCTCAGGGATCAGTCCTTGGCCCGCTTCTTTTCTTTATTTCCATAGCCTTGTTGCATACGTGGACACAAAATCACTGATTTCTCAAAAGTTTACTCTGGTCTCCTTGATCATTATGGCAGGCTGTAATTTAAACTGTTGTATTTGCTCCGATATCGGTCGAAAACGATGCTCTACACCCCGTCGTAAAGAAGTTTCATTTGCTTCTGAGACCTACAGTAAAAGATCTGCAGTTATATTTATATTAATGGTGAAACTTTGTCCCTTTCGCACCTCCAGCCTCAGGCCATCTACTGTAAGGACGTGCTGGACATCGAGCAGTTCTCCACGGTGAAAGGGGTGGAGCTTGAGCCCAAAGATGACTCCTTCTACAGCAAAGTGTCCACAGGAAGTGTCCCCATTCCCTGGCAAAATGAGGTGAGAGCTCCCAAAGCCCTTCTACTAATATCTTATCAACTCTTGGCGATACGTCTAGTCAACTGAGAGCATGAGGAATGCCAAATATTTTGTATTAATCCACACACACACACATACAAACGGCAAAATATGGGAAATGTTATTCAATAGTTCTCATTTTTTAACTTTATTATATAAGAAAATGAGACCATAATTAAAAGCAAAAAAAAATTTATTTCTAGACTTTTGCACAATTTTATGCTTAAAATGGTCTTGTTCCATTTATATATTTCAGCTCTTTTGAACATTTGAGAGAAGCTAAATTATCTTGCAATAGCATTTCAAACATTTCAAGCTTGAAATGAGGAAAAACAAATCCAGAAGTAGGTCTCATAATCATTTATTGGTTTTAAAGAGGAATATTACTTGAACATGCGTGTATTTTCACAAGTCTTCCAGGAAAAAAAAAAAAAAAAGTAGCGTCAATTGTTTTTGGATCGAAGCCTTGAACAACACCCAGTAATGAGCTCCAAGTCATTGCTGTTCACACCAAATTCTGTGCTGAGACAAACAAAGGACTTTTTGACCCAGAAAAATAACCCAGAGTGAAAGACGCAGGCTTCCAGTTTTCTGGTAGAACTGGAAAGAAACTAAAGACAATCATGGGCCATGGGATCATCATGAAATCCATGTTTTTGCTGGTTCGTCATGAAAAACAACAACAACAACAAAAAACTAGTCTCATCACGTTTCGTGTGTTCGTGTGCCTCCTTTCAGATGATCGAGACCGAGTGTTTCAAAGAACTGAACGTGTTGGCTCCAGACGGCACCGTGCCTCCGGATCTGGACTGGAGAGGACAGCCGTCTCCTCCGCCCAAACAGGGCCTGCTCCAGAGACTCTTTGGGAGACAGGTGAGCACGGCGACATCGTAAGAATCAACAAATATTGTAATTATAGTAGGGCTGTCCAGATTAACGCATGTGATTCATCTAGAAATTTTAACGCGTTACTATTATTCATATGGTCAAGTTTGACCCTAATGGCTTCCCTATGTGTGTTTGATGGCACGTTTAAAGCGGATAATAAAATGCCATCAGGTGTGCCGAACAGCAAGGTTCGTTATAAAAAGCTTCTAGATGGAAGTTTGGATAAAACCAAAGCAGTTTCAGGGGCGGTCTATTTTACATCAAATGTAAGACACTAAAAAAGGCTGTGAAAGTGAGACAGCTGGCAGAAGCTGGAGACTTCTGGACATCAGCAAGTAAACAGAATTACCTCGGTGTAACGGCACGTCTCATCAATGACAAATGGAACCTCCGGGGACATTTTGCCAAAGCCTGCGCTGGCCAATTTAGATAGGAGATAACGGACGTGGTCACCACTATAGGAAGAGACCGGACAGGCCTCACGATATCATTGCTGCTGCAAGGAGTTTACCATTCGAGATATTTAAATGTAACGATTGTTAAAGGTTAATGTTTGAGATATTATAAAACTGAATAATGTGTTTCCTCTAACCAGTTTGTCGTGCATTTCTTTATTCCAACATCACATGTTTGTAATACAAGAAAATGAAAAAGTTGTGATTAATAGTGATTAATTTAACTAGATTAAAAAAAAAATGAATCGATTGACATAACTAAATTAAAGACGAGTCAGAAACAGAAGTGTTGTGCTACTCGTTGAAGTTCCAGTATACCATACTGTATATGCACTACTGTATAACTGACCACATGACCCGACGATAGTAGTCCGGCATTATGAATAGTTTTATTATATTAAGAATATTACACTGCCGCAAGCCAGACGTCTCGATTAGTAAAGGAAGCTGCCGTGCAGGCAGAGGTCATGCTCGGTAATGGCTAGGATATGAAAACCCAACGCATGCTTTCATTTCCTGTGGAACCTTTCGCACAGCACTAAAAAAAAAAAAAAAATTTTTTTTTTTAAATCTTGAGCCCCTCATATGTTCATATTAAATGATGTAGATTAAAGCAAAGCAACGGGAACAGATGTTTTACTGCAAAGTGCTTAAAGGTACTGGGTGGATTTTCAAGCTCTTACAAAAATGTGCATGAATTTCATGAATATTATTCTTTTTTTCCCTTCACCTTGGCGAAGAAAAAAAAAAACCGTGTCAGGGCGTTGTTGCAGTGTCTGTAGCTTCAGTCAGGAAAGTGTGGATCGGTGTGGGTGGAATGTAGTGTAACAGCAAGGCTAGGGCAGGAGTTCTGGTGTTCTGACAAGTCGTGCTGCCGTGTCGGGAAATATCTGTGAACTGAGGGAAGTAAAAAAAAAAAGTTTCAAAAGTCAAAACATTGTGGTGAAGAGATGAAGGCGAAATGTATCGGGTAGCGTTTGTAGTGCGTTCGGATCGGTAGCATGTTTCGACAGAACATCGGCTGCAACACAAACGCCACATCGCATCTTTTAATCTTAACGGGTTCGAGGTCTCCAGACTGTTTCAGCTGAAATATCACTGATCATCATCTTTCACTCCTGTTTCAGTGACTGTAGCTTTAAATGCAAATGTAAAGTTGCTCCTTGCCCCTTTCGAGGAAGTGCATTTTTCTAGCCAATCAGGGGACAGGAAGTAGGATTTCCATGAAAACAATGTGTAGTGCTAAAGCTAGAGGCGGGGATTTGCATTTTTTTAATTATTATTTTTATTTTTATTTATTTTTTATTTTATTTTATTTTATTTTTATTTTTATTTTTTATGATTTTTTCTTATTTTATTTTATTTTTTAAAAATAATTTATTATTATTATTTTTTATATATTTTTTAATTAATTTACACCCGTGTAAATGTCCATGAAAATAACATTTGCCTAATATATGCTTGTTCATATTAAAATGTGCATTCTAATGTTATCGAAATCGTAATATTGAAAAAGCAAAGTTTTCTGTAGCGACGAAATGCAGCGTTTGACTTTTTTTCTGTGTGTCCTGCTCCCCCTGCAGGACTGCTGCGGGAACTGCAGCGACAGCGATGAGGAGCCTACGCGGCTCTGAGGGCGTGGCCAGCCCCAGGCTCCTCCCCCCTGCCCCCGGAGGATCTCATTTTGTTTACAACTTTTGCACATTTGTATTTTTAGGATAGCTCTATATAAACATTGGAATGTATATTTTCACTATATAGCCATGCGGTCGATGTTATTTAAAAAGTCAGCGAAACAACTGGGGGAAGAAAAAAAAAAGATCAGCGTCCGTCATTACAGCAGAGTATTTCATCGACACGAAGGCTGACCGACCCACGCAGCCCTGTCTCGTCTAATCAACCTGCCCACCGCCTCCTCGCGCCTTTTTATCATATATATATATATATATATATATATATATATATATATATATATATATTTTTTTTTTTTTCTTCTTTTTTTTTTCTTCAAGCAAACCACAAACATGTACAGTGTTCAGTGCCGGCCAAATTATTTCAAATAAGAAAGAAAAAAGAAGGAAATTCAGTTCACAATATATATATATATTATATATATATATATATATATATATATATATATATATATATATATATATATATATATATATATATACTGATGGGTTGTTGTTTTTTTTCCCCTCTTGTGGTAATCTTGACAATCAAATGACATGGAATTTGTACAAACCTTTTGACACACATGGGTTCGAATCACAGCGACAACACGTTCTCATTTAGGCCGCCGTTTCTATCCGAGGTCTCAGACGTACGTACTTGTAAGGGTTCTTGGCTAAACACAGACACCTAGTGAACCACATAGGCGTAAAAATCTCCAAGTACACGTACTCGTCCAAACGCGTATTAGGTTGTAAATAAGCGACACTCATCTGTAAAGCCCTCGGTGTGTCTTCCTGCTGATTTTCCTCTCCGGATGTTTGGAGAAATGATCATGAATTAGTGTTCTAGGTGTTCAGTATGTTGCATGGTGAGTCTATGCATAAACCATCTTGCATTTATAATGCATTTATAACGCTTCGTTCCTCATGTAGTCCGACAACCGCGTCATCGTAGCTCATAACTCGTCCTACAATGCGTCGTCATCGTGATTTTGTACATGCAAGTAGATTTTGTTATGCATACAGTAACGTCATGGCTGTTTAAAGGGTTATTGCTGCTTTTTCCCAAAATTTGGGTCGAAACCACAAAAAAATATCTATTACTTGCCAAAAAAAGCAACGATAAAAACTATATATATATATATATATATATATATATATATATATATAATCGTACATGTATCGGTCAGGTTAAGGCGTTTCAACTCGTATGGACGGCCTCGTATAGATTTAAACCTGTCGATGCACTTCAGACCAAACCACTTTAGTTTAGTCCTCCATCTCCATGGAAGGTGCCTTTAATGTTTTAAGGTACTCGTGTAATTACTTCGTGTTTTTCTATGGAATCGTGATGATGTTCTTGTTTGTGTGGCTTCGCTTTTTTCTTTCTTTCCTTCTTTCTTTTTCTTTCCTTTTTTTTTTTTCGCACAAATGATGTACACTTTCTTCCTGCGCTGTTCATTTTACCTCATCTGTGTCCGTGTGGACGTGTGGAGACGTGCGTTCTCCGCCCGCTCTTTCCACGTTTCCTTTCCTGTTCTTTGGACTTTTGGACACACGGTCTCGATCACGATCTCTCAAGACACGAGGGAAAGTCGGCTTTTAGACCTCGGGAGCGTAACTTGAACTCTCTTCAGCCTACCTGTCCATCGAACTCGGAGGTCTTTGTCGATCAGCGTTCCCTCGGTTCACCTTTCTGCTCGAAACTCAAGTACATTCCAGTCTCTACCGTACTGTACAGATGTAAAATTGATTTAAGATGTTTCTTTTCTTTTTTTTTTTTTTTTTTGTCTCGTTTTTTTCTGTTTAATTTAGCAATAACAGGATTTTTATAAATGTACCTACCACATAACCATGTATAAAGCGAACGACACCGCAAGACTGAACTCCAGCTGACTCTCGTCGACGTGTCCCTGAGCCAGGCTTCAACACTGTGAAGGAGGAGATTTGCTGATTTCTGTCACAGTTGTACAATTTTTTTAATTTTGTTCATTCATTTGTTTGTTTGTTTTCTATCCTCGTACGCAATGCACTGATGTATTTTTACGTGTACATATAAAGTGTTTATGTATGTGCGTTCACCTAAATGCTGTGTGTGTGTGTGTGTGTGTGTGTGTGTGTGTGTGTGTGTGTACGTGTGTTCGCACGCTTGTCGTCTTTGTCATTTTTATTTTGTATTTTATTTGATTTTATTTTGCACTGCATGTGCCCATATTGTTGCCCATAACCACTATGCCATTGTGTTATTCCCTGTATGAGCGGGAAATGTTACCATACTACTGCTGCGACAGCTGTGAGTCATGTATTGCTTTCAAGAAATGTAAATTTGGCCATATGGTAATACTCATCGTTTCAGATATCTTTTACGTACATATATAGATATACACACACACATATTTCATTTTTACCTCATTTGGAAGTGGCGGAAGTGCAACCGATCGAAAATGCTGAAAATAAAGACTCCTCCTTGAACCAACACTTAAACACGGCACACTGGTGCTCATTTAAATAGTCTCGGTGAGTCTGTTTTTTTTTTTTTTTTTTTTTCTAATTTTTTTTTTAGGCTGTGTTTATTTGAGCGGAAAAAAAAAAAAGTCTGCTCTATCCTTTTTTTTTTTTTTTTCTTGGATATTTAATAAGAATTTTATTTATGCTGATGTAATATAACGTATAGCATGTGACACCTGGATAACTGATATCTGCAAACAACGGCGTGAGGGTTCGGGAGATCCCGAGGACCCTGGGAACGGCGCTGGAGGATGCTCGGAGACGCTTGCCGCATTCACACAAAATCTTGAGAAGGGTCATGGAGACCAAGGTTCTGGAGTAGAAACAACAACATGGGTCCAGGGTTCATAAACGGAGATTGGCTTTTACAAAAGGATTCCTTCTGAAATTGTTCTGTATGTCAGATTTGTATATGCAGGTTTGTAAAATGGTAGGTTCATCTTTGTCTGTGTGAGCCATGTTGGTGTTTTTATCCATGGACGTCCTGGCATATGACCAAACTCTTGCTAATGCTCTTATCTACAATGTGAGCTTACTTACAGTATGAAAATCTGGTTTTCTATCTCCGTAATGGACGCCACTATGGTCTGGTGGAGGTGAAACCCGTGACAAGCTTTTATCGTAACAAAAAAGTCTTTGGGTAAAGATGGAAATGTGGAGGTGATGCGTCACAAATCTCTGCCAACTAATCATCTAATTAACAACCTTTTCTGAACTCAAGTGTGTAACAGAGCAGGGAAAAGGAGCAATGCTGAGAACCGGCGTGAAAAGTCCAATAATTGGTCCAATGGTCCCAAAAAAAACCACACCATCCAAGACTAGAAATTTCCTGCAGATTCACCCTCACTGACGTCTTTCGAAGAGACACAAAAATCAAAAAAAGTGTAAGTGGGCAGGAAAACCTGAATACAGCCATAAAAAATAAAAAAAAAAATCAATAAAATCACCTGGCCTCCAATGCAGTTCTCTGTTATCTGAAGTGATTGCTGGACCTGAAGACGGTCATTAAGTGCGTCACTTCAGGTCAGTCCAGCACAGTGTGAACCCCAGCAGCAGAAGAATTCACAGCGGCATCGATGATGAGGCTTTCTCACACACAACTTAAACGTTCATGTTCACGTCAACACCTTTCCCTTTATACTTCTATAATTTATACATTTTGCTGACATTTTTTGAACTCATTTCTCACTCTCACTCGCTCATCGTCTGTACACATGGTCGTGGGGGTCTGGAGCCCATCCCAGGAGACTTAGGACAAGCCATCGCAGGGCACACACACACACACACACACACACACACACAGCAGCTTTGCAGTAGTGACTATTGTTAAGAGTGCTTTATTAATAAAATATTCAGGGTCCAGCGGCGTGCTGAGCGATCATGTCTGGAACAGCCACGTTTCTGCATTCCTGTTTAATTTCATCTGCTTTGGTGCTGGAGTGTTAAAGGGTAGACGTTCTCAAACACAACAAGGTTCAGCCCTGTTCAATGAGACGCCTCAGAAGATCATTATACTTAGCATTCGAGGAAAAACATACTGGTGACCAAACGCGGGATTTCTAGTCAGGTAGTGGGGCTGAGTATCAGGTGATTCTTCATGTGCGTAACCCCGTTTTTGTCGCCAAATATGTCGCTAATGGTATGTGTGTGTGTGTGTGTGTGTGTGTGTGTGTGTGCGGCCAAAACGTTACATGACCATAAAAGACTATTATGGCATAAAAGTCTATTTCTAAAGAAGCTTTCAAGCCCTGGGATTTATGATCCTGCAGTGACTTTATTGTGATTCCTTCTTGTACTGCTTATTGTTACCGAAGTGGTTTAACGATTGATTTTGAGAACTGGCTTCTTTCCTCATTCTGTTCTGGATTCATCAAAGTCCTGGAGGCTCAGACTTTCCAACAGTTTCAGAAATGTTAAACATTTTCTTACTCCTTTAGCTGTTTCTCATGGTAATGAATGTCAAAAGGGGTTTTTATGTGTTTTCAACCTTATATTTATAAGTCTGGGGAAACAAGACATTCAGCATGTTTGTCGGCATGGAGAGTTACAGTAATTATTTTTCCCTGAATGACCAATATAAATATTTTGTTTTTATTTCACATTAAAAAATTTTCCTTAGTAAATAATTAGCAATTTAATTATGGGCAAAATTGTGGGGCGTTTTGGTAACATTATTATAAATATTCTTTTAATAAGAAATATTTTCTTTGTATTATTGTGATTATATTTATTTTGTAATTATTTTGCCAAAAAATTTTTTATAAGCAAGCAAATTGTTTTTTACTTTTTCCACTGTACTTTTCATACTATCTTTTTCTTTCTTTCTTTAGTTTCTTTTTTAAAGTTTAATTTAAGTTATAATAATAATAATAATATTATTATTATTAATGTATTGTTATTATTATTATTATTATTATATAAAAATACAGTGAACAATTTTTACTGCCTAACATTTCTGTGCTTTCCTCATTCACATCCACCTAAATCTCATAAACCTCCTTTAATGGGCTAATATAAAAATGTCCCATTGCTGTCGAAAACATTTCACTAGTCGGTATTATTCATGCAATACAAGATTTCACCTGACTTTAACTAAAAAGAGAAGAAAAACAATGTTCGAACCCTTACGTCATATCTGGTCACATCATTTCAAATGAACCCTAACCCTAAATACACACTTGCAGGGTCCTGCAAGTCAAAGCGGGACTTTTGATTGTGCAAGAAAAACAGAACACATTTCTTAGAGTAAAAACTCCCTTTAATTCTCTATATAATCCTCTGCTACACTAATGCACTTATCCCAGTGTTTCACTAGTGCTTGGACTCCATCAAGGTATAAAGTACATGTGACACGTCGGCCTCCCAGGAACTCCTTTAATGGCCCAAACAGGAGGAAATGCCTTGGAGCGAGGTCAGGACTGTACGGGGGATGTGGCAATAACTCCCAGCTGAATTCCTGTAACGTGCAAGTGGTGTTGGTGAATAAATGTGTGTACAATTCCCACAGGCTGATGTATATACCCACTGTATATAATAGTTTATTTACAGTAATCTTAGCTGTAATATCTGATATATCTTTTTTTTTTTAAACTTTATTAGACCAGACTTCTTCTTTGTGTTTCTCGTTAATTTGTACATTACTAACTGGCAAAAACTCATTTTGCATTCTAAACTACACTGCTTGCCTGTAAGAAAAAAAAACCCAGTGAATGGTAGGTTGTGTAATTTTTGAGTGCTCTAACTGACCTTTTCCATATCTGTCCACACACACACACACACACACACGCACACACACACACACACACACACACGCACACACGCACACACACACACACACACACACACACACACACAAATGTTGGATGTCATAAACAGGCCAACCTCATGAAACTTTTTTCCATGAGAACAGGACAATTGAAGTACTGATGAAGAGGATGATAAATGTCAGTGTCAGTTAATGTCAGTTTCCCCCCTTTTTTTCCTTATTTTACATTTCTTGTTTGTTTCAAAGCATTTTTTTTTCATGAGCTCAGAAAGCTTTTCCAAAATGCTGCCTTTTTTGGAAATGTCTCTTAAAGGAATTTCTGGCTGGGCTCTAGTGCAAATATTCCTAAAGTACTTGAAACTTTCAGATTATTTAAAAACATATTTGGACACACACACACACACACACACACACACACACACACACACACACACACACAATATAGACATAACCATATTTAGACATACACTATGTCATGGCTTTTGAACCTTTCTTTCTCATGAATGCTTTCCATTTTTAACACCCTGTAAAGTCCGTGTGTGCTGAATATATTTGTCATCTAATCAGCAAATTATTTGCATACAGTACTAGCTGGAGTGTTAGAGAGTAAGATAATTATCGAGCAGAACGAGCAGAACTTCTATATGGACACAAGTATTCGGCCAAACCAGTTATTGATTGAATTCAGGTGTTTCAATCAATCAGGTCCCTTAATCCCTAATGAAGAGCAATCTTAATGCGTCAGTATTCCAAGACATCTTGGACAATGCTATACTTCTGTGTAACTTTGCGTCAACAGTTTGGTGAAGGCCAACATGACTCCGCCCCCAGTGCACAAAGCAAGGACTATAAAGACATGGTTTGATGAATTGTAGAAGAACTTGACCGGCCCGCACACCGAGCCCTGACCTCAACCACATCGAACACCTTTAGGATGAACTGGAACAGAGATTGCGAAACAGGCCTTCTCATCCAACATCAGTGTCTGACCTCATAAACGCTCTACAGAATGAATGGACATGAATTATTCCCACAAAAACACTTGTGGGACAGCCTCCCAAGAAGAGTGGAAGCTGCAAAAACTCCATATTGAAGTGTATGTATACAGTGTCATTGCATATTTGGCCAAATACTTTTGTCCATATAGTGTGGCTAGAAAATGTATCTTAATGCAAATACTACTTCAGTGAAAGTGTAGATAATGCAGCAAAGTCTTAATCAGTTACTCAAAAAGTGTAAAAAAAATTTTTACTTTTTTTTTTTATTTTTTAGCTGATGCAATTCATTTGGTGAAAAGTAACTTTTATTATGTAGTTAAACTGACATTTTCATTCAGACTCTGTATGTTTCTGGGCTCAGGTGCATAGCTAATACTGCATAGCTTGCTAATGAACTATTATATTGTATAAATCCATCCATTCATCCATCCCTCAACCTACTGTAGGAAACAATCAGGGACCGTGAAGGCCAGTGGTGACCAGTGTTGTGGGACGTTACTTTTTAAAGTAACTAATTACATTACAAAATTACTGTCTTCGAAAAGTAATCCGTTACATTACTGCGTTACTTTCTGATAAAAGTAACTAGTTCGAGTACTTTTCCATTGCAGAAAATGAAAACTTTGACCTTTGATTCCTCATGCATGTAGTTTAAGTCAAGACCTTTATAATTATTCTACCATCATCACTCAGCGAAGTTTGGCCCATAATCTGTTCACTACTAATACCCCTATCTCACCTACGCGGTTTTGCGCGGGGGCGGTTTGCACGATTCACCGCGAGTTTCGGCGCTGTGATTAGGTTTCCATCTTTCCGCGCGTCAGTCCTCGCATAGTCAAACCGTATAGGTGAGATAGGGGTATAACAGCAGGAATAACAGAAGGGGGGCGGGGTATCTGGGGCGGGGCTTGTAGGACGACTTCCTCTAACACACACACACACACACACACTAATGGATTGGGAATGACTGCCGCCTGGCTCACAGATTACATAAATTGTCTGAATAATGGATTACATTTTTGAAAAAGTAACTGAGTACTTGAATGGCGTTTTTGAATTTTTATGACTGTGGTAGGAGAAATTGTGTAAAACAACTAATACTTGCCATTATCTATCATTTTCGTGAGCCTAATCTACTGGAATTGATGCTAGTTTGCAATTGAATTAGCAAAAGAAACATAGTGTTGCTAAGTTGCTGTTGGCAAAACGTTTCCCAATATGCTAGGCCAGAAGCGCTCAATCTCAACCTCAACACTGCTGGCTGGTGAATTATCTATCTTCAGATGCATCTTCAGATAGCTATGGTGCTAGCTATGTTTTGTTTTGTAGACTTTGAATGTCATAGACTTGTACGTTTTGTTGCTTTGAATATTACAGGTGCATCGATCGACACTTAGCTTCTAGCCATAATTAGCTGATCAGCCCAGTTGTGTGTATGTTGTTTCATTTAAAGTGGGTTTTAATTTGCGGTTAACTAAGGTTTTACTCAGGCCTCTGATTTGAAATTGTGTATTCAGTATTACAGTGTGTATTAGCATTAATATTCAGATGCTAAGCTGCGTTTTAGCTTACAGGGCTTGTAGTGTTCAGCATGGCCTCATGTCTAGTGCTAATATAGAACATTTTCACAATATACTGATATTGTACGTACAGCGCAGTCTGCCAGGCGCCATTTCAGGCTTTGCTCTCGGCAGGCCGTGCTCTAAGCTGTGTTTTTCCTCACCCTCCTCACACCGTGTCTCTCTCTGTTCCTGCTGTCTCTCTCCCTCGCACCTCTCCCGCTTTCCTTCTCTCTCTCTCTCTCTCTCTCTCTCTCTCTCTTTCTGTGCTATCGGTTGCCCAGCAACGCTCTTTAGAAGGAATTTAAAAAAGAAATAAAGTAAATGCGCAAGCATATTCTTTTCAATTTTTGAACCTGGAACGAGAAGAAAGAGCATGCGCGTCGACTCTGCTGATGTGCGCACACACATACAGTACACACACAGGCAGTGATTTTAGCCTTACACACTCTTTTAGACCACACACTCTTCACGCTTAAGTGTCTTTCCGTCTTACACACACTCGACAGCGCAGGCTGCGAAGCACCTCGTAAAGAGCTTGGTACTGTAGGTTGGTGACGATTTTGTATGGAAGTATTGTGGAACACTGCCATTCTCTTTCTGTTTATTTGCACCTGGCGTTAGTCATATGAGGACAGTACAAGGATATATGAGGACATACGAGGACAGCGGGGTCTCAAGGCACTACAGCATATAGTCACCTTTCAAAGCATGTACTGTACATATCCAGCAGAATCATGTAACAGCAGATAGAGACAATGCATGAAATCGTACGGATAAAGGTGAAGACCTTCGGTTAAAATGAACATTTAATATCAGAAGCAGGGGAAAAAAGTCAACTGTTTGACTCGGACTTGCTCGATGGTGATAGATGGGCGAGTTTGGGGAGTTTAAAAAAAACAGTGTGAAAAACAAGACACTCAATAACATCATGTCTGCACATGGAAAGTTTTCTACTGTTATGTTAAACACCTGGGAAACTATTTAGCTTGCATTGTAGCTAGTTATACTAACATTAACTACTTGGCGATTACTCACTCACTCACTCATCGTCTATAGCACTTTTTTCCTGGGAACGCAGGGGGCCTGGAGCCTATTCCCGGAGACTTAGGGTACACCCTGGACGGGCGGCAAACTCCATGCGCACAGACCGAGGGGCCACTCGGGGGCCACCGGGGACCCGGGATGTGCAAGGCGACAGTGATAACCAATACCACCAGCCCATAGCTAGTTCAGTACAACATGAAAATAACAAAAAATGTCAATGTACTTACTGTACCTCTGGTTTGTATAGTCCACTGACAGCACGCACAAGTGAAAGAATCCCCTTTTCAGCAAATTTTATTATCTTCTTGGGCTCAAATATGTTTAATGTTTGTTCTATATTTCAATCAGAAATTTATAATAAAAATAGTAATTAATGCAATTATATTAAATTTTCTGTGGTGCATTTAAAAAAATATATATATTTTTAAAAAGTTTTGCCGTAAAATTGTCCTTTGGAAAACATGAGATCTGAAAAGACAGAATTTACAAGCTTATAAAAAGGAAAGAAAGAAAATCTTCTGGGATTTCCAGTAGACATTTTCAGACTTGCTCGATGGTGCTCGATGGGCTGGTTTGGATATTTTGGGTGTAAAAAAACCAAACCACACTTAGTAACATCATGTCTGCACACGGAAACGCCTTGATGAGATGATGAGCGGTCAGAGGCAAACAGCCAGACATGTTTTATTTGCCATGAAGGCTACAGTAACTCAAACAGCCACTCTTTACAACCATGGTGAGCAGAAAAGCATTTCACAGTGTAGAAAAATCATCATTTAGGTCAATAGAGCGAGTTCAGTGGGTTTTGTAGGTGATGTGTTTCTTTTCGTTTTCTTTTAATCAGTGTCTGCATTCAGAGTTTACCTTTCACATACTGGATTTCTAAGGCAGATTAATGAGCACACTTTTTTTTATTTTTTGCAATTGGACTACCACATTATGAATGCATGTGGCAAAAACACAAAGAAAGAACATAAGTGGAACAAGTGGAGCTTAACAGATGATGGTGGTACAATTTACAGGCGGACGTCATTTGAGTCAGATGCATGATTATTTCTTTATTTAATATTATTAAAAAAAATTTTTTTTTTGAAATACAGACAATCTTGTGCTGCTGTGTGCAAATAGACACTTATTTAAAAATAGAGCAACCCAGGGATGATGGAGGACGGTGGTCACAGGGCGCGTGACGCATTTTGTACTCACAAATGATTTCTCATCTTCATCACGCACGCATATAGAGAGAGTCTGAGTTTGGCACTTACTCACTTACACAAAAGCTCTTCTTGTCTCGAGTGTGTCGCGCTGCGTCACCTATTGTATCCGAAGTACAATGTCATGAAATTCGAGTATTTCACCACATGTCACAGTGAGAGAGGGGTTAGTAATGTCTGGTTACACCTCAACAAATCCGGTGTTAACCGGAAACCAGTTGGGTAAAACTGTGCATTCACGTCCTTGTCGTATTTGTAAGATTTGTCTGTGAAAATAGATTGTGTGCGATACTTCGAGCTTGTCTGTACTCGGCACTTGGCAGTCGATCAGACACGGGGGAGGGGCGTGGCCTTCTGCGTTCTCCTGACGAAACAGCGGGTCACATTTTCCTGAGTCACACAAGGTTTTCATTCAGACTGAGTCATGCTCATGTAATATGCAGCGCCTGGGAAAATCCTTCATATGCTCAAATTTGGACATTTTCTCCTCTTATGAAGTTCTGAACACGACTGAATTTCCTGGACTGGATTCTGTTTGAGTTTTGCACATATACCCAGGAAAAGACACACCACACGCATCATACGTAAAAATCACACTATATCAAATGTTTAAAGTGATAAATATGCATTAATTATTAAACTCAAAATCTCAGGTCTCAAAAATTACCTAAATGATGTAAATCTCACATACAGGATTCCTGGTAGGCAGTTTCAGAGTAGTTTCAGATTTTTAAAATTCTGTTCAAATAGTAGGTTTTCTAATGTGATGCACACTATTAAACACCAGGGTAACTGTTTAGCGAGCACTAATAAGCTAATAAGCTAAATAAAAATGATATATATAGCTATTTTAGTAAAACATTAAAAAAAAAACCCATAAAGGTAATGATTTAGCTAATTATTTAGCTAGCCAGATTATGCTAACAAAAGTTAGCAGCTAAACAAGAAATTTAGCTATTTCAGTAGTATATTCAGAAACAATCCTAAATGCTTCACCTTTTGGCCCAAATTTATAGGTTTATAATTAAATAATAAATAAATAGATTTAAGGGTTCACTTTTTTTAAAATCTAAAAAGTACCTTATAACGAATGCATTTAAATTACAAGACTTTAAACACAAATCTTTCCCTTAGCAAATCGCATAATAATAATTGCATTTAATGCCACACAGAAGATAAAATGTGGCATGATTCATTTAAATATATGAAATGAATATTAAAATAACTTTGTCATCTTTCAACGCGGCGGCTGACTGGTTAGCACGGACACCTTGCACCTCCAGGGTACGGGTTCGATTCCCGTCTCAGGGTCTGTATGCCTGGAGTTTGCATGTTCTCCCTGTGCTTACTGGGTTTCCTCCAGGTTCTACAGTTGCCTCCGACAGTCCAGAGAAATGCAGATTAGTCTAATTAACGTTGCCAAATTGTCTGTAGTGTGGGAATGTGTTCTGCGATGGATTGGTGGACCCCGCCTCGTGCCCTGAGTCACCTGGGATAGATTCCACGCTGCCTCCAACCCTGTGCACAGGATAAAGCCGTATAGGTGACGATGGTGATGAACTTCCAAGCTCCATAGACTAATTGTCTAAAAGCAACTTTATTGATTGGTACGGAAATAATAGCTAACGCAAAACTAATTTCCATTTGTAATTAATTATAGTAGGTCAGACATTTTACTTTTGGACAGCACGTATATACACTCTTGTATATTTTGAGGGTATTGGCACAGCATATGAGCACATTATGGACATTTTAACAGGCATCTGATTACAAAATCAATCAATTACACTAGCTACAACTTTGCCAAAATAAATCACATTTAGCTACTGATGCATTCGACATCCTTAAACTGTGTTTACTGCTGCTCTTCTTAAACCTACATGATCACAATCGTATCATGATCTTAGCAGCCTAGGCAAGATTATGTAATCATTTATATATATACTGTATATAGTAAAACATTTCCATGTTGACTAGTTGCTAGGTCAAGACATTATTATAGGCAGAAAACCCCAAAAGGTTTGGACGAGACCCATTGGACTCAGCTGATATTTGATTATTTGAGCATCACACATAATCAAATCATTCCCAATCTTTTTCCTGGGGGAGCAAATATCTTGAACCCTCACCAGTTGTGGAAATGTTAGGAAATTCAGCTGGCGCGGGCGAAAATCTTATGTCGTGTGCTCAGGGTTAAAAATCCTCCACTGCTTCAGTACATAGTAGATGTGCAATATCTTCACCATTAACCTCAGCCCCAGTACGGATATTGGCAATATCTTTTAGCCTTAATTCTGGATACAAATCTTCTTTAAATGAGGAGACATTAGTAGGTAATGCCGTTCCAGGGTATTTACAGTCTAATCCTGAGGTTGGGTTTATTGTCTGTGTTGAACAAGTTTCACATGTTCTTTGCTTGTTTTTGTTTTTTTTAGGTTTCCTCTGTGCTCTCCAGTTTCCTCCCACCTCCCAAAGACATGCCCAGCGGCTAAATTGCCACCAGATGTGAATAGCTCTGTAAATGTGTGTGTGTGTGTGTGTGTGTGTGTGTGTGTGTGTGTGTGTGTGTGTGTGTGTGTGTGTGTTCATGGTGCTCTGTGATGACTGGGTGGAATCTCTCTCCTTAAGCCCAGTGTTCCTGATATCCAACACTGCTACGTTACTGAAGACGAATGAAAGATTATACTGTATTAGTAGCCGTATTTGGCTGTAGTACGCCTACTCTTGAGAACAAAAGCAGTAGAAATAAGAATGCACCAGAGGAAAAAAACTGAAGTGGGGAAAAAAAAAAAAAATCCAGGTTCTTATATTCTTTGAACATAAAAGATTTCTGTTCCAAAAAGGAACTCAGGATTGAGCCACTTTTTACCTCTAAACCACAAACACTCTGTGTCTGTGAAATGAGAGAGAGGGAGAGAGAGAGAGAGAGAGAGAGAGAAGGAAATCAAACAACCGGAGGGAACAAAAGAGCTCAGTGAAGTGAATATTCTACCAGTGCATGTGGAGAGCCACTACTTTTGGTATCTACTGGGAAATAATCACACACACACACACACACACACACACACACACACACACACACACACACACACACACACTCTCTTTCTATGACTTGCTGTAAATTAATACACGAGTTGGACCAAAGAAACCCGAGGGTTTCAGCTTCATAACCAGAGCTCAAAACATAAATAATGTTTAATATTTCACCATTTAATGAACTCTGATGTAAAGCTTTTCCAAAGCATGATCTGTTTCGACGGATCGGACCGAGTAAACAGGCTGAACTTTTAATTGGGAGTTTCATTCGCGAATGAGGCAGATGTTTGTCTGTTGCAGTCTGGAACAGTTTGTGTTATTATCTCCATGCTCTTATTTGCTTATTAGTGCATCATGATTAATCCGATCGAGCTGAAATGCGTCTCACAGACTCGTTCTAATCATCGGCTCTGTGATGATAAACGTTGCTAAGGTCACGGAGGAAAAAAAAAAAAAACACTATTTTCGGGTTGTCATGACAAAGCTTTTCAGTACATTCAATAAAAGTGGCAACTCGTGTGTGCTTCAGTTTAGAAGTACATTTTGGACTACCTTGATGTTTGCTAAGATCCAGGCCTAAGTGTGATTTTCATGAGTCACGTGTACACCCCCGTGTGCTAGCAAACACGGTTTAGTAATAACACATGCAAAACATTGCATCTAGACATCCCAGAGTGAGCAGGATGTACGCATGGGACTCAGGAAGAGGTATGAGCATTGCACAGCGGCTGTTTTCTGGGTGGAGCTGGAACAGAAACGAAACAGGAAACAAGTGAACGTTTTGCATTTTTACAAATCCTCCACAATGCAAAATTGCCAAGCCATTATCAAACTCAGCAGAGAAAGAAACCAACCATCAACTGTATGCCGTACTCAAAGTACTAAAACCAGATTAGCCACAGGAATATAATAGTATACATAATATAGTGCTAAATGAACTAAAGGCCTTTTTTCCCCCCTCCAGGGCATCCTAGAGTGCATTATATCGTATTTTGTCTACAGTAAGGTCATCATAAAGGACACAACAACTTTTTACAGTAATGCCAAACTAAAGGGCTGTTTATCCTGCTTTATCTGTAAGATGAGACCTAGAGGGCACTTCATCATGTTTTCTCCACTGAAGGGCATTTCATTATGTTTAATATTCTTTGTCACATTTAATTTACACCAAGGTCACATTACTACTTATTCTGCACTGTGAGCATTGTATCATGTTTTATCTACAGTGAGGTCATGTTAGAGAGCACCACTGCAAAGGCACCCTGAAGGGAACTTCATCAAAAGTCAGATGTGGCACCATGGTTGCCTTTTTTTTTTTCATGTTTTCTCCACGTACTATATAGTGCGCTGTATCATGTTTTATCTATAATAGAACACCCTAGAAGGCATTTCATCACATTTGATCTACAGTGGGGGTACTCTAGTGGGCCCATCATTACATTTTCTTCAGTGCAAGGGAGGACACTTTATTATTTTTTTCTCCGCTGTGAGAGCATTTTATCATGATTTTTTCAACAGTAGGCCTCACCCTTAGGGCACTTTGTCACATTTTAGGGGGGAAAAAAAAAACCTTTTATTTACCTTTGGGGCACCCTATAGGACACTTTGTCTATTTTATTTACATTTGGGCATCCTATAGGGGATTTTATTATAATGTATTTACATTGTACATTTTATCTACAGTCAGATATGTAGAAGAATTCTGGAAGACTCGATCTGAATTTTTACAGCTGTGGCCATAGGCAGCAATTTATCACATTATATCAATAGGTGGGGCACCCTACTGGCCACTTAACATGTTTTATTTACATTTAGTGCACCCTATAGGGCACTTTTTCTGTTTTGGCTAGTAAGATATCCTGAAGGGCACTTTATCATGTTTTTCTCCACCTTGAGTGCACTTTTTCTTTACAGTCAGCCTATAAGGCACTTTTCCATATTTGAACCAAAGATTATACTAAAGCTTTTCATTATGTTGTCTACACTGCACGAACATCCTACAGGATATTTAATGATGTTTATCTAGAGTAGGGCCCCTTGAAGGCACATCACATTTTACTGATCGTAAGCGCATCTTAGAACATTATATGCACACGACATTATATGCATGTAAAAGTTACTCTCAAGGGCACTTTATCACGTTCTCTCCATTACAAAGGCACCCTTGTTTAAGCTACAGTCAGATACATACACTAGAAGAAGCTTACAGGACACTATCATAATTTATTTACAGCTGAGACACCATAGGCAGATCACATTATATCTATAGGCAGGGCACCCTGGTGGGAACTTTATTGCATTTCGCATGTTTTTCCACTGTAAAAGCACTGTTTTTTTTTTTTGTTGTTTTTTTTAACAGTCACCCCTATAGGGCGCTTTGTCACATTTTATCTACAGTAAGATCATACTAAGGCATATCCCTAGGACACCCTACAGGGTACTTTTTATGATGCTTTATCTGTAATTGGGTGCCTTTCAGGCTTCTTTGTCACATTTTACTGATACTAAAGGCACCATAGAGGCATTCATTGAAAGGGATTTCTTAAGGGCACTTTATCATGTTCATCATCATCAGATATGTAGAAGAATCTTAGTTGGCGCCTAGGCTGGGCCTAGTGGGCACATTGTACTTACGGTTGGGGCACCCCGTAGGGCTTTTTATTACATATTACCTAGAGTAAGGGAACCCCATGGCAGTTTTGACCAGGGTGGCACCAATGAGTCTGCCACTGTTCCTAAGTTTGTCTCTGGCTCTGTGACGAAGATGAATGAATGATTAAATAATAATTAGTGAATATAATTAAACCCTTTTCCCAAAATACCAGGAAAATGTAGATTAAAAAAAAAAAAAAAAAACAGAAAGAGAAACAGGTGGCTCCTTCTCTCGGGTGATGTAAGCTCTTGTTAGAAGGTCTGGGTTTATTTGTGAACATAAATATTTGTCTCATGAATTGCCCTGTCCGTGTTCCTGACTCACGCTCGTTCGGAGAAACCGTGACAGAGCCATAATTGTTTTTGTCTTTTTTTTTTTTTTTTTAGGAATGACTTAAAAAAGAGAGAGATAGAGAGAGAGAGAGAGATGAAAGGAAAGGAGGAGCCAGAGGGAAGTTGATGTGGTCTGAGAGAATTGAAGGCGCACGCGCGCGCACTGACACACACACACACACACGCACACACGCGCGCGCGCAAGCAGGCGCGCGCAGCACGACGCTCTCGGCTCGTGACAGCACCGTGGAGCGGGTGCGCTTTAATCCGCGGCTCTCGCGCCGAGTCACGCAGGTACCATGTCGGATCTCTAGAAACGACGAGTGCAGCAAGGTAAATATGTGTGTGTGTGTGTGTGCGCGCGCGCGTGCATGTTTTTGTGATAACCTCAAAACGTGAGCAACTTCAGTGCATTCAGTCTGATTGGTCTGACGTCCTCTGACAGGTGAGACCCTGGAAATAAGTGCACGTGACATAAAGAAGAGGGAACAGGTGTGGGATCAGCTGTGTCTCTGGGGTGAAGCGCAGACGTGATTGTGATTGTGATGTGATGTGATGTGATGTGATGTGATGTGATGTGATGTATGGCAACCATGATGATGGAATATGTTATAGTGTACACTATGCCTCATCCCTGACAAGATGATGATGATGAGAAACACAGCATGTTTAAAAGGAATCAGATCTTACATCCTTACAGGATCTAATCTTATTAATTATAACCAAAACAATACACTATACCCTACCTTATCGTACTGTTTAGTGCACTCTATGTTCAGTGCATCGCATGTCCTGAATGAAGGCTCTTATCTTAATTAATGTGTATAGCACTGCCATATTCATTCTAATTAATAAAAGAATGGGCTTTCTTTTAATTGACCTAAACCATGTCTGTTATGGTAAAAGAAAAAAAAAGGTGTTTATTTAGGATGCATGGAAGATGCATGTCGTCCTGCACCTCCAGGTCCGTGTGCATGGAGTTTGCATGTTCTCCCCGAGCTTGGTGGGTTTCATCCGGGTACTTCGGTTTTCTCCCACATTCCAAAGACATGCAGATTAGGCTAATTGGTGTTCATAAATTGGCCGTACTGCGGGAATGAGTGTGTCTGTGTGTGTCGTGCCATGAATTAGCATCACGTCCATTGTGTGACCCCACTTTGTGCCACAAGTTTCCTGGGATAGGCTCCAGGCCCCCTTTATACAGGATAAAGTGGTATAGACGATGAATGAATGAGTGAGTGAGTGAGTGAGTGAGTGAGGAGTCTCCTGTGTTAGACTTTTTTTTTTAGAGGATGTTCAAGTCAAACTGGGATTTGTGATGAAATTATCAGTGAATGAAGGTCTAAAAGCGAATGACATTTACAGAAGACTTCAAGCACAGTACAGTGATGAGGATCTTGCGGTTAGGGTTTGGGTAAATTACTTGAATGGTGCAAACGTTTTAAAGAATGATGATGCCGGCTGCGGTGGCTCGGAGCCCACTGGCTTTGTTCCTTTGAACATTCAGAGAGAGAGAAACACCCTTCAAAATCAATGGATACAGTATCATGTCGCCAACTTGCATAAGAGACACATCTGTCTGTGGGAACTGTACACACACACAATCATTCACCAGCACCACTTGAACATTACAGGAACTCGGCCGGGAGGTATTGCCACATCCTGACCTCGCTCCAAGCCATTGCCATGTGTTTGAAAAGCCATTAAAGGAGTTCCTGGGAGGCCGGCATTTCAGACATGAAGCAGGCAGTCTGACGGATCTGAGAAATCTTTCTACGTTGCATTAGTGTAGCAGGGAAGAAATAAATAGAGAAATAAATGGAGTTTTTACTCTGATAACCGTGTTCTGTCATTCTGCACAATCAAAAGTCCAGCTTTGACTCGAACGCACGCACCACTTTCCGAAAAGTATGTTTTCAGGGTTAGGGTTAATTAGACGTGAATCGACCAGATATGAAGTCAGAGTTTGTAAATGGTTGTCGTCTTTTCTTTTTAGTCACATTGAGATAAACATCTTTTCTTGCAGGAATAATATAAAACTAGTTAAATGTGTCCTGTTATTCTGCACCGTCAAAGATCTCAGTTTGACTTGAACGTCCCTTGTACTGTATATACCCATCTATATACTGTAGATATCAGGAATACAATATTTCAGGATGTGCCAGAGCAGATTACACACAGCTCAATAAACTTTCGAAAAATCTCAGGAGACTAAACGAAGGTTTAAATCACATTTCTGCTTCAGTTAAGTGAAAAGTGATGACAGCCACTGCCAAGCATCGAAATCCCACCGAAACTCCAAATCCATCATCTGAACGGTGACGTAGTCGGGCAGAAGTGATGAACTGCGCAGACTGTGTGAAGCCGCCATGGCATTATGTACAACACATGCCTAATTAGACGGGACAGAAAACGCTCTGATTCTTAGAATCTTCACAGATCTTTAGAGTCACTGCAGTGATTCAGAGCCGCTGATGAGAAAGCGATAAAAACAAAGCAACGCATTGATGTAATCGTTTTTTTTTTCTTTTTTTTTTTTTCTCAAGGTCAGCAAAGAGGGGAATGTGAAATGCCATGAGATACGACTACAGAGTCGTGTTAGAGACAGCGAGACAGCGAACATGTGCGGGAGAGACGCGAGGTTAATAGCAGGCAGTAATGGCTTATCGGCTTGTAGGAGGGAAATACAATCGGCGTGATTAGAGGTATTGTTAAAAGTCAACGAGGCATCATGCTGACAGTTACTATTACGCTTAAACACTCGAGTTTTAAAACGCTAAATGAGAACTTGTTCTCCTGACACAGTCCTTTTCATTCTGCTACAAGTAGCGCGCGCGTAAGAACCATACGCGACAATTTCAATCGCTGTGAGAACAGCGGCGTCCGTTAAAGAAGAGTCCGTTTGTTTCGAATGTTATTCACTGTCATGCCCTTAAGTGATGTTATCACATCTTCTCGCATGTCCCTTCCATGTTTTTGTCCATCAGAGCGTGTCCTGGCATCCTTTCGAGATCTGAAACATCGGAACGTGCGTACCAGACGCAAAAGCAGGAATCTCGAGGGGACCAGTCCGTCCGTCGTGGGAATTACTCTTTTTTTTTTTTTTTCTTTTCTTTTTTTTCGGATTGGATTCTTCACATTCTGCATTTCGATGAAAGCCACCCGATGGGATAGACCGCTCCGCGTCTGGCTGCGTTTCACCTGAAGCGATGCTCTTCCAAGTCCGTGTCTTTCACCGATTTAAAGAAACTATGATTCTAAGGTGTGCCGGCGCGGTTTTGAGACTTGCGTGACTTGAGAATTTCAGCAAACTAAGCTACCTTCGGTTTTCCCGCCTGGACTGCTGAGCTGTGCGTCCGTTGTCCAGGATCACCACAATCATGGTGATGTCCCAGGGTACCTACACCTTCCTGGCGTGCTTTGCTGGATTCTGGCTGATTTGGGCCCTCATCGTGATGGTTTGCTGCTTCTGCAGCTTTGTGCAGCGTAAACTGAAGCGGCGGCGCGAGGAGAGGCTGAGGGAGCAGTGTCTGAGGGCCTTGGAGATGGAGCCTTTGGAGTGCACGGCGGTAGGCTACCCTTCAAGAGAACCACCTCAGTTCTGTTCTCCGTCTCAGATGATGTCTCCGCAGCTGCCGGTCGCCCACACGATCCCTCAGGGGAACTGGACTCCACCACCAGGTACAGTAAACAAGCTGTTTATGTCTGTTTATGACCCTTATGACTGTTTGTATTCGTGTCATGTAAGTGGATGAGTGACAGGAACGAGGAAGCGCAGAGACGATACCGACGTCCTTACTGTAGATTGCAGCACGAGGAAAGTGCAAGTGATTTCAAGAGGATCTGACCACTTGTATTGTGTAATGTATTGTCACGGTCCAACAGTAAGCTCTGTTATGAAATGTTTGGCTCTGTAACTATTAAATAAGCCTGGTCTGTTTTTTTTTTTTTTTTTGCTCATGTGGGCAGCGCAGCAGAAAATGTCTGCACCTCGCACAAGGCACGCAGACGTAGCCAAATTCTTTCATGCAAAACATGGTAACAGAGAGGAGAGTGGGCGGGCGAGTAGGCAGAAGAGTACATCGGTGAGCTAGCAGCAGGGAGAGCTGGGCTAATCATGCACTCCTGCAGCCAGGCAGCCTGCCAGATCCAGAGGATCCCGGGCCGAAGAACGTTCCTTTAAAGGAGGTCCAGAGATACACGACTGATGGCCAGACAGTAGGACAGGAACTGAATAAGGAGGTCGCTGTAAATCAAGCAGAATTCAGCTTTTAACAATGACGGAGTGACGGTGGCACAATAGCCCGAGTCTGTGGAGGTTCGGTGCGAGCGAGCAAAAATGCACAGTGTTTTGTTTGTTGTGTACGAAAAACCTCTTTGAAATTGAATCGCTAATCCATTTCATAACAACCTACAGTACAGTAGAGCAAGTCGCACAGCATGACGTGATGCTATGATTAAAAAAATATGCTGTTCCGAGGATCCATATAGTTTAAGCTTAGAATCCAATCAAGTGGTGTCTGTGATACGGATTATAATTATTATTCATTCATTCATTCATTCATTCATTCATTCATTTATTTTTTACAACTTTCCGATTACATTCTCAAACAAAGGACAAAGGTTATCCCTCGTGCTGGCTTTGTAGTGAGCGTTCTCCTGTACACCTGCAAGGTGATCACTGTTTAGCATCAAATATCACCGAGTTTGACCATGGCGTGGTTGTTGGTTCCCCGATGGACGGGTTTGAGTGTATATATATATATATATATATATATATATATACTGATTTCTTGGGATTTTGTCGCCCAACAGAGTCGGAAAACCTCAAACAAACCAAAAACCCATTCAGTTTTGTTTATGAAAATGTAAAAAAAACTCGCAGTAACAACACTATGACTTGAGGCAGAACAGCAGAAAACCACACCGTGTCCAATTCCCGGTGTGACCCCGAGGCTACAGCGAGCACAAGGTTTGATAATCACATGAGATGCTTTTCTCCTCACCACAGTTCTGTAGCATCGAAAGCTTTAAAGATATGATCACAAAACACAGACATTGTTGTAAAACCAGCCCATAAAGGATCACAGGTCATAATTACTGTATGGAAATAAATCACACTGTTTACTAGAAACTAATAGACACTTCAACAAGTCATAACACCATATGCCACAAGTCTATATCCCATTACAGCAATACATTTATGGCATTTGGCAAACGGCCTTATACAGAGCAACTTACATTACTTTTTACTGTGTTATATGTAAATAATGTATGTCTATGTAAAAAAATGGATGATTATTATTATTTTTAATATATTTGAACCTATTCTGAAGAGGAAATTTATACCTTTTTTTTTATTTATTTTTTTTTTAGAGGTTTAGAGAATAAATTCCCATTCCCGAATTCCCATCATACACCAATGAAGGTCAAACGCAGTATACAAAGAGAGAGAATAGAATTTCTAGATACACGATTGTTTATTATTTACGAAAAATGATCATGTGTTAAGACACAGATAGGCATGCACCTTTATGCAAAAGTAGTTTTCATCCTTCACAGCGATAGTAAAATCCTAATTAATAATATTTCATACAGCCTGCAGCTTTTCTACTGGACGTAAACGAAGCCACCCAGGTATTGTTTAAGGCCCTTAGATCTAGAGGGTATGCGGGTCGATTCCCACCGAACAATATTGGAAAGATAATATTCATCAACAAATTATTAAAAAGTTTGTACTCACCATTCACACATATTCATTAAAGAGCTCAGAATACACGTCCAGCAGGCCCAGCGGAACCCCAGAGCGCTTTAGCCATTTTTGTTTTTGAGTTGCAGTTTTTTAATAAACATATACAGGACTCAGGATTGTACAGTATAGAGTGACGTGTTCTTTTTTTCAGCACAAAATAATTTAGACAACGTGATGAACTAAAAGTTTATTTCATTTTAACCAATTATAGAGACGTGACTGAGAAGAGAGAGAAAAAATAATGAGTCACACAGGCAAAGAAATAGCTCAGATACACATGCTCAGTTGTTTTTATTATTGTTTTCAGTTTTATAACCAAATAATAATAATAATAATAATAATAATAATATGCTCATTTTGAGAGTTTTTTTTTTTTTGTTGCAACATTATTCTTATTTTCAAGGCAGCGGTAAAATTGACATGTTATAAAAATAATGATAACTTGCGTTGTACCTGCCAAAAACCCAAACACGCAGTTTGATGTCAGTTTGAATGTGCTGCCGGCACGGATCTGTGCCGCTCGGGTTTTAAGAGCTAACAAAATTCAGATTCATTTCAGAAAATGCAGAAAAAACTAAAATCTTAATAACAGTCTGGTACATGCTGAGGATAACAGTAAAAGTTAAACACACGAGACTGTATTTCAAACATGATTACTCTGGATTGAGTGAACCAGCTGAGCAAATTGTACATTTGTATAGCGCTAATGTGCAGCAGTTTTATTCCCTTAGATGCAGAGAATGTAAAAAAACTACAGTATACTGTATAGAGGAGAGACTAAAAACGAATTAGAAAATGGACTAAAACAACATTTACATGAAATTACGAAAGGGAAGAAGGATGACGGTCAAGTCTCCAAATATTTTGAAACACACCGACTCAATAAGCTGCAGATTCAGGGGCCGGAGAGCCAGACGGGCTGGACAACAACAACCCAGACGAAAAGAGGAACGTGAATGGACTAAAACTCCAAACACTTGTGATTCTTTATGTTTTAAATGAACGGTAGAGAAATACAGTTTACTGTTACAATCAAAAGTGTAATGACTTTGACCTCAGGGCAAAAAGTCCCCCGTTTTTTTTCATTTTCTTCTCTCCACTAGCAACAGTATTTTTATATTCTGAAGAAAATAAATTTCCTTAATGATTCAACCTACATTTTGTTTTTATCTCTTTATTGACTTATTTACATATTTATTTGTTTATTAGGTTTTGTACGGTATGTGTGTGGTTTGATTTTCAGCACTTTGAATCAGCACAATGAAACACTTTTTACAACAATATAATTATTTAATTAAAGTAAATCAATAAAAATGATCCAAAATCACAGATCTTAACATTTACTACGAGCACTACTCTTATTCACAAATTGATAATAATAATAATAATAATAATTTTATTTATTTATTTATTTATTTATTTATTTATTCTGACCTTAACCCTGAACTCATTTACTTATCTCAACCCTAATTCTTAATCCCCTTATCCCTTACCCCAACCCCTCACTAGAGTTTATTATTCCCTGTTGTGAAAATCTTGAGCGATCAACAGTTTCTGACCCAAACAGTCCGAGTCTACTGAGATTTCCACTCCAATCTAGTGTTCAAGAACATCAAGAACACTACCTGAATATCTGGATCTGGATCCGCGCGACTTCGTGCCCGGGGGTTCGGGTGTTCCTATTAAAGTGGCCGGTGCGCGCAGCCATAAGGCTGCATTTTTTTTTTTACATGTCTATAATCTGATTTCGGTTCAAATCAGTATCTCATGGTTTTGTGTTTCCATGACAACTTCGAGAGCCTCAGAAGCGAGGTGGTACATTTCGTTACACAGCAGCCTACTCATTCAAAATTTCCTCTCTGAGCTTTATCAAGGCCAGATGGTCTGTGGTATGCAGACGCTTGTGATTTCGAGCACATCTGAATTCACCCTGCGCGGTATGATGTGTGTAGGTAGCGTTTGGAACAGTCATGGTCTCTGGGAACCGTTTTGAAACGGAGAGGAGAGAGAGCATGAGAACGGACCAGTGCACGGCGGCGGCACGAGAGATTCAGAGTAATGCATTTCATAAGCCTGACTCTTCGTCTCCAGCCTCAGTAAGGGGTTTATTTCTTCCATGGGGCAAATCTGTCTCGGCTTTCATCTGAATGATGTGAAGTGTGACTTTGCAAAGGCGGATAAAACCTCTGTAGATAATCGGTCTTGAATAAAACGACACCAAATCTTACTTATAAATATTCATGTAAGGAGTCTCCAGTGTCAGCGCTTTGTAGAGTTTCTCTACACGACAGCACTTTTGTATCCTAATAAACGTCAGCAGAGGAAAAAAAGTGAGACTAACGAGGAGGAGATGCCACTTAGCTTAACATAGCTGTTGGTGCTTCCCAAACTGTACCCCCTAGTGGCCTTTGAAGGTATTGCAGGTGGGGGCGCAAGAGGTTCTTTTATAATAAGATTTTCTTTTCAAGAATTGAGATTGAAATGCACATAAAACACCCATGTTTAAATATTAATTCAATATAATTATTTAAAATGTTATTTAAAAAAAAAAAAGTCATAGGAACCAATAAAGCAAATCCACGGGATTTAAATCAGCTGTTATTCTCTGTTCATCTTGGTCTCGTGACTCGGTGAGTTGTCTTTAAAAGTTGTTGTGTGGGCAGCAAAAGAGGTTTAGATTTCACTTTAGGTCGCGGCACGGTTAAGTTTTGAAATGTCTGATGTAAGTGAGAACAGGAACTGGCTTGTGTTTCACAGAAGGTTCAAAATGCATCTTTAAACGAGTACAAATTGTGTCGTCATCGTGGGTGAATTGCTGTTGTGTAAGAACTTTGGAAAAAAAAACACAACACACACACTCTTCATTGACATCGATATCTTTTTTTGAAAAGCCGATCATGTCGTGATTGCACCCTTTTAACATTTCAAAGTTTGTGGAAATACCGTAGACATGTTTAACTCTTTCGTGTCCGTTGTCCGCACTCCTGCACAGTTAAATCAAGGTGCTTTTTAGAAAATGTTTAAATTGTAAATTACTCTATTCAGTGAATTGGGTTTTCCCCCCCCCAAGTGTTTAAATAATCCGACCAGATTTCTTCCGTAAAGTCGACGACTCGGCGCTAGCCGTCCAGGTTTTGATAATGTGTTGAAGTTCATTTAACCCAGTAATCACAAATCTCCTTAGTTGTTTTCTTTGCTTAATGCAGCACAATAATTTGACCCTCCTGTAATCATGTTTACTACACTGGGTGAAATGTATTTATATACAGGGTATCCATGACATGCTCAAATCATGAACAGTATTGTGAACGTTGGGAGCAAAAAGATCACTATAGTCCTGTATACATCGTCTATACTATACTATATAAAGGAACGAATCAAACTGATTTAAAAATGCGGCATCCTGTCGATTTATTCTTCAACAAAGTCTGTTCTTCCCGTTCCTCAGTTTCCATCCTGCCAATGGAGAACGACGCCTGTGGAAAGCCTCCCTGCTACGAGGAAGCCGTTCTGATGGAGGATCCCCCTCCCCCTTACAGCGAGGTCCTCGCTGACCCCAGAGGAGGAACGTACACTAAACCCGTCCTCAGGTCCTCCAGGGAGCACCAGGAGTCCGAGACGAGAAAGATGGCCCCGGTGACGGTGTTCTCCGAGCGCGGCTACTCGTCGCTGATCCGCTTGCCCTCGGCCAGGCGCTGGGACTCGCTGGACCACCTGCTCTCCAACGTGGACCTTAACCACTCCAGCATGGCGTTGGAGCCGCCCGCCTCGGCCATGGCCACGATGCCGCGTGACGGCCGCGTTCACATGGACCTGAGCCTGCGCAGCCTGCGGCCTCTGGACCACAGCTACGGACTGCCCACCGCCTTCCCCCTGTTGGGACGAAGCACGGCAGTGTGAACCTGCGCTCGGACCACTGTGTGTGACATTTTACATGGGAAATTCTCAGCCCTTCCTGCAGGGTTATCGATTCTTTTGCTGAGATGAGGACTCGGGCGCCTTTTTCCTCTCGATCGTTTCTCCTTCAGAAGATTGTATGTGACGGATGTATTTCTCCAGTGCTCTTTCTTTCTTTCTTTCGCTGTGTGGCGTCCGTGCCTGATGCAGAGCAGTAGCTCTTAAATGCGCATTGTTGCCATGGTTCCTGGGCTTCTCTTCTTCCCTTTTTTTTTATTTTTTTTATTTTTTTTCACGACAGCTTCGGACTGATGTAACATAAGCAGGATTTGAAATTCTGTTTTGTAAACTAGATATAGCACAGGGCTACAGCATAGCAAAACATTCATGGTCTGTACTGTAGCCATATCATAGCCTGGGAGTCGGAGTGTGTCAGCACACTGGCTTAGTGTCGGCTCTTTTATGCATTTAGGGATTTTAACGCTCGGTAACGCGACCCATCACTCATTATGACAGATCACATCTTTAAGGGCAGCAATTGGTTCACTTGATGATGCATGATGTACTTTAATCAGCGGTGCTCCTAAACGAAGTTTCAGTACGGCATTGATGGGATGGTTACTTACAACAACAAAAAAAATTATAATAATAATTACAACAACAACAAGAGTAATAGTAGTAATAATAATCCTAATAAGCGACTGTCCTGGTGCAGTCTGACTCTCAGACTAGGTTCATCATGCTGCTCAAGTGTACAGAATGTACTGTATAAACTGTGAAAAATGACCTCGCCTCACTGACAAGGTAAAATGTTATGAAATACAGACATCTGCACATTTTTTTTTTCCTCTCTAGAAAAATCTAGTATATATATATATATATATATATATATATATATATATATATATATATATATAAATATATAAAAGGTTTAAAAAAAAAAAAAAAAAACCTCTTTCAAAATAATGATGTGCTGTACAAGAAGGACAGAACTATTTAATAACCATCTGCTGTCTTCATTCGCTTGAAATGTCTCTTTCAGCTTTTAATTCACTAGCACATGCGGGTAAAAAGAGAGACAGTCATCATCAGGGGCTTCTTTTTTTTTGGTGGGGGTGAGGGAGGGGGGGGGGGGGTTCAGGGGGCTGTGCGGGGGGTCTTTGTTGAAAACCTTTTATACCGTACAGGATGCATTTTTCATGTCTTCATGACGTCGCCTCACTTTAATGATGATGATAATAATAATAATAATAATAATGTGACTTAAAATTCATAAGCATATCCCTTTTCACCTGGAAATTTCTTTTATTTATTTATTTATTTTTTCTTCCCAACAACAATACGATGATGTCATTAAATTTGTTTTCTTGACAGATAAATCATTCGTTTCTTAAAATACTCATTGGGGCGGCGGATTCCACGCAGTGTGTGTGTGTGTGTGTGTGTGTGTGTGTGTGTGTGTGTGTGTGTGTGCGTGTGTGTGCGCTCCATGCAGCAGTATCTCATCCTGACTGTATTTGTGTATCACTTTGCGTCGCTCTTATTTTTTTAAATGGTGCTCTTTCAGAGTCGCGGTAACGAGGTCTAATTTGCTAATGCAGGCCGCATTTCTTCAATGTAATGAACGGCGCGTCGCGTAAAAAGCCTCGATTTCATTTCGGCAGACTCATCTCCTGCTGCCATTTAGTCTGGCGGCTCTCTCGCGGCTCTCTCTACCTCACCCGCCCTAATGGCTGTCTTTGTTAACGTCTCTGCGTTCTGAACGTTACCGTCCGGGGCATCCGGTCCGTTCCCTGAAACGACCATTTAATTAGGATTTACTGTATTAAGATGAGAAACACTTCCATTTATTTATTTATTTATTTATTTGCTTACTTACTTTATTTTAACCGCTGAGCGTTTAACACGATACTTTACACACAATCAAAGTCTAACACGAACTGTTGGGTTTGTAGTAACCGTTTATTTTCCGACTCGGTGATCAAGCAGCAGTGAACAGCGCGAGAATAAAAGCCTTTCGCTGATTTCAAACATGTGTCGCGTAAAACCCTTCGCTAGAGCAGAGTATGTGGAAACCTATGATTTTATTGCAAATTACACCATAACACGTAAAGATTTTGTTTCTGCTATTGGCGACATTTGTTGCCTGGAGAACGAACTGATTCCTAGACATGGAGCTTCAACATCTCTTCGTCCGCTCTCTTTCAAAGAATCACAGTTCAAGCATTCGGGGAAAAAAAAACGTATTCAAGAAATGACTAAACATGAAAATAGAGAGAGAGAGAGATTCACGACTGGTACTCAACCCTTTCTGCCTTTGGAAAGGTGTGACCTTTAAGTTCTTACTCTTAAACTGCAACGTTTCCATGAATAACATTTCAGTGAAATGCTCCGTTGAAATTTACGTCCATTTTACAGAATGTAATCGAAAAGGGTTAGTGGACGGTGGCCGTCGAGGACGCCAAGTACACTCTTTGTAACTCATGTAATTATTGATTGCTCACATAAGGACCCTAAGCACATTCTCTGCGAAGCACGAGGGGTGTTCAAATGAATCCGGGACTTTTTGATTGTACAGAACAACAGAACACTCCCTTAAGAGAAAACTCCCTTTATTTCTCTATATAATCTCATGCTACACTAATGCACTCATCCCAGTGTTTCACTAGTGATTGGACACCATTAGGGTGGAAAGAGTTTGCCAGAATGCCAGCGTCATCAGTGATCAGACGTCATGTCCGGAACGCCGGCCTCCCAGGAACTCCTTTAAACATGTGCAAATGTCTGAGTGAGGTCAGGACTGTAGAGCGGATGTGGCACTGACTCCCAGCCGAGTTCCTGTAACATCTCTCCTGCAAGCTGGAGCCCTGAGGACCAGGCGTTCCACTCGCTGAATGTTCACGGGAACGACTGCAGTGTGCTCCGAGCCACCTCGTCATTTACTGCGGCTAAGCGTCTCATCACCGCGCCGTCTTCGGTAAACGTCAATCGCTTTCATGTACGAATTCATCCGTAGTTCCAGCACCCAATCCAGTCCCGGTTTGACTCGAACACCTCCTCTCATTCGTTCCAGCTCGTCCCCGGGCCTGGTGTTCTGTCCTGTTCTTTCCGCGCCCATGCCGATCACTTGACCCGCGCCTGTTTCTGACTTCCGAGTTCGATACAACGCTGTTTGTTTTGCAAGTGTATTTTAATAAACTCTCTCTCTCACATGATCTTTTTCCATCACTCCAAAGTCCAGTCTTTATGCTCCCTAATGAACTGAACAGTCTCACTAATGAGTGTTTTTTCTTATGGACACACAGCTGTTTATTCCTGATCCTGTGAGCTCGCACCATACTGTGTGCTTGTGTGTGTGTGTGTGGAAACGTTCTCATCACTTTTAAACAAAGTACAGTATGATGCTTTTCCGACCAGATTTCCTCCATGTAGTCGAGCACTTGATCCTTCCAGGTTTTTAATAATAATAATAATAATAATAATAATATGGTCTTGGACCATTTTTAAACTCAATTCCACTCATTTCACGTCTCCATCGTGAGATAAAGATTTTTTTTTTGGCCATGCAGTGTATAAAAACACACTAAAAGGAACAACTCTTGCTGAAATCAACTTCATGACAAATAAGTGTACAGTTTAGTAGTTTTTTCTTGCAATTGTAAAATAATATAAAATGCTTCATTTTCTTTCTTTTCTTTTTTTAAAGAAAAGCTGTATATACTGTAAAAAAAAAAAAAAAAAAGAAACTTTCTTTGTGAAGCTCATTGTATTAAACACGCATTTAAAACATAATGCTTGTTTTAAAGCTCCAGCTTCATGACTAAGGACCTTGTGAGATGATAAAAAGGTCAGACGGGAGCAGATCGGGTACCGGATCTGAAGCTGTTAGAAGAACGGAACTGGAAGACGTGATGAGACCGAGACACCGGGGTCATGGCATCGCCTTAATCCTTACAGTCTGTTTCAGTCGAACGTAAAACTCAGAATAAATCATTATGTGTGTTTAATACTGAACTCCCGGTCATGTGATCTTGGGCGATAAACCCGACTCGTAATCAAAATCAAATAATCGAGCGAGCGAGCGAGCGTGTCCGCACGGTTCGGCTCGTGTTCTCGGCCCTATTTTTATTTCCCTCGAGTGTTTTCCGTGAGTTCTTCGCCTTTGTGCGTCGCACGGCCAGTGAGGCAAAAGACAGAGGTGTAAACTGTGGCTCCTCTGCCTCGGCGCGTTGCTAAGCGACTGGAACGGAGCTCCGAGAGTGTGTGTTTACATAGAATAACAAAACAGCGTCCGTGCGTGCGTGCGTGCGTCGTGTGTACAGTACGTCAGCGCTAAGTGCTCCGTGGGCTTTAAATAAACGAATCATTGACAGCTTTCACGCGAGCGTTTCGTGAGATCTTGCACTAAAGAATATTCATTCTTGACATTTAATCATCGGGAAATGACATGACATGATATTTAATCGGCCTGTTCATGTCGATCCTCAGCGTCCGCGCGGTCTCATTCACGCGGGTGGGATTGAAATGTTTCTGCACAACCAACTTTTATTGTCTGAACATACAGTATATAGTTATAGCATAAAGTGTGTATGTGTGTGTGTGTGTGTGTGTGTGTGTGTGTGTGTGTGTGTTAGAGATATCATGCTTACTGGAGCCGGAGTCTATTTTAGATTTCTTTCGATTTAATTCGACGTTGACCGGACGGCTCGAAGAATCCAGGGGCGTCAATAAATTGAAAAGAAGAAGAAGAAGAAGAAGTGAAGGCGTGAAATAAGAAGAAAATAATGCACGCTGAGCCCAGTTGTTTTTTGAAATCTTTTATTAACATACAGAAGCACATAGCAGGTGACAAAAGATCTTGTGCTTGTTTCAAAAAACAGCATGTGACAAGAAAAAGCGGACGGAGGGGAGGGGAGGGGAGGGATCGAAAATAATAATAAAAAGAGAGAGAAAGAAAGAAAGACAGAGAGAGAGAGAGAGAGAGTTTAGGAGCTGCTAAGCCTTGCTCGAGGGACAAAGGGCAAACTGGAGTAGTATATTAGTAGTAATAGTAGCAATAGTATTGGTAGTAGTAATCTCCTAGTAGTGTGTGAGAGAGGAAAAAGAAAGGAAGGAAGAAAGAAAGAGCGTAAGAATCACTACAGAGGAGCTCGGAGGGTTAAAGAGTACACTGAGATCACGTCCAAAGGGCCCGGGTTAGAGTTAAAGATGCGGCTCGGCTCCCGCGTCAAAATCCGGGGTCAGGAAACGGGTCGGGAAAGCGGATCCGTTCCAACGCCAGTCGCGCCGTTCCGTCGTCCTGCGGTTTTGCTTTTATTTACAAAAACAATACTACGTTAGTTGAGTATTATTGCTTGTTTCACATCTTTTGCTTCGTCACGAACGAACGCTGAAATTAAAAAACGAAACAAAACCAAAGAAAAAGAGAGAGAAAAAAAAAAAAAAAAAAGCCACGATAAGGTTCAGGATCGTACGCAGGTCTGAAGAACTACGAAACTACGGAAGACCGGAGACAGTCGAAGCTACAGATTTCGAACGTTAAGAATTCGTAGAGTCAGCGTTAGCAATACTCAGGGGGTCGGATCGCGGCCGATGGCTGCCGAAACAGTTGGCGCAGGGTTCGATCGAGACGGCGAAGACGCTCAGCAAAAACCCGATACGAATTCCAATATCCACAGGAAATGTTACTCTCGTGTTAAAAACCACGCTCACACACACACACACACACACACACACACACACACACACACACACACGTACAGTATACTGTGTATAAACATCCACATACATGGCTAAATGTGCATTAATATAGTTATTGCCTAAGCTCCAAGTCAAATCGAATTAAAATCTAATTCTATCGCAAACACTGGATTAAAAAAAAAAACAAACAAAAAAAAATCAACACTACCTTTTATACAGCGAAATTTTGAGAATCTATGGCACCTGATTCTAAATCGCAAAACACCAAATAACAATAATAACAACAACAACAACAACAACAACAACAACATGACACGTGAAAACATCGAATCGCTGAAAGCCCTTGGCACAGGAAACGAAGCCAACGAAGCCGTGCTTAAGAGGAGAACACGATGGCACCCGAGGAACAAATCAAATCGTCTGGATCGTTTTTGGAAGAAAAAAAGAAAAGAAAGAAAGAACAGACATTGGCTTAAAATGATTAGTGATGGGAATAAGAAAGGTGCTAACGTCTAGCCTGAGCATCTAACAAGGGGAAGTTCGGTTCTACCTTGGCTGGAGCGACGAACCTTTCCGTCATTTTGAGGTTCTGGCGCGCGACTAAGACGGGACGCTCTATGTGCTACTGGTCACACCTGTCAGGCACAGGGAGTCGATACAACACAGGTGGGCGCTAAGTACACACCGTGCTATACTCTGCATAGCAAAAAAGAGAACGGAAATAAATAAGGACTTGTACAAATACACGCACACACACGCACGCACACACACACACACGCACGCACACAATCCGAGAGAGAGAAAGAAAGAGGGCGCGAGAGCTTAAACCCATTGGCATCTTTAACAATAACCCGGATCCTTTTCAGTGGCTAACCTTTTTTGTTTTGTTTCTTTTTTTTTCTTTTTTTTTGCTAAAATATCATACAGATTTGTATCGTAATAAGCTCGTAATAAGCTCGTAAAAGGGTTTTGATTTTCCTGGGAGTCGTAGACTAGCGCTCTCCGGTGGCCTTAATCGTCTTCGTCCACCACGGGGTCCGTGTCCCAGCACGTGATGTCGATCTCTGCGGAGAGAAAAAAAAACGGGACGCGTGATATATACGGTACATACGCTCACTTTATTGGGAACAGCGAAGTGCATAAACATGACACGTCAAGTGGTTTGGGTCAGTGTTGATCAGAGGTGGGAGAAGTCGATAATAAATAAACAAACAAATAAATAAATAATAAATAGTAAAAATCTCTCTCTCTCTCTCTCTCGATTATGAACACGTGGTTCTCGTCACTATCTGCAACCAACTCTGCTCTGATTTCAAACACCTGTTACATTAACAGTCGTGTCTCCGGGGGGGAAGGCGAGCGCATCCTGTAATAACTCAGCAGGTGGTGAAAGTACAACTTCCAGAACAACACACCGCTGTGGCTATGTAAAGCAACGCGCAGACATGCGGGGAAGTAAAAGTACAGTACAGGTATTTGCTGTATGTTTAAGTGGAGTAAAAGTAAAAAAAGATACATGAAATAGGTACTTAAGAACAGTAAGGAAGTGCATGTAACCTTTCACCGCTGATGTTTATCAAACATCTAAATTAGAGAGAGAAATAAATCAAATAAAATTTCATTTAGCCCATAAACGACTCCTCTGCTCAGCACGGCTGTAAAGAATGATTGAAGTTTCAGCGGATTTCCGGTCAGCTCGAACGAATCCGGCTTCGCTGAGATCATGAATTGTGAACATGAGCCGATGCTTTTGACCTTGAGAAAAAATGTTGCACTACAGTATTGCTGCGTGCGCAATTCTATCCGTTTGATCCATTTAAGCGTTTAAAATGCATTACACTTTAACGCCGTGTGTGTTATGCTTTCTGACTTGTCAAACATTATTACGACAATAATGAAAGCCTTATACATTTGTTAAGATGATGACGTTGATGACAGACAGTGTTCGTTGTAATTACAGCGGTCTCGTGACGTCTCACCTGGTGGTTTGTTGTAAAATACTGGCGTGGGATTCACTTTTGCAGAGCATTCGTCAGACTGGGCGAAATCCTCCTCCTGTGATTGGCTGAAATAGCCTTCACTCACCTGCACAACACACACACACACACACACACACACACACACACACACATACACATGCATACACACACCTCCATCTGAATGTGTTCATGACCCAAAGTTATCATCGGTCACAGATTAACAAACTGTCTCAGTATGCTTTCTAGCAATGGCTGGAAAATGATAATAGTAAAATAACAGTTTTCTGGCGCCATCTAGTGGCGATGTAAAGAAATGTAACATTTTTGGAAATATTGCTGTACTGTATATAGCCGATTCTATAAATCCCACATTTGTAAGCATACAAAATACATTCTCTCGAATTATGTCATAATGAAACTGTCTTGCACCATGACATTATATTATTGGGTAACATTATCATATCATAAATATGTATTGATATTTAGAGGCTGCTAAAGTCATTTCATGTTAGTGAAAGGTTATGACATCATTGAACATGTTGAATTGTCTAAGAGAGTAAATAATAACGTTAATTATTATTAATACTTACAATAAGCAATTCTACTGTCATGTCAATATAATGTGCGTTATAGAATTTAATGGCCAAGCAACATGATCGAAAAAGTGAGCAAAGATCAGCCAATGATGAGGAAGATGAATCATCATCATCATCATCATCATCGCTGCCTGTTCAGGATATTGTGATGTTTTCCTCACCTGAGTCCCTTCCTTGAGCAGCGAGTCTCCGTTAGTCAGCAGCTCCTGGTTCTCATCCAGCTCCTGGCTGTCGGAGGCCGGCTGGTAGCTCAGGGCGACGTCATGTGACTCGGCCACGTCCACCAGGCTGGAGGGCTCGTCCTGGGCCGAGGGGCAGAGCGTGGCGTCAGGAACGTCGTCGAAGCTGAGCAGGGGCTGAGGGAGGCTGGGTGTCGAGTCCGCGTCGCCCATCAGGTCCATGATGTTCGGAGCCTGGCAGGGTGCGGCCGTGGGTGCCGGGCTGCTCTCCCACATATCCAGCAGGGTGTCTTCCGCGCTGGTGGATTTCAGCTCCGTGGGATGAGTCTCAGGGACGTCATTCTGAACGGGCTCGGACTCCTGCACCGGAACTCGCTCGGGAGACTCGGGAGCTGGAGAGAGAGAGAGAGAGAGAGAGAGAGAAACGCAGACAAAGACATTTTGTAATGTAGCACTCATGATGTGTTTATGGCAAAAACAAACTAAAAAAAAATATCTACGCATTTTAAGTGCTTGATTTTCCGAAAGTGTTTTGTCGATTCCCTTCACTGGTACTAAGAGGCCCAAATTTGTTCCAGCATGACGCTCAAAGCCAGCTCCATCCATTGTTACGGTTGGAGTGGAAGAACCTGAGTGTCCTGCACAGAGCCCTGACTCAGCCCGACCCGCTGAACAGCTTTGTGTTGAACTGGGACTGGAGACTCCTATATTAGTGCTTGATGTCTCTAATGACCATGTAGCTGAATGAACACAGCCAAAATAGAATGAAAGGTTTCCCCAGAAGAGTTTATTATATATAGTTTATTATAGTGGGATGTTCAATCACTTTTGGTCATATGATTTGTCATGCTAATAATTAATGTTACTCATTTAAAAAAAAAAAAACTTTTTGATGCAGAGCATGCATTCTTAGATATGTCGCTATTTAAGTGTCATTGTTTCATTCATCTTCATGATGTGGACTGTTTCGTTCCTGGACAGGGTTGCAGTGGATCCCGGAGACTCTTGAGGCAGGAATACTGTATGATGGGATACCGGTTCATCACAGAACACCGTGCACAGACATGATAATGGATCTGGGTGACGTCAGGATCAAAATCGCTCAAACGTTCCCTGCGTATTATCCATAATATATTCCATATATACCACTATAACCACAGGTGATAAAAGTGACTGCTAAGTGTGTTCTCTCGTTGCATCGTTCTGCAGGAAGTAGCAGTGGTGTTATGAAATATATTTACAGCTGCACGCTCTTCCTGTTCTGATAATGATCAGTAAATTGCAGTAACAGTGAAAGTCTCTGAGATGCGAATTACCACAGGACACCAAACTCTGCACAAACAAGCACAGAGAAAACCAGTGAGCCAAAAAAAAAAAAAAAAAGGCTCCAGAGAGCTAATCTGGGACAAGAGAGCAGCAACTTCCTTCCAGCTGTGCAGCTTATTAAACAGACCAGGGGGCAGCATCATCTGTCCTGGATATGGTCCATGAAATAATCAAACTGCTCTCAGATGGGCTTGGGGAGATAGTATGCAAGTTCTTGGCCCATATTCAGGACAGATGCACTTTGCCTTGAGACGTAGGAAGTATTTAATACAAATAAATTGGATAATCCTCTGTTACAACTAAAATTACCGTAAAAAGAAATGCTGCTGTTCATTAGATATACGCAGATGATCCTGTAATTTGACAGCCTCCCCAGATCCTGCTGCAGCACGCTCGGTGCCCCGGTTTGCACAGGCGCATACAGTAGTTGCATGGTTATTGTTTCACCTAGTGGTCTAAACTGGAACTGCAGCATCCACTAATAAATAGAAGCCCATTAGGATGGGAACCACCCTGCCCCATGAGAACTCCGGGAACATTTTCATTGGAGGGAAGTACATCAGACTGAGCAGTTAACGAGAGGGTTACCAGTGCTGGGATTTTTACACCGAATTACGCTTATTTAAAAATATTCAAAGTGCTTGTTTTATAGCAAATAATTTGAGTTAAATCTAATCATGTTTCCGAACAAATGCATCGTATGAGTGCATACAGTGGGTCTGTGGGTTACAGATGCATTTTTGTTGCAAGATATATTGGATATAAAAACTGGGAGAAGATGGAGTTGATTGTGCATTAGAAAGGCGTGAGCACAATGGTGACCTTGTTTTCCATTTAGGAGACTTTTAAGACATACCAACTTTTGGGCAAGTTTCTTTCTCTTTCCTTCTTTCTTTCTTTTTTTTTTAAACTGTTGTTAGGCTGGTAATTTTGCTGAAAATCTGGCAACCCTGGTTAATGATAATAGAGCTCCTTACTCACATGGTGTATGGAGCACGTTTAAACAAAGGTACATCTAAAATAGTAAAATCTGGATGATTCTATGTTTTCAAGTCTCATATAGTCTGCATATAACTCGGTTACTCAAAAAAATCACTAGTTCAGCAATCCCCGAACTTTACCAGGCTGTGGCCCAGTTTTAAATGTAAAAATCCTTCTGCAGCCAATCCGAACCTTTAATCACAACCCTGATCAACTCACAAGACTAAGATTAGTGGAAAATATCCTGTCATTTAAATCTAGTGGCGTTATTTTGGTTACTTTTTAAATCTAAATACATAAATCAGAATTTTATGCTTAATTACAAAATTGTACGACCTCTGGTGGCCCATCTGCAGTACCCTTGTGGTCCACTAGGGGGAAATGCTGCACTAGAGGGTAGCCTGTAGAGCTGTGCGATTTAATAGATTTTGCAATTTAATCGGTGTTTTCTTGGGCAGTTTTTGATTCATAATAAATTTGTACTTTTTAAGTAATGTAAGTCAAATAAACAAACAAAAAAAAAAACCCATAGCTTTAGCAGAAAACACAAACGACACCAAATCTTCCTTAAATACCCCTTACATTGTTTGAGTATCGCATTTTCATCATTCGAGTTTATGAGCTATTGGTGCAATCCTGCCACCTACTGGACTGGAGCGTTCACAGCATTTCAGTGTTTAGCAGATCATTTTAAGTAGTTTTTAATATATAAAAAATTGTGTAAGAACTATAGCTGCTTGTGACAAGTTAGACATGAAACATTAGTGTAAATTAAACAAATATTGCAATGGCCAAAAAGGGTCCTTGGTTATGTATCCATAAAACCTAAAATCATGACCGGATGCTAACTGGAATGTTGTTTTCTATTGCAATTGAATAATGAAGAAAAAAAAAAATTATTCTCGTATAATCTTTGCTTGGCGTCGTGCAGTCTGATTGTGTTGCTAGGTTATTACTCTTTAGTGAAAGACAAACTGCGCTGAAAAAACGAACAGGAATGATGAGCTTAAGGATGTAATATTGCTTCGTATTGATGAAGCTGTTTATATGAAGTGACAGAGGGAATTTGAGAGACTGGCTTGGGCTTCGTTTTCCCTCGCAGAGCACCAGGATGAGGAACACTCAGGGCCTTACCCCATTCCTTCTGGCTGTTGTTGTCATCTTTTTCTTCCTGAATGGCGATTTTAGGGATGGGTGTTGGGGAAGTGGCTGAGAAGCCGTCGGCAAAGTCATCTGACCAATCAGAGAGAGAGAGAGACAGAGAGAGAGAGAGAGAGACAGAGAGAGAGAGAGACAGAGAGAGATTTGTTCAGTGTGAAATGCACAAGTCAGCAATATTGTGTTGCAACTGGCAAATAATAATAATGGTAATAATAATAAATGTGGTAATAATAATAATAACAATAACGTTAATGAAAATATTACCAATGAACACAAACACAGAGCTCACAATAAACTGCAAGCGTGATGTGGAAGTGGCCCAAAAAGAGAAACACATAATGCATGCAGGAACCAAAGATGAATAACAAATGCGATTATGCATAACACATAACCAGCGTTCATGCAGGTGCTGTTCCAGAGAGCCGAGAGCTGAAGGGCTCATAAGTGCACCGAAGCGAACGCATTGAGTGTGTCTTAGTGTTTTACACAACCAAGGAAGCGCACATGCACACGGATCTGTTTGATTACTGACTATGATTTATACACTCCCTCTTTTTCCTCCTATTTTTCCTCATAGAAGCAAAGCATTTTTCTTTGATTAAACCCTGACGCGTTACCCAGGAGGGATTAAACGTTCTGGTGACGTTCATTTGGCAACGTTAGCGACATCGAGACAGCAGCATTGGTTTTTGGTTGTTTGTGAAAGTTAGAATGACTTTGATGAAATGACGATGGGGTACAAAGGCATGTACTGGACGTAACAACGGGTGCAAACAAACACCATGTTAAAGTCATTGTAACTTTCGAAAAAACAACATCGTCCCAGTGTTGAACGTCATTACAACCGTCATTACACCAAAGTTAGGGTTCATGCTCGGTAATACACAATAGTCTCGTGTTCGCCGAGTTTTAAAGCCCTGTTTGAAACCTTTTTCATCAAAACACAAATTTAGTAAAGCTGAGTAAAGTCTTTTCCCAAAGATTCTCAATGCGGTTAAGATCTACACTATGTGTGAAAATGACGTCTCATGCTCCCTGAACCGCTCTTTCACAATTTGAGCCCAATAACTTCATGCATCAACATTCTGGAATACGGCCGTGCCATCAGTAAAAAAGAAACACATTGATGGAAAAACCTGGTGAATCGGTACATTCAGGTCGTCGGCTGACTTCATTTGATTTCCACATGACGTTGCTGAGTCTCGACCTGAGCGACCGAAGCGACCCCAGATCATAACACTGTCTCCAGAGGCTTGTACAGTGGACACTATGCATGATGGGAGCATCGCTTCATGCGCTTCCCTTCTCACCCTGACACGCCCATCACTCTGGAATAGGCTCAATCTGGAACCATCAGGTCACTCATCATGACCTTTTGAACTTGTTGCAGTTGAACCATATTAATCACTGCATAAATTATCCAATGGAAGCCTCTTAACTATTAGCTTAGTTACTGTACATAGTATACATTATAATGTTATATTATAATATTATAATGGAATTTCCAATAATCTGTGTAAATGCCAATATGTGCTTATAAGAAACATTCCAAACAAGTCTTTTCCCCCATCCTAAACGTTTACTGGTTCATGGTATGGTTGAACAGTATTGTAAGCTATGTTATATTTATTTTGGCTCATAAGGTGCCTATAATAGGCTTCCATCCAAGTGGTACAATAGAAGAATTTCCTGCCTCATTTTACCCATGCTTAGACACTGGGCTTGTTAATTTCAAACCCAGACTAGTTAGCAACAGATCCAAAATCCCACACAGCAGGTCAACAATACGTCCTCCATGTGAAACAAGAAGCACCTGAAATCCAGGAACATGAAGGCACAATTATGTAAGCGTCCGTGCCGGACCTCTGCAGAACAAGAGCCTTACATAATTGTAGACCACACAGACGATGACGATGGAGCAGTAACATAAGTTAACAGTAGCCATGTGAGCAGCGCTTTCACAGCCATCCAAACGGAAGGACCGGCGATCGAGTTCCCAGCAGACGTGCTGTCATCTGGTGAACTCTGAGGACACCAGGTCAACTCCACAGAGGTTCACAGCACTACGACATACTGTACACTCACAGGTCAGGACATGAGAGGAAGTGCAGTCGGGCAAGGCAGAGCAGACAGGGCAGGTACCGTCCAAATACAGGAAGCGTGAAGAGGGAGGGGTGGGGTGGAGAGGGGTGAGATTTAACAGGAAACTCATGACTTGTGAAATAAGGGTCGTAACGATCATGCCTTAAAAGGAAACGCGCAGAAGACAGACGTGTGGAAATCTGCGTCTTGTTTAGCTTATAAAGTGGTAATTGGATGGTGTTCGTTTTCCAGATCAAGATAAATTAAGACAGGATGAGTGAGTCTCTAGCAGCCTCATCCAACCATCCCCCCCGAGGCCCGACCTCTGCAAACCCGCTTTAATATGAGAGCATTACTGGATCATTACCTGCTTCTTCTACTAGTGCATGTAATAAAGATTGATGTAATTTTCTAAATATCTTCCAACAGCTACAATATATGGCCAAATGTTTCTGGACACCATCACATACACCATATGGACAAAAGGCCAAACCTGTTAACTATTGAATTTCTTATCTCCAGTTAAGGGCAATATTAAAGCTTCAGTGTACCAAGACATCTTGAACATTGATGGGCTTCTATGCAATTTTGTGTCCACAGTTTGGCGAAGGCCCTTTTATATTCCAACATGACTCAATGCCCCAAAGGACAAAGCAAGGACTATAAAGACATGGTTTGATGAGTTCATTGTGTGGAAGAACTTGATCGGCCCGAACACAGAGCCCTTGATCTCAACCCCATTGAGCACCTTTGGGATGAACTGGAGATTCACAGAAATTGTGAGCCAGACCTTCTCATCCAACATCAGTGCCTGACCTCTAAAAATGCTCTACAGAATGAATGGGCAGGAATTCCCACCGGGAAAAAAAACAAAACAAAAAAAACACTCCAAAATCTTGAGTGGACACTGTTATAGCTGCAAAACAGGGGCCGACTCCATATTGAAGTGTATGTATTTGGATACAATGGCATGGTTTGCCCAAATACTTTTGTCCATATAGTGTAAATCTATTGGCCTCTCTTTGAGAAAAAGAAAGTTCTACAATTAACTTTTCACCTGGCTAATAAAATGTTTATTTAGCTCTTTTTTGCCCCCTAGTGGACGATTATGGAACTAGCATAAAAAAATTAAAAAAAAACACCAATAAAAGATTTTAGCCTGGAATTTACTCAAGCAATGGAAGGATGAAGAGAGAGAGAAAAAAAAGACACCGTTCAGTCCAACGTCAACGTTTTGGCTTTTGTCGTCGGTGGTAATGGCAGGCATGCAACACTTGCCGATGTGAGGACGGAGGACAGAGAACAAGCAGATGATCATTTAGCTTAAACACATTAAACGGAGCCATGCCTAGGGATATCTAGTGCATATCCTTGCCATGCTGAATGTAATCAAAATGACAAAACTCAACAGCTAAGTGTTTGCTCTGGATTTAGAAGACCACGAGCTTGAATCTGATGGACATAAAAAAGGCTACGTGTCTGTGTGGGAGGGACGGCGTTGTCTGACGTCGGTGGTAGAGCTACTCATTGAGGTCATGTATGCAGAAGGTCAAGTACTGTATGCACTCTAGCGCTTTCCTGTGCGTTTGTCTGACTTAGCATGAGCAGCATTTTGGAATGGTGTGATGGTGGCTTCATGACCCTGAAGGAAGCACCTGCTATTTCTGTCTGATGACTAGGACCTGGGAAACGATAAAAGTGCAAGAAAAACTAAATGCGCACTAGGAATTTAAACCTTCTCTCAAAGTTTTCTGCGTTTTTTTCTTCTAATATAAAAAACAGAGAAAGAAGGGTCATGAAGAGACCATAGCTTTTACAAAAATAAACCCCATTATGTCTGAGCTTTAAATACCAGCTGGCAGGACGGCATGCACAATTTCATGACACTGGCACCTTTTAGGCTGTGGAGAGAGAGAGATCTAATTTGGGGGATATCCTAAAAATAAGAGCTGTGAGGTGCAGCTACAGCCAATACAGCCTTAAGAACGAGATGCAGTGATGATGGTGTGGGTGAAGGTAAAGGGCTGTAGGACAAGGAGACACGGGGTACTCCTGCGCTGATGAAGCTGGCCCCGTCCAGTACCTACCAAGTGGCCCTGGGGTGCGAGAGGAGGATGTACTGGACACACACAGACTGTGCTGCTGCTTCAAGAACGGACTGTCCAAGCGGCCTGGTATACAAGGAGACAGGGAGCCCAGGGGGGGACGGACAGGCATGCGGAACACACAAAGGAAGAAGCCGGGACAAGATGAAGACAATGAGAGGAAGAATGAAAGGTGGAGTGTAAGAAGGAGAACGATCAAGGTGGAGGAATGGACGTGTTAGGGGACGTAGGGTCAGTTTTTCGGCAGGGGGACATGTTCGGGACAGGTCCGGGATCATCATACAATATGGAATGTGTCCAAAAAAAGGAGGAGTGGAATGAATAGCAGAGTATGGAAAATATCAGGAGGGGGAAAGAGAAAGAGAAAAGAAAAAACAAAAAGTTGTTAGTTTGACGTGTTCACACCCTCCTGCAAAAATAGTTCGACTGTCAGACAGTCTGTTGAGGGCGCTCTCTAGAGACAGAGACTTCAACACTCACAGGGAAAAAAAAAACAAAAAAAAAACAGAGCTACTTTAAAGAAAAGACAGACAGTTAAACAGCCATGCTTGTGTTTAATCCAGAGCTCAGACTCCCGTGTATCCGGATTACACAGATGGATGTCACTGTCGTCTTCTTCAAGATCCAACTTTGATTAGTTACGATCTTGAAATGTAAGGAGGAAATTCCCTGCGAGTTTGGAAAGCAATCACAGTAGCTGCGTTTACACTGACAACATTTCTCTAATCGGATTTAAATCGTCCTGATTTCGTCCTCAGAGCATTTACGTCTCTTCAGAGGCTTCACGTCTTTTCCGATGAAGCCCACCTTCTGCGCTATGATTGGTCGCAAGAATTCAGTTTCGTCCATGATTGGTTTGATGCTTTACTACGTATGAAATGCGACCCGATCAGAGCTCCTTCCTCAGCCAGAGCCCCAGGGGAAGTCCTGAAAGTCTGTGAAGTAAAGAGAGAAAGCTAAATTTGCTGGTCCCTTCACCTAATGTTACCCCATGTTGGGCAAACATGGGCAGAGAGGATATACAACAGGGGAATCAAAAAGTTTTGAGACTAGCTCTGTGTACAAGCGCGACGCTGACGGAGTTCGTGGCCATCAACTTCGACGCGACGTCCCTTCTGCTCCTGAATCAGCAACCAGGGGACGAACTCGGCAGCAACGCGGCACATGTTCAAATCACACGGACTGTTCCGGTGGCAGCAATGTTGTGGACTGTTCTCCAACGATCACCATGCACAAGTTGCTAAATGGTCTTTACATTTGAGCTCGCTGAAGGTCTTCATGATGTCTCGTCGTCTTCCGGTGACGTTCTTCCTCTCCTGAAGCGCGGGTGCCGCTCAAAACACCTCAGACGACTCGTTCCAGCATCACAGTAAACTTCCCGAATCATGTCAAACGCACGCCCGTGACAAATTTTCTAGTTTCACTCAGAATTTCACGTTCGCTCTTTACTCCAACTTTCTGTCCATAACGAAAATGGCGGACGTGGTTACGCACGTGGTCAGAGTAGCACCAGCTGCATAGCTCCCGATGCACACAGGACGATGTCTTTTGGCACACTGACTTATGATGGTCGATGCTCCCTGTGACTGTGCATCCAGCCGTGTACTGCCATCTGTTGGCGTGTTACAGAACTAGTCTCGAAACCTTTTGATACCTCGTATTTATTCCGACAAGAGAGAGAGAGAGACGATCAGATCAAGTGTTTACACGGATAAGATTTTCTTGTTAAATGGCCTACCCAGGGATTCCACCACCCCTCTTGCTCCTGGCCAATTATGCTGATCATTAGTGCAATATCGTGGTCGATGTAAACGCAGCTACAGAAACGTGTAATGCAGTACACATGCGCAAGATTGAGTCGAGTCGTCACGGCAGGACAACGCACCACACTGAAAAGCATGTCCGAAGAAAACCTCTGTGAGCTATGTTTTAGTAATAATTCATAAAAGCATATTGAACCAATTTAAGAGAAATAAAAAGAACCTAAAAAGTGCATTGATATGGGAAACGAGGTCGTTCTCAGATTACAGCCACGCCCCTGAGTACAGCTGTGATCAGAGACGGGTTGTGTTTCAGTGCGACACTACGGCAACATACTGTGATAATTACTGTATCACACACACACACACACACACACACACACACACACACACACACACACACACTTTAACAGCAATTTACTTTCAAGTCAGAGTGTAATTCATAAACCTACTACAATCCCCTAATTTACCTAAAATTGTACTTTTACAGAGTTTTACATAAACGCAGCAGCATGGATTGCTTCTCATAACGCTTTTTTAATAAAGTGAAATCGCCTGTGTCTCACATTTCACTAAACTACCTTCCCCACTAAAGTCTGACTGCTTTTCCTTCCTGGCATCAAACCTCCTCGGGACACCAGCAGACGTCTCCTCGTGGTTTTTCCCTAAATGCGTTTGGTTTTTAAAACTTCAGAGTGAACAGAATCGCCACTACGCAAGTGTTTCACACAGATAAACTGCAAAAATGATTCCAGAAGTGACGGATCGGTCCAGGAGGTTTCTGCTCTAATCTCAAATCGACTGCAGGCTCGACAGTGCATCAGGATTATCGCAAACGTTCATTTATACTGCAAGGTGCATCAAGCAGAAAACCATCTCCCTCACTCACTCTATAATGCTTTATCCTGTATTCAGGGTCGCGGGGATGGGGGGGGGGGGATGGGGGGGGCATGTTTATAAGAAATTTGAGACGTTATAAAAGAGAAATTTTTAAAAAGGTTAAACTATCTACCTTGATCAGTTTCTCGATTAGACTTTCTGCCATTTTAAATCTCGCTCCGAGTTGTTACACTCGGTCTCACGTTTTATGGTTCAACATTAGAACACATGATTCCTACTCCTAGACTTTCCAGGACAGTCCCGCATTAGCAAGTTTTTATTCTTCATTTCCACTTTTATTCTTCGTAGATTGATGAAGCATTAAATAATAAGCGGAATAAAAAAGCTGGGCTATTTCTCGAGCACCCGCTCCGTGCGGTCTTACCGGTCCTGTGAGAGCTGACGGAGGACAAGTCCAAGCTGCCGGCTACAGCTTTTTCTCTCTGCTTGAAGAACTCTCGCGGGTTGCTTGTGCGCTGGGCGATTATGGCTGCTGCCTCCTGCAGACACAAACATTCTCTTTCGTCACCGTCTGAGCAAATAGTTTCAAACAAAACATTCATCTAAAAAAAAAAAAAAAACAAACAAAAAAAATCTATAATCCTGGTCTCAGCCAGAGCATAAAAATAAACGCTATGGGTAGTTTATAATAGAACTGCTAGGGCAGACTAGACTGAATGTCGTTATACGAACATAGTGTAGTGTATTGTAAAATTCTATTCTCATTTTATCTGCATATTTTTGGAGATATTTAAAAATAAAATATTACATAAACTTATAAGAACATGTCCCTTTGTAATAATATTGTATGATACAGAACAGTTTAAACATTCTTAAGGTCTGGACGTGCTTCAGAGAGTAATCCGCTTGCATTATACTGCACTTTTAATACTCACCCAAAAATAGTCCGAAATTATTGGCACACCTGGAACATCTGGTTTCAAAACAGACGTGAAATTTCCACACAAATCCATTCACGCAAGTAAACGAGGGGTGTTCAAGTCAAACCGGGACTAATGTGGGGACACATTCCCGGCGAATGACATTTCAGAAGTAGGCTTCAGTACGGCGATGAGACTCTGAGCCGCAGTAAAACATTGAAACGGTTTTCAAAGAAGACCGTCTGTTCATGACTCAGGGCCCCCTGCAGTCGTGATCATCCAGGAACTACATTACTTACAGGAACTCAGTGGGGAGTTATTGCCACCCCCCCCCCCTACAGTCCTGACCTCGCTTTCCACATGTTTGGGAGTTCCTGGGAGGCCGGCGTTTCAGACACGAATCGAACAGACAGTCCGATCACGGCTTCGGCGTCCTGAGAGAACTTTCTACCTTGATGGTGTCCAAGCACTAGTGAAACCCTGGGATAAGTGCATCAGTGTAGCAGCGGGTTATATAGAGAAATAAATAGAAAGTTTTTACTCTCAGACCTGTGTTCTGTTATTCTGTACAATCAAAAGTCCTGGTTTGACTTGAACGCTCCTTGGAATTATTTATAAGTTGATTCCTATCATTAGTTGAAACAAATGAACCACAAACACATTTTTGATGCCCTTTATCAAATATGGTGCTACACTCTGGACTGTCACTACTGTAAAGCTTCTTCACATATAATTTATTGAAAAAAAAAAAAGAAAAATAGCATAAATTGTTTTTTATATGTTTAATAGTATATTAGGTACAGTACATGTTAGTATTGTAGGAATTATTTCCACCATAAAGTTCTCGTGTTATAAAATATAAATATTATAATAAAATTATAAATAAATAAAAACACCCAGACATCACCAGTGTGCTATTTCCAGGCGCCGTCCTCGTCCCAAAACAGTAGGAGGAATCCCACTGACCCATATGCAAAGCCCAGAAGAATTTCTGACGCAACAAGACAGTTTGACCCACATCTACGCTAGGTTTACACCTCCGCTCGACGAGGGCTTGCCCGGAATTGGTACGAAAGGAGGTATTTATACATTTCTATTAATAAAAGGATCATCGTGTTCATTTTACAGGCTCAGGATTGAACAAATCGACTCACCTCCACCTCCGTCTCCTTTTTGTCCAGGGAGAGGTCATCAGAACTGGGCTCTGTCTGAAAACACACAGGAACACGTGCTGTAGGGCAGGGAGCGTCCAACAGGGGGCAGCAAAGTGTAGTTTCTTTCCATTTTTTTTTTTTTGTGTGTGTGTGTGTGGATTAGTGAGTTGTTTAACCGTCAGGTTTTCTACTGGCACACGCACTTGCTATGTACTAAATCTGGAAATGTAGGTGTACTTGTTGTGAGCTGTGAGTATTATTTATTTATCAAATTTTTTATTTTATTTTTTTCCCAACAGTTAAGATGATGAGAGAGCGTGCATAACAGCGCACACGATCTTACAATCAGGGCCTGAGGTCGTGACTTCTCTTTGGCCTCCTCTTCTTCTTGCATTTTCTTCCTGCAAGAGAAGGATGCAAAGATATTCTCAGTGAACGATAATAAGCAGATAAAAGAAGTCTGGCGTTTCATCCAGAGCACTTGCCTGTGTTCCTCAATCTCCTTCTCCCTCTCGCGGTATCGCTTCTCTCGCTCCTCTTGCTCCTTCCTCTCCAGCTCCATCCGCTCCTCTTCAAAGCGTTGCCGCTCTTCCGCTGCTTTCTTTCTTTCCTCCTCCTTCCTCAGCTCTTCTTCCCGCTTTGTAAAAGGTTTAAAAAAATAATAAAAATGCAAAAAGGTCAAGAAATGTTCTAAGTGTTATAACGTAATATCATCTTTCGTGATATCTGTGAAGGTGTGAGCAACACAGAGTGAAGGCGCTGGGTCAAGGGGAGCTCGGTACTGTAGTTAAGGCATTGGACTACAGTCCAGAAGGTCTCAGGTTCAAGCCCCACCACCGTCACCAAGTTGCCCTTAATCTGCCCCTCAGATGTGTAATGAGATAAAAAAAAAAAAAAAAAAAGTCGCCCAAATGCCATAAAATGTAATGATCATAGAAGATAAAAAGATACAGAACCATCGCATTAATCTGTCAAAAGGGGGCCAAAATTTCTGACAGTCCAAGTCAACATCTTAAAACTAACCAGGAATCAGATTTGCCGTTGGACTCGGGGGGGAGGAAAACTCTCGTGCTCTCGTCTTTAAATATCTTATAATCAGTGCAGATCAAAAATAAAAATATAGGCCAGCAATCTGGGCGTTTTTTTTTTCTTCTCCTTCTTCTTCCCTTAAGCCACATTTAAAGGCTAAACCTCAAGAACCAATTTCTGATAATTATCTTAAAGGGTCCAAATGTGGCTTTTAAAGCCTGCAGACATGCACTTAGGAGCATCGAGCTAGCACAGGTCACGCTGATTTACATCTCGGCAAAAAAGCCGCCCTGCCTCGGATGAACCTTCCTCATGACCTCATCGCTAGCAGCGTAATCTGATCTTTACCTTGGCTTGCTCCCAGAACTCTTCCCGGTTGATCCTCTTCATCTCGATTTCCGCGTTCGTCTTCTGATAGGTGGTTCCCTTGTGGGAGGACAGAGGGAAAAAAAAAACCCACAAAAGGAGAAAATGTCGTTTAATTGGAAAGAGGAATAAAGCAAGACAGAGATGAGGTTTCGAAAAGTTTCCGGTTTAATTTTCCGCTACTAATGATGAAATATTTAGTGAAGATCAGACTGTTATGCAATCTGACGTCTGTCTGTGTTTATGTTTCGGGTGCTTAAATGAAGGACGGGGCAGCGGCAGGGATGGAGGTCGTTCTGACCCGTGAGATAAACATGTGGAAAGAGTTCTGGGAGTGTGTATGAGTCACTGCCGCCTCACACAGAAGTGCATTGTTTCATTTCCCCCTTGCTCTGACAATGCGGGGAGTAAGAAGATCATTCTGAAGCACTTCCCTCTGAAACTGGGCACACTTATAGATACACACACACACAAACACACACCAGGATTCCCTCCCACCCCACATCACGTACGACGTGCTCAGCGTTCTCTTCGTCTCTCGTTCGCAGGCGGCTGAGCACCGGGCTAGCGCTCGGCCCCGTCCCATTGGTCAATCTCTGCCCGATGGCCGAGGGGTCGATGTCGTCCATGCTGCTGGCATTGATGATGACGTCAACTCCCTGGAGTGAAAGAAAGAAGGAAAGAAAAAGAAAAAAAAAAAAAGGAGCATTAACACGATTCCTGCCAAAGCACGTAACCCCCAGGCCAACATGTACTGAATAGCAAAGACTCTGTACAAGTGTGTGTGTGTGTGTGTGTGTGTGTGTGTGTGTGTATGTGTGTGTGTGTGTAGTGTGTGTGTAGTGTGTGTGTAGTGTGTACGGCCCAGCGGGATTGTGGCAGTGTGTTAATGCTACAGAAAGGACTTCAAAGTAACCCGTAGGAGGATGAAAGGGAAAAATAGGTGAATTCAGAGGAACCTCTTGGAATAAAAATTAATTAAATAAATAAATAAATAAAAAACCTGCTGTGGATGTCCAGCGTGTAGGGAAGCAAAGATAAAGCGGCTCATTGGCACAACAAAGCCACAGTTCGGCGTGCGCCGCAAGACGGATATTTGCATGGCACATGAGATGAGATATCTGCGTCATCAATACTGCCATCATAATGATATCTTATCATGCGTATTGTTCTGTTAGAATGGACCGCGGCGCTTGTTTTACTGTTATTCTCTCTCACTGTACAGAATTCACTCAAAGCACTAAAAGGCCGTTTAGAAAGGATTCGAAGCAATTTACGGTCTCTCTTATCGATCAGTAAAGAATACTGCAAAACGCAAAATGGATAAAAGTTGTTTAAGTCACAGTTACAAAAGTATTGACACCCCCTTCGAAGCTTCCCGGCAGGGTGAGGGTTTAACTCGTCCTGAAGAGCTTCGTACGAGCTTCGAGGCTCTGCTTCAATTCCTCTCCACAGGACAACAGCAACATCTCAAGCTCTAGTACTTTGGAGTGGAAAAAAAAACTATACCGTAGCTCTACCACTTTATTCAACCTCGCTCCTGGGATCTCGTCATCCGCATTGAAGTCTCTCATACTGGTCCAGTCTGATGTTCTGATGTTCAGCGTCTTGGTACGTTGGTCATTCGCTTCAGTCTGCGGATGGATCTGTCTAGACGATGAGTGGTAGCTGTTCTTTTTGTTTCTTTCAATCAGGACAGATTTTGAAAGAAATTGGTTTTTCCATCATTCATAAGGGTTAAATTATGGGCATCAAAGCATCGAAGATACAGTAGAAAACAACTAAGATTGAGATTGAAAATAACTAGAATTGGCTGAACAACTGTCCAATACACTATTAAACCATGGAAGGATAGACCTAAACCCTGAACCTTGTAAAAGAAATGTGATTAGAATAAGTCATGAACAGAGAACACTTAAGCACTTGGTGAAGTTGCATGGTAAAAAAGCGGCCAGTAGACAAAACAGATGTGTGTCCATTAGAAAAGCCCTTGTTATTGAGACTCATCAGCAAAAAAAAAAAAAAAAAATGCTAGAGAGGATAAAAGACTGGGCTTTAGAGCCATGGAAAAAGGTCATGTGACCTGACGAGTCCAGACTGAGTCTATTCCAGAGTGATGGGCGTGTCAGGGTGAGAAGGGAAGCGTCATGTCTAGTGTCCACGGTACGGGTCTCTGGAGACAGTGTTATGATCTGGGGTCGCTTCAGTCGCTCAGGTCGACACTCAGCAACGTTATGTGGAGATAAAATGAAGGTCACATGACCACCCGAATGTACCGAATCACCAGTACATCACATCTATGGAGGGTTTCTCTTCTTCCTCTCTGCTGGTGCGGCCGTATTCAAAGTGGTTCTGGGAGCATGAGGAGACGTTTTTTGTCACATGAACCGGACACCACCGTTTGCTCCAGAGTCCAAGGTAGCGGTTCTTGAATGAAATGTTAAAGTATACCCAATGGAGTGTATCTTCTGAGTGTCTTTAAACTTCAGTAGGATCATAGTTCTACTACTGAGACAGGATTTTGCTAGCGGTCAACCTGGTAAAGTTGGCTTGTGACCTCAAAATCTTCCAACACAGAATGGACTGAGCCAGCTCCAGAATGACCTTACAGAGCGAAAGTGTGAAAATTAACATACATCTCATGAACATTAAGTAAATACTTGACTTAAGGAGGAGCGAACAATGAGGTCATTGCTAGGTGAGGATATATAAACCATGTAAAACTGGGGAAGTCAGGACATCTTGGGGAATTTCCGTGGGGTGCCCGTTGTCTTTCTGGCTGGACAGTCCAGTGCTGTCCATTTACTTTTGGTTACAATAAACTTCTTTGCTTTTTCTCTACCCAAGCAGGTGTTTGGATTTTGCTTGGAAAACTGGTGTAGTTCACACAAAATTTGCCACGACAGGGTTTGTTTGGGTTTGTTCGGGAAGGTCTGAGAGATCCACCCCCGTCCTCAAGAGGTCTTTGCAGTATGATTTACTTGATCAGTTGATGCTCCTCGATGCAGGCTCTATGGTTAGAGAAGACAAATATGAAACCTTATGGAAAACTTCACGTTGGTTTGTTATAAAAGGCAGGACGATTTAAACAACAGGACAGAATCCACAACTTTATGTATAATGGAGGGTTTCTGATGTTTTGCCGGTTTTCCGTTCAAAACATCAAATCTTGTTCATGGCATCATCCATCACGGTCTCCACGAAGCACAACGAATGAAAAATCTGTCGTCTCCAGCAGGACGATGATGACAAAAACAAGTCCACACGGAAATGCTTCAATGACCGGAGAACCGAAGCTGGAGCGAAGAGTCTCTACAAGAGTCTCCGGAGGATTTCCACCTTCATGCGCTGAGGTTGATAAGACCGAGCGTCTAAAAAGGCAGGACTTGTCATTCAGCTCCCTACAAACCAGCTCACACCTCCACTATAAACAGCATGCAGAAAACCACATTAGTCATCCGCAGACATCATCCACTTCCTACTACTGCCAGTTATATACAGTAATCTCCTCCTTGTGCAGACACTCTTTCATGACCACCCACGGATTCTATGAATTTTCTCATCTGCGCGAGCACCGGCTTGGACGTGTGATGGATGGTTGAGGGATAATGGACTCATGAAGATGCAACGCAGGCGAAAAGTAAATAAATAAATAAATAAATAAATAAATAAAATGTAGGAGCTGTTATGACACAGGCTGTAATTTCAGCAGACACGGCATGCCAGGAAGAAAACTGTAGACAAACCGGGCACAATGCGTACAAGGTGCAGTGTGTAAAGATTTAAAGGTCTTCCTAGCCCGAGAGCATTTATTAGAATTTTTAAAAATCGAGAGGCCTGAGAAACAGCCAGGAGCCGGAAAACAAGTCGAATGGACAGTACAATTCTGCACAATCATAATAATCATAATAATAATCATAATAATAATGCTTTGATGGGGAATTTTATTGGGCATGTCATACGAAATAAATGCAGCTCTTATCTTGACATTTTTTCCATTTATTGCACTTACGATAAAACATCTGTTTACCAAAAAATAAACCCCCCCCCCCAGTTTAAACAGCTGCTTGTTCTGCATAAAAGGCATAAATGGCTGATTTTTATGAAAAGGCTGCTTAATGTGTTCACAGCAATTTCCTTTCGCAATCTGAAGAAGGCTTTAAAATTTACAAACTGCTCCTTTAAGTACTGTATAATCATGTACTCAACACACACACACACACACACACACACAAACACGACACGACACGTTACCTGTTTCAGAGATAGAAAAGGGGTTACTTTACCTTCGTGAGACCCACCTGGAAAAACTCCGCGATGGTGGCTACATGGCTGGCGCAGGCACATTTCCTGGCATCGGGGACGTCCTCACCAACCTGAACATACATCAGAAGGACCGCGTGTCATTATAAAACGCGGCACGCCAGTCCTCGGGGACCACAATCACGCACTCAAGCGGCAGCGTAAAGAGTCATTACTGACGAACAGCAGCTCTGAAAAGGGTTTTTTTTTTTTTCTCTCTCTCTCTTCTTTTAAACCACCCACAGTCTTTACAGAAACCTTGAGATGAATACCGGTTTTGCTCAGTTCTTTGCTCATTTCTACCAAGCACTACGAGTGCACCGACAGTGATATCTTTATATTTTTATCTTTAACAATATGACCACTGCTGGATCAAAAGGAACTTTACTCAGGTAGTACAAACTGATTACAGTGACACAGAGAGAGAGAGAGAGAGAGAGAGAGAGAGCGAGCGTCCTGACTCACCCAGTTGATGAGGATGTATCGCGGCAGGGCGGCCGTCGCCTCCTTCAGGCTGCAGAAGCCGTACATGATGCGGCTGTTATCGAAGTTGACCATGATTTCAGCCAGGCCGCCATCTGGAATTCAAGGGCAGGAAGAAAGGACATTGATTGGCTACATTGTTATTTTGTTAAAAAAAAAAAAAAACACCTTTTGGGATTTCATTTGTCATCAAACGTGGTCATCTAAGTCAAGAGCATTGACGGGTATAATCCAAGCTCATTTTCTTAACAAGACTCCAGGTACAGAACGCGAACACCTGACTCCAGTTAGCTTCTTTGAGGTCATTAGCTCAAGGACATTTTTCTGTGAGGTTTTTATGGTGGTTCTCAATAAAGGCAATGCTTTTGTGTTATTATTTTAGACACATTATATTATATCCAGCACTCTAATAAGATATTTCCCACTATTGTGACCTCATATAAGAAAAGCCCCTCCCCCTCTGGCTTGGTGCTCAGCTTTGTTATACTTTGGAGGGATGTGGCTCAGCACTAGCTCATTTACATATACACTGAAACAGCGCATTCGGATGATTATCTGAGGAGTGATTCATCTAGAACATTGACACACACTTTGGGAAGTTCTTGAGACTTGTGTTAACTTGTTAAAAGAAATGTAGACACAATCAACAGGATTCAATGAATTTTCACACATTGATTGAATTTTTTCCCCTCAAATCCCTGTTAGAAAGCTGGGGTCAGAGCACAGAGTCAGCCAGGATACAGTACAGCGCCCCCTGGAGGAGATAGGTTTAAGGACCTTGCTCAAGGGCTCAACAGTGGCAACGTGGCAGTACCGGGATTTGAAACCCTGAACTCCTGATTAGCGACCCAGAGCCTTAACCGTTTGCGTCTCCATCATGCTGATGGAAAACAACTAAAAAAAAAAAGTCAGCTGCTATATGACTGGGATAGCAATAAATCCTTATTACGTCTAATTAGAGCTGCATAATGAATAAAATTTTAATTCTACTTAAGATTTAATTGAGGGTTTCTCAATTAATTAAAACATGATACCAGTGCACTTAGCTAAAGTTAGCTAATTGGATAAATGTTAGACGTTATGTTTAGTTGATGTCTAACGTTATCCGATTAGCTAACTTTAAATCGCAAGCTATTTATGGAGGAGGAGTAACGTGGTGCGTTTACGCAGAAAATCTGACAATATCCTGCTGACAACAAGAACACAGCAGGATATTGAAGAAACTAGATCAGATATGAGACCGTATATAAAAGGGACTTGACTTAAGATTATTATTAGCGTAAAAAAAATCGTTGACGGTTAAAGAGTTTGTAGAAATAGTTAAACTAAAGTAAAACTTTAGTAAAAAATTTTTTTGTAAAACTAAAAATAATCTTCTGATCTTTAATGTAATCAGTGATCTTATTATTATTATTTCAGGTTGAAGTCCACATACATGTGTGTGTGTGTGTGTGTGTCTCTCTGTACAGCAGAACTCTCTGTCTAACTTATTAATAGACAGAAATCACATTCTGTAAGGTTGAGTATCTGACGCCTTGTTTACACTAAGTTGTACTTCTTTGGTGCTCAGACAAACACACTCGCTGTTCGGTAATCGGAGAGAGAATCACAGATGAGAAATGGAAAATGTAGATCGGATAAAGATGAAGTTTTGTCTTTAAACGACTCCAGCGTGTTAAAATTCACTTCTACCACTTCAGCGCTGTTATTTCAGCCAAAGTGAAAATATGAACTAATCCCAGTAAAAATATTCAGTTTATCTTTTCTAATTAATATCTATTGGTGCAGGTGTTTGTTTACGTTGAGACAGGAGCGCATTAGTAGATTATTTTAAAGTAGGTTATTAGTTCATAAGTCTAATTTGTTTGTAAGTTCAACAAACACTGTCTAGGTACTAGAATACTAACACAATTGGCTATACACAGTATATTACAATGGAGTCTGCTTTAGAATTGCGCAGATGGTTGAACGATTCATGTTTAAAAGTACGAGTGATGTCTGGCATCTTTTCACATCGCTCAATTCTCTCATTTATTTTCACTTTTGTCTCCATCGTTATTGCTTGGCGCTACCTAGCAGTACCAGGTTAAATCGCCACTGCTTTTACAGCTGCTTCTGGACATCCTGGGCTTTTACTGCACTCTAGAGGATGCACTCTGCACGCATGTGACAATGCTGGACATGTGATCTACGCATGTTTGTACTGTATCTTCGAAAGTTCATAACTTAAATGTTCGTATGTAGGGGACTTACTGTAGAACAAATTTGGAGTGCATGTTGACAGCTGACTGCTACGCTAACTATCACAAAGACTAGAAACAGAAGAATCAATGGTATTTCGTTGGTATGCTGTAGGACATATTTTAATCCCCGAGTTACGATCATTTTCAGTTTATTAGCACCGAGTCATTCGTCATCACTACGTCAGCTCGCTCAAAAGATAATAGCGATTCCGGGCAGCTAGCAACAGGCTACTGCAGTGCATCTTTTACTGATGACAGCGTGAGCTCAATATTTAAAAAACAACCATTGTCTTAATCCGTGAGGCCTAATTCCACTCGAAATCTAAAAAGGCTTCAACGCTGTGCTTTCCGGACAGGAATTAACTTCAGTCCTATAATAAAAGGACAAACATCACGGAAGATCCACACTAACAGCGCATTATAATCCAAGAAAAGGTTAAGTGCGTGTCAAGAAGCGGTCCGTCTAAGTGTGTGAGAGACCTCCGAAGTCGAAGGATCCGCAGAGTTAATTAGCGGAGCAGACAGTCGGGTTTAGTGACTCACTTCCTCGCAGATGTACTGAAAGTATAAAAAGCTAAATCAGTTCCAGGCACTTTAGACCCAGGCTTTTGGAAAAAGATGTGGACACACAAACGCACACACACACACACACACACACACACACACACACACACCTCTTAAACACAGATCTTCCCTGCAGCTCAGGCTAAAAAAGATGAGGACATGTCCCAGTCACTTTGCTTCACTAATGAATGAGTAACAGTGATTACACCACAGTGTCTTCTCAAATCTTAGGTTGTTGATTAATTTTCTGCAACAGCACAGCTCTAATAGAAGTAAAATTAAATCACTCTTCATCGCATAAATGCACTTTGGGGTCTCCTTCGTTGTCTCGTCTGTCATAATAAGTCATATAAATACACGGTCTTTGCTGATTTTTATGTCTTTCTACACTATAAAACAATGCTAAAAGACAGTTGATATTGAGATGTATATCTGCTCCTTCTGCTCTGTAAAGCTTCATAACGGCTCTAATCTGAGGTGCTGGTTGAGGTTAATTGAGGTGATTTCTGAGGCTGGTGACTCTAAATGAACTTCTCCTCTGCAGCAGAGCTACGTTTTGGTCTTACTTTCCTGGGAAGGTCTTCATGAGAGATAGTTTCATCATGGAGCTCGATGGGGTTTACAAACGAACTCGACACACAATACTGTTCTTGTGAGAACTGATCCAGAACAGCTGACCTCCGTGTTAATGACCTAATCTGATATGTGTTATTTCATGATATGTGTTATTTCACTCTTACGGTGGACCTTTGACTTTTAGCGGATTTTTGACTTACAAAACAATTTTGGCTGGATTTTGCTTCAATATGAGAAGCAGTTTTGGCGTACAAGCGATCAAGCCGCACATCCGGTAGACGGTCAAAACTTGTTTGCATGAGTGGAGGAATGTAATTTTGTGCAAGATTTATTTGTAAGATCTCTGCACCATGAGTTCAGAGAAAATTAACAAGGATGGTACCAAGAAAAACATTTTTTTTTTGTCTGAAACTGTTTTAATGGTACTGTTTCCATATGGCAAAAAAATGTATAAATCATAAAATCATAAGTAAAAGTTAAGTGAGGTTTAATGTCAATTTATTTAGTTTTTTACTTCATTAATGTCTTGATTAAATGTTTTGATTATCTTTATATGCAAAAACCCATTAAAGAGGAAATGCAAAAATTTTTGGTAATATCTTTGGGTCGCTGAAACGGATTATCTGCATTTACATTGTTTTCTATGGAAAAATGCACTTCGCTATACAGAATCCCGGGTTCTAAACTCAAGCGGAAGGGATTACATTTCTATGGCGAGGGTCCAATGTATTCACTAATGAAAACAACACAAAATCAGAAGGTGTGTCCAAAATTGTGACAGGTACTGTACATGCTATAATCTTACTGTTAGGAGAATGAGCGCTTATAGCTGTAATGTAAGTTTAATGTGAGTCAAGAGAGGACCATACTGTAACTGGCCTCATGGATATTCCTTAATATTAAATGTAACTATAATAGGTTTTAGGGTCATTATAATTTTTTTTTATTAATTGGCAAGGTTGGAGGTTTGAATCTCGTGTGTGTGGAGTGTGCATGTTCTCTCTCTCTGGTTGGTAGGTTTCCTCCAGGTATTCGGGTTTCCCCCTACAATCCGAAGACTTGTGTTTTAGGTTGTGTTTTCTGTTTCCAAATTGGCCACAGTGTGTGATTGTGATTGGGTGTGTGAGTACAGCAGGTGCATGTGCACTGCGATCCAGGATGTACCCCACCTTGTGCCCCGAGTTCCCTGGGATTTATTCCATGGCCATGTGACAGTGGATTATAGATCCTTAGATAGATAGATAGATAGATAGATAGATAGATAGATAGATAGAGGATTGATGGCTCAATGGAATCGTTGGGAAATTGCTGTTGTATAAGAAGAATAAACCTTGGATGGTGTTGCTTTATAAAATTAATCCATTTCAGGGCTCCTTCTATAGCAGCGTGGCCCATTATGTGTTATTTCATACTTACAATATGCAGCAGGTCGTGTAAAGTAATTACTTCTTGTCTGAATAAAATAATCGTCCCACTCAAAATAATGAATGGACCTCGATTGTGATGCATTCACACTCGAACAGAGTCCTCTACCAACAGCGACACCTTCTAAAAGGTGGCCTTAGATCTCCCCGCATCACCCTATTCCATTGCTCTGATAAATTACAGGTTTACCGAGCTAAAAGAGAGAGAGAGAGAGAGAGAGAGAGGGGTTCCACGTGGCTCAATCGGATAAGCCATAACCCTGAGAACGAGGTTTCGCATTTGCAGTGAAAACAGGCACGTCGAATAGGATTCAGACTCTAAACTCTGTACAGTTATTAACAATAGGCAACAATCATCGAACGCGCATCACTCTGGCTGAAACAGATATTTCATGCCAGAGATAATTATGCTAATTGCCATGGAGAAAATGAACATTATTCATCACTATGACAGAGTTATTGCAATTGGAGATGTAGCAGATGTACATTTGGGGAAATTACGGTTGAAAATGACCTACCTCCTGATGACGCCAACGTTAGATCGTTGCTTTCATCTTCGTATGTGTACAAAGCCCTGCAAGCACAAAGAGAACGGGAGGTATTAGTCGAGATGATACAAAATAAAGCAAAAGCACAAATGGTTGATTTGCTGCCTGGATTCTGGTGAAATCTGGAATGACCAGGATTGTTCACAATGCCCAGGACATACTATAAAAGGCCGGATTTACCACCATGATGGATTTTGCATGTGCAGTCTAAAAATAAATAAATAAACTTGACTGGGAAAATATATAGAATAGATCTCCAAGATCTCCGGATCTCCAAGAGCCTTCCAGAAACAAGCGACGTATGATATAATGTATATATAATTATAACAGAATTTAAGAGAGTGATTTTTCTTTGAGAATTGAGTTTTATAGGCTGTTACCTCCAAATGGCAAAAACTGGTTAAAAAAAAAAAGTTAATACCCGCCCTTAGGCCGGATTCTTTTTGCAAACAATTGTTGCTTATAAAGTGATTCTCTCAGTATTCACACAAAGTCCCACACAAACACCCAAAACAGACCAAAAGGTCCCTAGTTATTCATGCAAAATACACAATCCTTCATAGACGCTGTTAGTTAAATGGCTTGTGCATGTTTAGGTTTTTTTCCTGAGCTTGACTAACTACTAATAGTTTCTCATGATGAACATTGACCACTGATATTTTGTGCTGCTTTCGTTAAAAATACAACATATTCCATCAATCGCTCGAAAGCACAGCGATGTTTAGGTTTCCGAGAATGAAATGCCTCTCCGACGAGGCCAAAAACAGTTCAGTGTAGGTCAAGGATGTAGTTAACCCAGAGGGGGGAAAGGGAAAAAAAAAAAAAAGAGGGAGAGAGAAAGAGAAAAAAACACGGCATTACTGTCTGCACTGTGGGAGAGACGATATTAAGAATCCTTGTTTGTAGGACGAGGACGAGCGTTTGTATGGACGCTACGGCATAATGACAGGAATATATTTGACAGAAGCATGACAGATTTGATATAGTGTAGATACGGCACTGCTTTGATGCCTTGATGGGTTTTTTTGTGGATCTCATCCTCTCATTGCTGTGAGGCGTAGGAGTGTGGTGCTATGCCACGCAGCACAACAAACACAGGAACAGAAGGTCTAATGCACTGGTAGGAAGCATTACGCATGACGGATCTCCAGCTCCTCTGGGCGGCATGACTGCATGATTTCTACACAATTCAGGGTGTACAGTGGCATCGCGTTACTGTTTAAAGCAGGTTTGTGACATCGACGCGACCGCAACATAAAAACACAAAATATACACTGCTGAGCGGCGTCACTCATACTCAAACACACCGTTTCTGAATTACGGGGCCGTGTTCTGGGCCTGCATTGCATCCTCTTCAAAATTATTAAAAAACATTAATGCCGACCATATTTTCCCCTCTCATCCGAGCAAAGGGCTGGAAATCCGGAAGAGCGCACAGTCACAAAACACACTGTATACTGATAATGGCGCTACCGTACAAAACACACCCTGTGTGGCAGGATATTAAACATCTAGAGTGCACTTACTGTAACTCAAGTGTTTCCCAAGAACTAAAAATATGAAATAAGATCTCCTTAACTGATGTTTGATGGAGGGATGAAAGGATTGATGCAGTATATTGATCGACGATGGGAGCTTTAGGATATAGTATCATACCGGTGTCACAACACTCAGAAACAGGTACACCAGTTGTGCTTTCGGGCCTGTTTGATATTCTCCTGGTACAAAAGCTCGTTCCTCATTTCCTCATACCTTTGAGATGGCTAGGTCTCTCACGAACAGTAGTTGCTAGTCTGGTTTGAGAATAAGTAACGAAGATTAAACATGTCCATTCAGTGACACAGACCACATCACATCACTAATCGACTGAAGAATTTCACAAGTTGAATTTTTTCTCTGTTATTAATTACCAGCTACAGTGAATCACCTGTCAATATGCAGGAAAAGAAATATATTCAGGCACAAAAGAATGGGGGGAAAATGTGCTAAATGTGACCTTTCCAACCACACTGCAGCCTTGGGATAAAGCTGTAGACGTCTGCCGGGTCTAAACACCCGCCCCTGTGGTACTAAATCGATCTGTTCTTCTTGCCTCACCTCACTCTGGCTGTTTCTCCTATAACTTGTTAATGATCAGCAGCCGTAGCCCCGGGGAGAAACTCTCACTCACAAACCAAATATGAGTGTTCCCATCAAGCCCTTGGCCTGACTCAACCTTAGCTTATTCCCAGCTTGTCGCCTTGGCCAGAATCCAGCAGGACAAAGAGACGAAAAAGAAAACCAAACCAAGCACATGAGAAAATGGCGAAACACTGAGTGAAAGGTTTACGGAAGGTGGAAAAAAAAGTACAAAGACGCTGTACTTAAGATTTGCCTGGAATAAAAGTATAGAAGCAGGAAAAAGGATTTTTATACATTTTCAAGAAGTACAGTGGTACCTCGAGATATGAACATTCCACCTTAAGAACTGAAATTTGCCTCAGGGATACGAAGCTTGAGTGAAGAGAGTATAAATATCTTTCTGGATTTTTGCATTCAGTAAAAAAAAAAAAAAAAAAATCATAGCACTATGGGTCCCAATTACAACATGTTATCAAGGACGGTCGCAAGAAGAAAAAAGAGCTGCTTTCAGTTTATAATTATTATGAATTATAAATGAATCAAAACGTTTAGTGGTTTAATGTCTATTTATTTCATATTCTACTTCATTTACATGTCTTTTATAAATGTTTCGATTTGCACAATTATGATTATAGTGTCGAAAATGGGTAATGCTGTTAATACTTTTGGGTGGCTGGAACGGATTATCTGCATTTACATTATTTCCTATGGGACAATGCGTTTCACAATACAAATTTTCACCGTAAGAACTCAATAAAAAAAAAATACAAAAAATTTAAATAAATAAAAATGGCAAAGATTTATTATGCATGATCCTGCATAACTAGCTAGCCCGCTAACAATGAGTCTTAAAAAGGTAAATATTTCACTAACTAAGGACAAAGACAGTATTCGTAGATTCTCACTACCCTACTCACTAAACAAGCTCATTTATATTTACAAGCTAATGCACAATGCTTAACTAGCTAGCTATTTTATAACATTTATCTAGCTTGCTAGTTCAACAAGCTAATTTACAAAACAAAAAACTAGGCAGCAACAAATCATCAAGCTACAGCAAGTTAAAAACAAAACAAAATATGTAACTAGGTGTTGAATTCAACAATTTCTTTTTTCAGAAACGTAACTTGCTACAGTAGCTAACACACACACACACACACACACCTGAACTAGCTTGCTAATTTAAACAAGCTACTTTACAATATTTAACTAGCTCGTTTATAAGACAAGGCGGTTTACAATACATCTTGTAGCCTGCTACGTTAATATCTACTGTATATTACTGAATAAACACAAATGAACATATTTCTGTAGGTTCCAAAGCCACATTTTCATATGGTTTGTGATTTGTAGTAAGTACTATATAGGGCAAAATAAAAATATGTGTTCAAGTTTCAAAACACACAGTGTATTATTCCAGAGTAGTATAAGGGACCGAAGAATTTTTCATCTCTTAAATGCAACAAAAAAAAAAAAAAAAGCACAGGGGAAAATGACACACGGTAATGAGAGGGGAAAAAAAAGACTTTTGCTCTTGACCAAGCCGGTCAGTGTGTGACAGATTAATTAATAGAATTCATTATTTATAATTTAGCGAGTGAGAGAAATTCAGAGAGGCTAGCATCGGCAGAGTTTTCTACTGGAGTGATAGAATTCTCTTTTCCACCAGACTCTTTATTATTCATACAAGCCTCCCTTGACCTAGAAATGCAGCTCAGAACGTCGGTGAGCTCAGAGCGTGGTATGCACAGAGTGTCGAGCGGGGGGCCTCTGCCATTGTGCTCTAGTGTGGGAATGATGCTAACATGCTAAACAGTCTGCAGTCTCTGAAGCTCCATGGACTCCGAAAAAAGGAAGCGGGTTGTGTAAGGAGAAAATAAGTACGGCCCGGTGTCTTTCTTCGTTGTTAATTACCCCGTGGATACGGAGGCGCGAGTAAACAAGAGCCGCAAATCCAAAAGGGACATGCAGGAGGACGTTTAAACAGGCAATTCAAGAAATTACTTCCGTTCATGGCCTCGTTTGAAATTCGTTTGTGATCATGTCATCCACGCCACTCTCCCGAGAATCATCCGTTAATCCGATTGTCACTAAGAGGCTCGCTGTGTCCTGTCGGCCTCAAGAAAAAAAGAAAGGTTTTTTTTTTTTTTTTGTGTCTGCTTTGTTTTTTCCAGGAATCCAAAGCCATTGAACATTTCCCAAGTACTGCCTACAGGCTTGCAAACCAAAACCACGTGCAAAATATGACTCGTATTAATGAGAAACCAGGCTTGTTTTGCGCCTGAGTGCATGCTTAAATGTGTCGTATGCGAATCTGCACACATTCACACTCAATAAAAGGATATACGTACCGCTTTAATAGGAACAACTGGTCCGTCATGCAGACAATTATGTTGCAGCAGCACAGCGCATGAAATTGTAATTCGGTTACCGTTCACGTGAAACATCAGGATAAGAGGAAAAAAATGTGATTTTAAGTACTGTGACTCTGGTATGGTTGTTGCTCCCAGACAGTGTGGAATGTGCATTTCAGAAACTTCATTGATGAGGGAAGAACAGGCAGACTGCTCTGAGCTGACAGGATGGCTACGTAGCCACGGTGAGCAGAAAAGCATCTCAAAATGTGTCAAAATGATCACAGCTGGAATCTGGCAAAGGCACACCAAAATCCACACCATTTCTAGTTTTCGGTGTGTGTGTGTGTGTGTGTATGTGTGTGTTTCATGTAAAGATCGAAGGTTAAAGCATAAAGTAGGTCATGTATGACTATGGGAGAAGAAAAAAAAAAAACGTTCCATTTTAATCGTGGAGAGTGGAGCTTGGTGAATTGATCATTACACTAAAAGCGTGTGTAACCATAGAACCAACAGGGAGAGAAACGCAACCAAAGGCGTTAATTAACAGGCAACCCTCAAGGTCACCTACAGGAACGTTCGCTCTGCTGCTGCATGAACGGAAGACTGAAATTAAGTCTACGCAAACTGTAGTAGTGTGAGAAAAAGATGCTAAGAATAAAAATCTAAATTTCATGTGGTCATGAAATTATAAAAATATTTAACGCCTTGCAAGGCATCCACACACACACACACACACACCCTGCCATTAGACACCAATTCACAGCCACAATGAAGCGTGCGTGTATACATATATAAACAGCACAAGTCAGCAAAATGACTTCCCTTCCCTAGAGGAATCCAGGAAATCTAAAATATCTACATCTGATTACATTAAAAGAAAGCTGACCCAGACTGAGCAGGTTTCTCTCTCTCTCCACCCCCCCAGGCCCGTATAAGGAAATGTTTGCACATTAATTGGATTTTGTCGGTGACGCTGTTAGCTTGGATGAGAGATCTGAAGAAGTACTTGTACTGTAGATCTGCTGAACTTTTATCTACTTGCAACTTCTTTTAACATATGCTCTCTCTCTCTCTCTCTCTCTCTCTCTCTCTCTCTCTCTCACACACACACACACAGAACACCACCAAACGCAACGTTTTTTTGCACAGGTCACAACGTTAGAGGTCACATGCTGGTCAGTGGTCATGTGTTGTTCTTTTTTGGACAAGGACGTGACCTGCGGTGTTTGAGTCACAGCTCATGGAGTCTTCACTTCCAGTCTCTTTGCATGAATACACACTACGATGAGGATTTAGAATATTTAGTACGCCAAGTCAGTCATGGCACGTCGAGGTGTCGAGACCTTATGATCTGAAAGTGTGTACAGGTCTATAATTTAAATTTCTTTTAGCCAAGTGAAGTTGAACCGTCAGGTGGCTGTAACAGAGTAGCATTAGCGAACTGGTAATCATTTGACACTTTTAGATGTGTTAGTTGCCAATATGCTTTCTGTCCAGTGCCGTGGTTATAATGGAGGCACTGCAGGCTTAGTGAACACGCGGCGCACGCTATGTGAACATACTTTAAAGTAAAAGTATGAAATGACACTGGACAAAAATAAATAGATAATAATAATTTTTAAAAAAGGCACCATTTCAGAAGGGCCCAATTATTGAGCTGCATCAAGCACAGAAAACAACTAAGGACATTTTTAATTGTATATATATATATATATATATATATATATATATATATAAAATTATATTATAGTATGTTCATATATAATATCAAGATTAATAAATAAAAGTGCATGAATTTAATAATCAACAAAAAAAAATCAAAACCAAATCAAATCAAACCAAACCAGGATAAATGAAATAAGAGCAAGAGTATCGTGCCTGCAAACGCAATAGATTACAGGCAAGAGAAGCTTAGCCACTAAATACAGAAACCTACGTAAATAGAGACCTTAATTAAAGGGAAAACACAAAACAGGTGAGTGTGGTTATGAGGGCACGTGTTCTGTTGTAGTCTGATGGTGCTGATGGGTAATGAAGTCCAAGATGGCCATATCGTACAAAAATTGTCGATATCTTGATACCTTGATAAGTTAAATTTATGCATTTTATTGAAAAAAACTGGCTGATATTGAGTTCATTATTTTAATCTTAATCCTTAAAATTTGAAAACATCTTTTTCATACCTTTCCGTGGTCAATTTTGTAACAGTTTTAGTTTAGCAAACATGAAATGGAACTTTTTTTAGTCTTCGATATAATGCAATACCTCAAAAATGTTTCATATGACATTGTTTTCATTTGTCTACCCATAACAAGTATTATATTCCACTGAGTGTGGAGTGAGCGTTTTTCTCCAAGGAGTCATGTGGTGTTGCAGAATACATCTTCAAGAGGAAGTCGATTTAGTTTCTGTTCACTATTCCTTAAAATGACCAACGAGTACCAGTACTGAGACTACAGGCATCGGTTCCTGGCCTGGAGGCTTGAAGTTCTGAATGGTTTGGAGATTTTGCTGCACAAGCACACTTAATAAAATAATTTAATAACTGGTGAGTTCAAGGAGGAGTCTTAATTCAAAGATCCGACCAAGCAGTCCTGTAGTCAGGCCGATCAGAACTTAAATCCTGCCACTGGTCGGATATGGTATTAGTTGAAAGAAAAAGAGGAAAAGAAATCTTAAATGTGATCATGGAAACACCTGCTAAGTGAACTTTTTTTTTTTTTTTTAGATACTGTATTTGGATTTAATTTTGGATATGAGCCACCCTCATGCGCAAACACTAGTAAAAGTGATAACACATTGAGAAAGATTGAGACAATCCTGGGTGCAGATCCAGAAGTACAAGGGGCAGAGCTACACCTGATCTAACTTCTCCTTCATCCTTAACACCTAAACATGCAACACACTTACATGGCAACCTACAGATTAATAGTAATGTTCTTGTTTCTTCATGAAAAACAGTGCCTTCAGGGACTGGGCAGCAGCACATTGGGCAGAGATGCACTGGGTAGAAACTGATGCAGCACATTGGGCAGCATGAAGTGCTAGGCTCTGCTGTTAAAATCACACATTGGGTAACAACATGTTGGCCATGGACACACTGGGTAGCCTCACAATAGGCAACACCACATTGGGCAGCAACAAATTGGGTAGCTACACATTGGGCAGCAACAAATTGGGTAGCTACACATTGGGCAGCAACACATTAGGCTTTGATGCATTTTAGGCAACACAATAACACATCAGGCGCCAACACATTGCACAATGACAGATTGGGCTGCAACACATTGGGAAACGACACATTGGGCAGCAATACATTGGGTAGCTACACACTGGGCAGCCATGCACTGGGTAGAAACATACTCGTTACAGATGCACTGAGCAGCATTTAATGCTAGGCTCTGCTGTTAAAATCACACATTGGGCAACATGTTGGGCCGTGACACATTGGGTAGCCTTACATTGTGCACAGATACATTGGGCAGCAACACATCGGGTAGCTACACATTGGGCAGCAACACATTAGGCTTTGATGCCTTGACACTGCACTTTAAGCGACACAATGACACATCAGGCGCCAACACATTGGACAATGACAGATTGGGCTGCAACACATTGGGCTGCAATACATTGGGTAGCTACAAATTGGGCAGCCATGCACTGGGTAGAAACATATTGGTTACAGATGCACTGGGTAGCATTTATTGCTAGGCTCTGCTGTTAAAATCACACATTGGGCAGCATGTTGGGCCGTGACACATTGGGTAGCCTTACATTGTGCACAGATACATTGGGCAGCAACACATTAGGCTGTGATGCCTTGACACTGCACTTTAAGCGACACAATGACGCCTTACGCACCAACACATTGGATAACAACAGATTGGGCTGCAACACAATGAGCAGCCACACACTGGGCAGCGCTGAATTGGGCACCATGCAACCTATAAGTTTTGACCTTGACACTTTGAGTCAACTCAGAGTTACTCAGCTTCAGTTTATGCTCAACTTTACATGGTTTTACTACTAAGACAACCTTCTGTGTGTTAAGCAGCAAAGACATGACTAACTAGTTACACGCAGAGCCTATTTTTGTTTGCGATGTAGAAACATGCGACTAGCTCTATAAATGCTGTGTCTTTTCAAATGTGTCTTGATGACAGCATCTCTTCAAGCTTGGTGAGTAAACCACAAAATACAGATCATTCCTGTGCACGTTTAACTAAGCCTGAAATACACAACTCTACGTGGATCGGAGGAGCTGGATCAGCTCTGACTCTACCACCTGAACTTTTGGTTTTGCAGAGAGAGAGGTAGTTGTAAAAATCTGTGCGTTGCTTAAGCATGCTTTTGATGATGTAGCATATTAGAGTTTCATACTAGAAGCAGGGCCTAATTAAAGGAAACACTTTCATTTGTTTCAAAAAGAGAGAAGGGACCCTCTGAATGTGTGGAGTGGCTGTATGAAACGAGTACAGTAGCTGGAACGCAGTCCATCATGGCTGCCGGCCAGCTGATTGAATAACGAAGCCAAGCAGTGAGAATAAAACATGACAAAGCAATCCTAGCAGTTAGCAAGTCAGCTTGTTCTCAAAGGTTCCAAATAAAAGCATTTTATGATACGTTCTCTATTCTGTATGAAAATAAGACGTTCCTTGCATTTTGTCCTTTTTCCTACGTGGTACTGGCCCGGGTGTCAACAAGCCATTAATGTTTTTTTCCATGCAAAGTGACTTCATATAAGAAGATCCCCTCAACCCAACTTGCTGCTCAGCTCTGATGTTTCTCGAAGGCGTGGCTCAGCAGGAGCTCATTTGCATAGACACAGAAACAGCGTGTTTGAAAGAGGAGTAAAACACAGGCTGTCTGAGGGATGAATGAGGAGCATTTCAGCTGGAGACTCAAACACACATACACACACTGAGAAAGTTCTGAGACCTGTGTTAACTCGTTTACTGTTTTTATCAGAATTAAAGATATAAATTCTCTTGTGCTTTCCATCAGGTATTGCTATCTTGTGAATATTTCGAAGCAGACATGAGCCGATGCAATTAGGGACGCCGGATAAACACCCCTGCATGCACACAATCATGGACTGCATATATTATTTAGAGCATTGCTGAGTTTAGCGGTCGGGGGAAGAAAAAAACAAAACAATGGATGTTGATGAAAGATGGAAAAAAATCATATATGAAAAGTAAAGAGATATGCTTAAAAAGCAACTTGTTATTGAACACAAAAAAAATGTAGAATTGTTGATATGGTTGATTAAGTTTTAAGATAAGGAGATGTTTGTGGAAAATCCGTGGAAGGAGTCTAAATTGTCAGTGCTTTGTAAAGGTCAGGACAAGCTGCATGTTTTTGCCTTGTTCATTAGGAGAGAGAGAAAAAAAAGAGAAGCGGTGAGGGAAAGATTGTTTACAGCTGCTATAACGTAAGGCGCAAATTGTCTCGCAGTTGTTCCGTTGCTGTCAATAATTGATAAGGAAAAAATACAAAAAATGACATAATTGATCTTAGTAGTATGAAATTTTGTAAGAAATTTGACTCGGCATATTTCGAATCGAGCGCCAGTTAAGTTGTGTGTACTGTACGTGCGAGAGCCGCTTAAAACTTGTTTACGTCAGTAGAAAGTCAAGTGCAATGTTTACATAATGTTTTGTGGGGTATTTTGCATGTTGTCCAAGATTTAGTAAAGACTAGCACCATACTGTAGGTCCTAATAATATTTTTGATATTTTTGAGTGGCTGGAACGGATTACCCCCATTTACATTATTTCCTATGGGAAAATGTGTTTTGCAATACGAAATGTCGCCTTAAGAGCTCGTCCCCGGTACGGATTAAACCCACATGACGAGGTACCAGTGTACTCGGGTGCTGAACAACGTTACTAATGTGAAAGCTGACTAGCAGAGGAGATGAGGGAGCGAAGGCACTTGGGCATGGTACGAAGAGATCTGTACCTAGTGTGAGCACTGCTTCGTGACTCAGCAATTGTCAGACGCTGATCAGGTAGCCACTTCCACTCTAGTTTAAGAGAATAATTATTTTCAGTATCATCTGTCAAATCTTCTCTGATATATGAAAAAAGAAACCTGCTGGAACAAAACACCCACTAAGTCTTCGTGTATTCCAAAACAACGTTAGGACGTGATTTTTTTTAACCTGAGAGTGTGTTCTAAAATTAACATGGTCTCATAGGCAAGGGAAAGAGGATAGGACAGGAAGTATTGATTGTGCTTGTGGAGGGCAAACAGAGAGAAACAAAGAGACAGAGGAAGAACAAAGAGGTCTGGGACATCTGGTTCTCACACAACTCTGAAGCTGACAGCTGTCTATAGGACGACGCGTGACAAAAGAATTGATAGATGTTGCAATTCTAGCATTCGAACCGAAACAGCAGCACTTCTTTCATTATTGTTTTCGCTCTCCTCATGACTGGAACGCTCCCAAACCCTGCTGGTTATCCCTCAATGCCCGAATTGAGATATTAATAATTCAGGACGGTTCATCTGGGCTAAAATAAAAACCTTATTCATTGGTGCGATCCAAAAATTATTGACTTATTCATGATCGGAAGCTCCACCTACTGCATAAAAAAAAAAAAAAAAAAAACATAGGAAAGATAGGAAAGGGGGAAGGCGAAAGACAAAACAGAGGAACGACAAAACAGAAATCGACGTAAGCTTTCAAAAACACTACAATGGACATCTGCTTCCGTGTGCCGGAGTGTCCCATTAGCCTGCTGGGAGAGGATCTATGCCAGAATCACCGCAGGGAGCCACACACGTATACACACACACACACACACACACACTCTGACACAATTCCCCGTCTCCTGTCTCCCTTGCTTTCTGCTCCTCACTTACATCACATGTTAGGACAAGCCCTCTCCTCCACCCCCCATGGCCTGTCACCAGGGTAACCAACAGCAGCCCTGCCGTTACCATGGCAATACCAGACCTGTCTGTCGGTCTCTCAGTCTGTCGGTCTGTCTAATAGGACTCGGGAGTGTGTTCGCACAACTCGCTATGATCTTTCCACTGTGATGCTTCAAAGCGCTCCATACAAACGTACACAACAGGGTGCACTGTGTGTGTGTGTGTGTGTGTGTGTGTGTGTGTGTGTGTGTGTGTGTGTGTGTGTGTGTGCCTCGTAAAAGCATGAGTGCATCACCAGACGATGGACGCGCACTCTTCAAAAGCCCAGCGTACAAAAAAACATCTGTCACACTTTCCTGCTTTCGGGGTCATCTCACAGGACGGGGGTTGTGGAGGCAGATCGTACAGGAGCTTGCTTGCTCTGGGAAGCGGTCAGCTAATGTCTCAGCTAAACTTCTACAGAAATGAAAAAAAGATTCCAGAGAATCCAGGAGAGAGACTCTAGAGAGACTGTGCACTGAGGCGTGGTCTTGGTCTGGGCAGCAAAAACTGTTGAAATGAAATAGTTTTATATTTTACTAATAGTTGGACTCGAAACAAAGCCAACAGGCTAGCGGGTTTCTGTTACTCTTGTAGCTTGAAAGCCTCAGCGAAGTCTGAGACGTTAAACGTTGTGTCAGCTTTATAGCCCAAACAAGAGAATAACGCCGGAAGATGGTTGTAATTTGGTTGTTAAGATGTCGCAATGGCATTCACCATCAGGATTTGTAAGAAATGACAGACTGCCCTGACCCGAACTCCACTCATTCAGATTGCAGCAAGATGTAAATCTTACTAGCAGAGTGACAGTCTATCTTCTACAGCTGGGTAAGACAGCGGACCATCGAAAATCATCCTGTGTTTTTTTGTTTTTTCCTATCCTTTATGTTTTTTTTTTACGGTCTCAGTAATATGTAAATAGTACAGTAGGCGCGATTTCACCTAGAGCATCAAAAACCATCCAAAGAAGATGTGATGATCACCACCATTCAAAAGAAGGCGATCGATAGATCTTCATTATATAAGACAAATCCTATTTACTCTGAGACTCTGAACTGCTTCATGTACTTTGTTGCTGTTATGCTGCATTAAACTTCTCTTTTCTACTGTTTTTTTTTTTTTCTTACATAGTTGAAAGTTGGTCTATGGGCTGTTCACCACAGCGGACCATCCGCTCTGCACAACAACTCGCCGCGGGTTTTTTACACCGTTGACCTTCCTGACGCTACCCTCCCATTTTTATCCATGCTTGGGACCGGCAGTACATCCACTGGCTGGGGTTTAGACATTGGGTGGGAACTGAACCTGGGCCTTCCGCATAACACGCAAGAAACCTACCACTGACTTACCAATGTCCAGACGAAAAATTTGAATGACGTTGATGAAATGACGATGAGATAATGTCGAATGAGATCTGGTGAAGTTCTTTTTTTGTGGCGTTCAACGTTATCCTGTTGTCATGAAATCAACGTTGTTCTGACGACGTTTCATCAAAACCATTCTAACTTTAAAAAACAACCCAATACCCAATGTTGTCCCAATGTCCATAATGCTGCCAAATTCACATTGACAACCACAATGTTCTGCTGGAGGTGTTAATTGAAATGAAGATACTAAACCTGTGACAAACGTTACTATCAGTTTACAGGTTGTTAGCTTGTTTTTTTAGCTAGTCTTCGCTAAGCCTTGGGGGGCTCATTGGTTGAGGTGTTGGACTGCTGACCAGGAGGTCCCCGGTTCAACCCCTGAGATCACCGTGTTGCCGCTGTTGGACCCTTAAATATATATATATATATATATATATATATATATACTAAATAGATAAGAATTGTTATTCTATGCAAAATATAACTACAATACTTTCGCTGAAGTAATTAATTAACATGCACAGCATTGCCTCCTGAGATCAGTGGAGTGTCCTGAGAAGTTTGGCCCACTTTCAACATGAACCACTGCCCTCTTTTCCAACATTAGCAGGTCAGCTTTGGCTATGTAAGGCCTCTGTGAGTGTGTCAGCCTGTTTATATCTGTATGGGGATGACAGTTGTTTTTGCTGTTGTTCGGCTCCTGCTCTTCTGCACAGGTTTGGCTACAGTTCCCGGAATATTGAGCACTCAATAGGGACACACTGGGTGCATTATGAACACAAGAGCAGCTCAGAATGGTGATCATAGCCCCCCTATCCTTTAGAAAAACCCCAAAAGGGTGTAGAAACCGAAAACCCCTCCTCACAAAGCCACCATCGCCAACCTTCCCATCCTTTAAGCTGAATGGCCGAGAGCCCATTAAAAAAAATGCATCACACTGAACCCATTCTCTCGGCTCAGACTTTGACAGGCTTCCATTACTTTGTTTTTCGTGGACCACACACAAGCACAGACTCGGCTCACACACACCCATTGATGAGCATGTACCTCCTTGCTGTCATGGCAACGAAGGCCCGAAGACCACCGCATACACACACAAACGCACACGTCTTCCACACCATATACATGAGGGAATAGGGTTCTTTTACACCACTGTACCTAAAATGGCTCTGATGCAATTACAGGCAATGACAAGGATTTCAGGAGGTGTGGAAACAGCCAGCTGTGGCTGTGTGAAACCGTATGCGGCGTACTGAACACTGGGGCTGTGATTTCAACTGTGAATTGTCAAGATTATTAAATATTCAAGACACAGATGAGAACATTTACGGCTGATCGGCTGCAACGTTCCTATCCATGGCCATACAGTTATACTCAGTTATACAGTTTTATATATATATATATATATATATATATATATATATATATATATATATATATACACACACACACTGCCTGGTCAAAAAAAAAAGGTCACCATTTCAGAAGAGTCAACTTAATGGTCTGCATCAAGCATAGATCACCACTAAGGAGCTTCGAAACTATCAGAACTGGGTTAAGAATCCTTTAAACCATTATCACAACTTGGCAGGCTAGTGCTGAACCATCAACTTTGTGAAAGAAATTGAGATTACTTTAACACGTGGTGAAGCTGCATGGTAAAAAAAAATATATTGCATTTCCATACACACAAAATGTGATGACTAAACAGCTGTGTGTCCATAAGAAAAGCACTTGTTAGTGAGACGCATCAGACAAAAAGCCTTCAGTTTGTTCGGGAGCATAAAGATTAGATTTAGGTCATGTGACCTGATGAGTCCAGATTGAGCCTATTCCAGAGTGATGGGCGTGTCAGGGTAAGAAGGGAAGCGCTTGAAGCGATGCTCCCATCATGCATAGTGTCCACTGTACAAGCTTCTGGAGACAGTGTTTTGATCTGGGGTTGCTTCAGTCGCTCAGGTCGAGACTCAGCAACGTTATGTGGCGATAAAAATGAAGTCAGCTGACCACCTGAATATATTGAATTTTAATAGATTTGAGATATTGTTACTTGCTATAAAGTCATTTAAGTTTAAGTAGCTAGAACGATACCTGAGTAGTTCCTGTACGGTGGGTGTCACTCCATTTCCCTACCATTCCCTCTGACTCCTTGATGCATCATCTTTAGCCTAATGTACACTGGAATCTTGAATTATGAGCATAATTCATTCCTGAAGTGGGTCCATATTCCAAAACACTCGCAAACCAAATCAAATTTTCCCATAAGAAATAATGAAAACCCAAATTATTTGTTCCACAGCCCCCCCAAAAATAAAAACATAAAAATAATTAATACAATATATAAAGTAAAAATGAAAATATTAAGTTGCACTTTACCTTTAAAAAAAGGAAAAATAAATCCCGACAGATAAGTGTTTCCGTTTGTGCGCATAGGCGCCATGTATTTGTGTGTGTATGTGGGTGTGGAATTAGCCCCTTCCCTTGCCTCGTCTTACACAGTAAAACTCCTCCTCGCTTTCCCCACCTCTCTTTTTAAGTTTCACAACAAACACGCACACAACAGAAATGCTGTTTTAACGGAAAAAAAAAAGAAATCTCTCTAATGACATTCGCCTGAGCGCATACTAACGGAATCACTGCTGTAAAGTAAAAAAAAACAAAAAAAAAACCTAATGAACCAGCACTTTACCTTTGAAAAGAATTGCGACAGAGCAGAGTTTCTGTGTAGAGCAGAGAGTGTGTGTCTGTATGTGTGTGTGAAGCCTGGGAGCTGGGTGTAAAGGCGAGAGAGTGTGTATGCGTGTGTCGGTGTCACACACACACACACCGCGCACACAATTAGGAGACACGCTGAAACAGAGTGGGAGATGTTTATTATACCAGTAAGAGACGCGCACTAAGACCCAGCAGGGGAGACGATTACCCACAATTCCGCAGCGCAAGAGAGAGAAAAATCATTGGCTTAGTTGTGATCACCTGACGCTCGGTGTCAAAACAAGAAACGCATGCATGATACATGATACTTGGCACTCGTAAACCAAGACTTGCTCATTTGCAAGTAAAAATTGATTAAAAATCTTTGCTCGTCTTGCGGAACACTCGCCAAAACCGCGTTACTCGCAATCCGAGGTTCCACTGTATATTTAATTTGAGATTTAAATGTGTGTTTTGTGTTTAAAATCTTCATTTGGAATTATACGATTTTATATATCGTTTAGAAGTAAACGACCATGTCAAATCATTAACCAAAGTAAAAATTATTTGCCCCCTATAGAGGAGAGGAAGCCTGGTTTGAAAAAAATGTTCGGAGGGTTTCGGATGTGTCGAACACAATAGCGTAAATCCGGCCAGATGCTTTCCAGCCTTTTTTTTTTTTTCTTTTTTTTGTCTGAAAGATTTTGGACTGCTGTTCCATCTCAGAGCTGTCGAGATGGAATGCAGACAATCTGATAAAATGTAGACTCAAAGTTCCTGACATAAAGAGCACTTGGCAGGCATTTGAATCGTCTGAATCAGATTGTCTCAAGAACCATATGCTCAGAGCGAGAATTACAAGCCAACTCATGTCGTCAGAACGTAGAGACGGCCTCTTCTTAAGCTCCCGACTTTCAGACACACGCCAGACGTGGACATTATTTCAACTCAGATTTCTCGCCTGTCACACTTCTTCACTGCTTTACACCATCGAAACATGCTAAGACGAAGATGCATATGTGAGCTGAGCCTTTGCAGTGCTCAAAGCCAGGTCGAGCTTTTCCTGAATTGCATCATATCTTTGAGACTCTCAAATAGGGCATTCGTAAAAAATAATACTGCCTGATTTTTTATTCCGATTGGTCGATAAATGCAGATTCTTTCTCTATAACAGCGCAGTTTGGACATGCCGACGTTTTATAGCTACATGTTATATTGATATACGTGCACGAATGAGTATTTCTCATTTTTGGAATGAGTCTCCAGCATCAGAAGCTTCGAACATGGAAAAGTTGTAACTTTAAGGTTTCCGACATCTTCAGGATCAATGAATAGCACTTTGTGGTTTCTTTCTTATTTTCTTTAAAAGTGATAGATCGCTAAGGGAACTAATGTTTATAGCTGCTACAGTATATCGCAAGTGATAACAGGAACCATATTTATTTTGTGGACATTCCTCAATGTTAAGCATACCATGAAAAAGATAAGTCGCTCTTGTCAAGTTCTTCGTTCTTTTAAACAAATAAAACACTTTAAAAGATTTTTATTCCATACATACAGTACTGTACAGTCTGACTCTAATGCAAATATGACTCAAATATGTCTGAGGACGTTAAAACAAAGTGTAACGCAAATGCTAATGTAATCAGAATCAGGCCCGAAGGAGGATTGCTAGAAGCCTTACGACCGTAATGTGTCCTAATGTCTCCCCAAGGCTAATCAGTGCTTCTCCCTTCCCTACAAGGAAAATCATTTCCCGGCTCCGGCGAGCACAAACCCTTTCGTCACGGCTGGAGGTGAAAGAAGAAGGGTCATGCTGGTCAGATTACGTCACCCTCGAGGCTTTCAGAAAAAGAAAAAAAAATGAAATCACTTCCCTTTGCTTTGTCAGCAAGCATCTGGTGCACAAGTTTCAGGGAACGTTAGGATGGAGCGAGGGATAGGGAGTGTCGAATAGCGCTTCTTCGGTCTGGGAATGTGTGATGAGTAAGAATGTTCGGGGAATTAAGCCGGGGAGCAGGGAAAGTACCCATATATAGTCACGGCTAGAGCAAAGACTTAGCAAGAGCGTTCTGAAGCAAAATAAAAGGCTGTGCAAATGCATTTGGTGTCAATAAATAGAGCCATGATTGCACATACACACCACCCATGCTGAGATAGTCATAGTCATTATCTCAAGCGATGTTCGACCAGGTTAAGGAGTGATTACGACTAATCGCGGTGATTACACCCTGCAGGACGAGCAACTTCGGGTCCGAGAGTGACTGGGTGAGTGGGCAGAAGGGGACTGGAGACCCAGGTGATCACAGATGCGAGGACTCTTGTTGGATATCAACTTTCACAGCTAAAAGATCGTCTTAGCCTTTTTTCAAGGTCTCCAGAGAACTGCAGGTCAGAATGAGCAGTTCGGACATCTGTGGCCTTCAGGAAAAGCAATACGTCTGCCTGTGTGGGGGATGTTTTTGGGTGTGGGATTGCGAACACATTTCAGTCTATTAGGGATGGAACCTAATATGAGACTATTAGCATGGATACTAATACGGATACAAAAATAAGACGCGCATTTATTATCGTTTAAAAAGAATAAAAAGCTAAGCAGAAAGGTTCACGGAAAATCTGGTTGAAATTCAGATTCAGAAATTGCAAAAATGCAAATTGCTTAGAGATTAAAGAGATGAATAAACACTAATGTTGAGATTAAACAGACACATTAAAGCGCACTTCTTGTACACAAAATTCACATTTAACCATTTTAAGACATTCTGATGATTCTCTAGTGTGTGTCTACAAAGAACCTAAAAAAAATGTCACTACTTTCGTCGTTTTTCCATTTTTTATAGGCTGAGGTTTTAAAAGCCAGTTATATTTTTTATGTGACCTCATATGAGAAGACCCCGTGCCCTGGGTTGTTGCTGTTCCCTGGCAGGGCGTGACTCTGCAATAGCTTGTTTGCATGGACACTGAAACATTGCATTTGAAGATGGAGTAACAAAGAAGTTTGTAGTATGAAAAAATGGATGATCTGAGGAGTATTTCGGCTGCAGAATTAACAGAAACCCTTTGGGGGAGCTCTGAGACCTGGCTAAAGAAGTAGTAAAATATGGAACCTTTAAAGTGTATATACAGTATGTAATTCTATATTATAGGGCAGTGGTGGCTCAGAGGGCTAAGGCACTGAGTCACTGATCGGAAGATTGGCGGTTCGATTCCCAGCTCAGCCAGGTTGCCATTGTTGGGCCCTTGAGCAAGGCCCCTAATCCTAACTGCTCCAGGGGTGCTGTACCATGGCTGACCCTGCGCTCTGACCCCAGTTACGCTGGGATATGCGAAGAAGGAATTTCACTGTGCTGTAATGTATATGTGACAAAAATAAAGGCTTTACTTTACTTTACTTTTACTTATTCAAGTAAAAGTGGCCAGTGAGCAGAGGTGGGCCAAGTACACAAACCCTGTACTTTAGTAAAAGGAGAGATTCTGTAGTGCAAATATTGCTCAAGTAAAAGTAGAAGTCATTGATTTACTTATGGACTTGAGTGAAAGTATACAAGTACTCATTTTCAAATGTACTTAAGTATATATACACTAGGCTCACAGCAGCCTTTTTTTTATAGCAAAAGAAAATCTCTCGCTGCTTATGAATCATCTTCGCTTCTGTTTGCAAAGTCTTGCTGAGTCATTAGCCAAGTCTCGAAGAATAGGCAAGTCATGCAATTACACATAATAGTCCGCAGGTGACTGACTATTCCCTCTTTAAATTCCTGTTTCAAATACTACACACCACTGTGCTTAGGTAATGAAGTAGAGGTACAGACATTTGCCGTACTTTTCAGCGGAGTAAAAGTAAAAAGTATCATCTAATAAAACTATAAGTAATGTAGAGATATGGGAAATATGTACTTACTGTAAGTACAGTACCAAAGTACATGTAATCAGTTTCCTCCCAGCTCAGCAGACATCCCACATACACACACAAACAGGTCACACTCTGCCTCGTGGGGTGACACACAGTACTGTACGTGCCATATCCAGTTTGGCGTAAGAAAAATCAAATGCTACAGCAAATGCTAAGTCAGACTATAACTACAACTTATTAACCTGCACACACACACACACACACACACACACACACACACACACATGCATTTCTCATTTAGCTACAGGATGTACTTAAAAATAATTTCACTCTACAAGACCGTCTATGATTAGAGCTTCAAGTTCAGTGGCTGTTTGAGAAGCTCAAACTCAATGCTTTGAATAAATCTATTTAGAAAGGAAAGACGGGGAAACAAAAGCAATCCACTTGAAACCGTTCAAATCGTGACACTTATGTGGAGTCATCTGGACGGAGATGAATATCTAATTCTAGTCTTGAGCCTTTTTAGATCGCTGCAGCTGTGACTATAAAAAGAGAGAAAGTAAAGAAAGATTTCTATGGGAGACCCAGGCTTGATGCTGTCTGCTTTAAAGGATCAGAAAAGGACTACAAAAAGTACATTCTGGCAAACCTGAGTTATAATTCTTACATTAGCAGCAGCAGCAGTAGGTTAGCATCCTTGTTAACCAAACTGTGCATGAAACCGGATGAAAGGCTAACCGAGTGTGTGTCTACAAATGCCTGCTTGGCATAAATACTGTGCTTTACATACTCCATTGAAGCGCATATTAAATTTGAGACACTGCAGAATCCACGAGGTGAAGTCATAACCTTGTGAATCGACAAAGCAGGCTGAAGCTCGTTCTCGAGTCGTGTAAAGATCGCACCGTTTCTATTTCCAGCTCCTGTTTTTTCTCAGCCCTCCCGTCACATCACTAGCGGAGTCAGTCAGCCGAGCTATTTCAGTCCCCGTGGTCTTGTTCCAACTTCGCTATGCACCAGCTCTTCTCTTTTTGCATTCGGCAGATGGAAAATAATCATCTCCGAAGGCTTCCCGTAGCTTTTCCAGCCTTAATGACCAGAGCTACAGTATCACCTAGGAGGAATTCTGAATGTTCATTTTCCGTTTGCTTGGCAAATAAAAGGAAGTTAAAAATCTTAATATCTGACTACAGTTACAGTGTTAAAAATAAATAAATAAATAAATAATTCAGAGTCAGGGTTATAGTATAGTACCCTAGATAATCAGACATCATTAGGGCTGATTGCTGAGTCAGCAATTATTACCATTATTATTATCATTACCATTATTATTATTATTATTATTATTATTATTATTATTATTAAGTCCTGCTATCAAGAAATGGGAAATACTTGAGTAATCGTACTTTCTATTTTAATCAGAACGATTACTCTTCCTGGAGACATACTTTTCACCTCAAACAACATAATTTTTAACTTCAAAGTACTTAAGTACAAATCTCAAACTTTTGCTAATTAAGTCAAGCTACTGATTAATACAGAAAGCGGCATCTCATTTCCCCTCCGCTGTGAAAATAAATTACACCGGCCCTTACAATTAGCCATCAAAGTCAAATTGGGTAAATTCACTTTCTAGGATTTGTAATTTAGCTAGTTGCATTAGCTACTGTAGCTAGTTACTGTATGTTTTGTAAATTAGCTTGTTAAACTAGTTAGTTAGGATTTTTACTTTAACTCAGGTCTATAAAAATGCCTACTAGTTAAGTTTGTTTTTAATACTAATTTAGCCCAAATTAGCATTAATTCCAAAAGCTTTAATCAACATGAGCTAACCAGCATGACAAATTCTGAGGTAATTTTTGAGTCTGCGTTAGCATGACTCAGCTCCTGTAACAGGTAGCTAGCTATTCATCCAAAATCAGTCATTACATACCGGAGTATTTTTACATAAAGATACTTTTCTACCTTACTTTAGCATTTTTACTGTCTATTTAGTACTTTTACTAGCATTTTAGCTTACATACTGTGATATTTAATTTAAACGTTTGCATAGTACCGCTACTTCTACCGTACTTAAGTACCGTTTCTCTGAACCATCTTTGCTATTCGCACTCACTGCGCGAATCTTTCAGATGGCTAATTTTAGGCTACAGAACTATTTGTCTTTATCACTAACAACTGTGTTTGCTCCATTATCTTCCTTACTCCCGCCAAATCTTTATCATTCTTTACTTCCTTAACCCCCCCCCCCCCCCCCAAACAAACGTCCCACTCAAGATAGCTCTGTAACTCTATACTGGATTTCTAATTTGCGAATGATATGCCATTCCGGCAGCTGCAGATATACAGTAACTAGTGTTCTTAAAATCATACCGCTCCCTGTGCAAGCTGTCCACACTTTACATAATTTCTTCCATTTGTTGTTTGTTTCACGCTGCAGTAAGCATTTCTACCACCGGGAGACGCTCCTTCTCCAGCTTCTGTGACCTCACTAGAACTGACCGCTGAACATACGCAACATGGCGCGGCCATGCCGACAGCAGATGGTCAGCTGTAAATAAAGTCTGGGGAAGAGAGCCGCAAACAAAACCGTGCCTCTGCACCGGTTGCCAAGGGCCTGTCAAAAAAGCTAAAGTCTGACCACTTTTTCGCCTCGGCAAGCTCAGACTCCCACCGTGAAATCTACGTGGAAGACTTCAGATGAAATTACTCCCATTTTAGAGTGCGGATAATCACGTTTTGGGACAATAAAGCTTCTATCGAGCTGTGCAAACTGGCAAAACACAATGTTCTGGTTCTCAGAGCTCACACTGAGGTTCAACCCAATTACACGGGATTAGATCGTACCTAATACTATAACCTTTCAAAGGGATTGATTTCTGTGCTCTTTATGTCAGCTGGCAGCTTTTTGGTGGCTCACTGAATTCATGGCAAAATTGCTCAAATATAGTAAACTATTAATTAAATACTAATTTGTACAAGAATGAATAAACTATTATAAACATAGATAGGAAAGCTTGCCAGAAAGGTTCACAGGACATCTGGTTGAGAGTAGAGGCTTGCACTGAGACTGGGATCGTAGTCGCACTAGCAGATTTGTACTCATATGCTGTCAGATATGAAGTTTGCTGGACTAAGAAAGAACATATTTGTTAAAATGGTGCATGTGCACGTCCCGCTGGATGTATTTACAGCATCCTTAGTAACTTCCTGGTCACGATCACTGGGGTTAAATTACCCCCCATTAATGGAGACTCAGGCTAGCTGAGGTTGAGGAACAGAATGAATTTACAGAGCATGCTGAGAGTGGTAGGGTTCATTTTTAATCAAATGAAAAAAAAAAAAAAAAACATTACAGTTTAGGCCGTGCTCACTTTTGATTTATAGATGAATACAGATACAGATGCAAATATAGTGTCATTGCATTTACATGAATAACTGGCCATCTGTTGAAACCATCAGTGGTTAAATTCTAAACTCATAGAGCAATAACTGGAAAGGTCACAGCGATTCTAGGAAAACACATAAACATAGTTTGTGCTCAACTATCTAAAAAAAAAAACCCTCTTTTTCACCTGTAGCTCTGAAGAAGAAATGGACATGCAGAAGTGGACCATCTCGCTCTCAGAAACCACAGTGAAACCATGAAACATTCACCATAATGTCTCCCAAGTTTATGACATCAGGCATGTAGGTCATTTTTATTTTCCACACTTCACTCATTTGTCCTTCCCAGAAGACCAGGCATGGTCTGAGTAATGTGGTGGTGATGTCACTGCCTAAGAACTTGCTTTAGTACACATATTATATTGTGACTGCTTAGGCGATATGAGCATGTGATAAAGATGATGCAATATAGGGCTACTGCATGGCAAATGCGCCTTCTCTTTGGGATGGGTGAAGATACGAAAAGAATAATAGTAAAAGGTAAGGTTGGCTAAACATTTAAAGTAGAAATCCCCTAGCATTAGAGGATGAAAGTAACTACACTTCCTACCAGAAAAAAAAACACACAAAAAAAAAACAACAACAAAAGTGATGGACAGTTCTGTACTTCTTGTGAGTAATTACTGGGTAATGAAATTCAAGTCACCATAACATTCATAACAACGCCACCACTCTCAATTAGAGCCCTCAGAAGGAGGACTGGCCAACCTTCAAGTAGCTGACAAGGCAGAAACCAACTGTTCCCTATTCTAATAATAAAAAAGTAAAAAGATATTACGAAAAATCACAAAAACAAAACATTTTCCATCGACGAAGATTCTACAGAATTCTGGATAAACCAGATGTATCCTCCTTCCAAAGCAATTGGAATTCCCCTAACCAGGATCTCAGTTGATCACATCACAGGAGTGTGGGCTGTTACTGTAATTAATATCTGTGACAGGAGAATGAGGCATGGAGAAGGAAAACCGACATGCTTTTTCTTTTTCTTTTGCTTCTCGCTCTCAGTGGAACCATTGTGGTCTCTGTTCCCCCTCCTGCAGTGCAGGCATGTAAGCACTCTCTGAGGCAAGTAGTGCTTTACAGAGACTTTGTGTTCTCCTCCTTTTTAGAGGAGACTGTATTGAGTTCCAGGAAGGAGGTGAGAAAGCTTTCAGGACACGGCCTTCTCCATATGACCAGCGAATGGCCTCTGAGACGAGCTCTTGCAGAGTGACATTTAGCCAACAAGTGAGAGCACAACCAGTGCACTGCTGTTCGCTATTCCAAATGGCAAAGTGTCCATTCAACTTAACAGACTCTCAAAGACGCGTAAAGGGACTTTGGTAAGTATTGAGGGCAAAGAGCTATTAATTGTAGACCGCTGTGTTGTAAAGTATACATGGTGCCGTGGAAAAAGGCACATCTTACCACTCTGACATTCCGGCATCCTTTGGTCATCCATCCAGCTGTGGTGGAAACTGTCCAACAACCTGCTGGCTTTGACCCATTACCTTTCAATCTTCTCAAAATAACTTCGAGCAACTCTGCGCTGTACGCCACTGCAATTATCAACCTATGACTGTAAAGCAATCTTGTTCTTATCTTCAATTCTAGCCATTGTAGTATCTGATCCTTGTACAGTATACTAAATCACTCAGCTCAGTGACAAGATCTCCTAGAAGTTATGAGACCACATTTCTCATATCTCTACAGGAGGATCCATCATCAGAAATTCCATTCCTCCTAGATGGATCCTCTTTATACCCAATATCTCAGTTAGGATTCTATTGCTCGTCTGGTCCATAACCTTCAAATGTTCTTTCATGTGACCCTCCTACTGAGATCACTTGACTGGCTTCCATGATGGATCCTCCTAGGAGTTATAAGACCACATTTCTCATATCTCTCCAGGAGGATCCATCATCAGAAATTCAACCTTGATCAAACTATTGTACCCACCTCATTCCTGACTGACACCATTACGGTCCATCCAGCGGGCATGGCTAACCATCCATTCTTCTCACATCATTATGTGGCACCTCTGCTTTTGAAACAGACCTGATAACAACAGAACCCCCCCCCCCCCCAACCACCTATTCCTATTTGCTCTGGACTAGCAAAACATGCCTTCAACTAATCGGCCTCATGGATGATAACCAGATTGATTACAAGGGGAAAACAGTCATTTCCCTCATCCTCCTTGCCATGACTGACCTCCTTGAGATTATAAATCACAGAAACATTGGGAGCTACATTCTGTACTGGTTCTTATCACACCTGCAGAATCGAATATACCACATAGCATCGGTTCCATTTCACCACCTCACAATCTTCCTGCAGGAGTCCCTCAGGGGTTAGTACTGGGTTCAAACTTGCTCACCTTGTATTCTAAATCACTCAGTGATCAGGTTTCTTGGCTCAAGCCTAAAAAAATCAGCTATCCATGGTGGAGGATGCATCATCTGGAAATCAAGCTTGACAAAACTAGACTACCTACCATATCTCTCCACCATCACCATCACCAACTGACACCTCTACAGTCCATCTAGCATACATGGCTAAGCATCCTGGTGTGATTCTAAACAATGGACTTTCATACTTTTTGACATCACATCAAACACCAGATCACGCTTTCCGTTTACACCATTTTAGAATAAGAATATCGATATCTTATACAAGCTCTGACTCGCTCTCTGCTTGCTCATCTATCTTTATACCCAATATCTCAGTTAGGATTCTATTGCTCGTCTGGTCCATAACCTTCAAATGTTCTTTCATGTGACCCTCCTACTGAGATCACTTGACTGGCTTCCTGTTGCAGCAAGACGCAAACCCAAGATTAGCTTTGCATTCCAGGTGTCAAACGTCTGCCCACCACATTATCATCTCCACCTGTTCAAAACTATACACCTACACGCTAGCTCAGGTCTTCGACCTCAAGGTGCCTGACATGTCCCTTTATCAGGTCCGAATACAGTATGTGCATAACGTAAGCTCTCGATTCTACCTAGACGCCTACAAAACATCCCTGGTCTACTTTACTTTTAGGAAAGTATCTAGGATAACTTTTATGTTTCTCTCCATGACTTTCATACTTCTTTTTTCAGTTCTTCATTAATTCGCCTTGTTTATGCACAAATTGTGTTTTCATACTCGCCTAGACCACTCTTGCGGGAACAAATTAGCATGTGATGGATCTCTGTGGAAGCACTAGGAATGTAACTCGATATAAATATGTTTTTTAGAGAGAAGCGTTGATGTGGTGTAAACAAACACAAATACAGCTATGAACAAAACGAGGGGGGTAATTGCAAAAAAAAAAAAAAGAAAAGAAAATAAAGTTGCCGATGTAGGTTTTTTTTTTTTTTTTTAATACTATACAGTTTGTAGCTCACGAAACAACCAAAGACGAACGTGTATTGCGGCTCAATGCATTTGTGTAGAATTTGTCTGATAAGAGTTGCATGGCTTTTAATTAGCCTACTGGTTTGTTTTTGGAAAAAGAACCAATTACATTTGTTTAAAAAAAATATCGTAGGCAGGTATAAGCAAAAATAATACCGGAGTGAGCGGGAGTAAAAAAAAAAACAGTCAGCACCCACTTTGTTGAAATCTGAATACAGGTAAGAATATTTTGAGCACTGAACACATACAAATAGTGTTATTGTATGTATTGTAATCTCTATGTGCTTTCACCTGGTACATGTAAAAATAATTATAAAGATGAACTTGCAAATCTGCATCTCAGCCACAGCAACATCCCTGATCAGAGACAATTAAATCACAGAATGCACAGAAGAAGTGTGTGTGTGTGTGTGTGTGTGTGTGTGTGTGTGTGTGTGTGTGTGTGTGTCTAAAACACATTTTCATCTCCCACCATCTTCTAATGAGGACGAGTCGACGTCTCATCATAACCCCTCTCCCCTCTCACGCCTCTCCTGATTCCTCTCACCACTTCACGCTATCAGATGAGACGGTTTCAACACCAGCCTTCGTTTCGGGGGTAATCACTTCATCTCTGGCTGAGGTCAAATCTTCTTCTCGAGTCGCCCCATTTCAAGGCAGCTTTGACAAATCTTTTCAAACAGTAATTGCTCCGCAACTGCCCAATTTCCACCTCGAACCAGCTTCATACAGCATGTCTCCAGGGAAGGTACAGAGCTGCCGTTTTCTCTAATGCCGCACTCAGAGTCCATGTGACTCCCAGACATCAGCTTAATGATTCCCTAAAATGACTAAAAACCAGGCCTAAGGGTTCCCACAAGCCCCTGGATATGAAATCTGAGAGATTAGTCTTTGTCATCTTTAATTAATCAGGCAACAACATGCAGGAAATGTCACTGCGTTCACACAAGCTATTCATGATGAAAATATCATAGTGTAGCTCGTAAAGGCATTTCTACAATTAATACCACGACTACTGTTACTAATAATAATAATAATAATAATAATAATAATAATCATCCAAGACCAAATATTAATTACACATACAAATAGAAAAAAAAAATGATAATAAACAATATAGTAATATTCAGCAAAATCTAACAAAAACAAATCTATGGTCATGAGAAGAGTAAAACAGAATTATGCAAAATCAGAGACTTATGTGCAATACATTACAGATAACATTGGCTAAATAAAAATATAAAAATGAAGTAAAAGCTTAGCAGAACAAATGTGTCTTTTGGAGTGAGGTGTCTAAAAATACCATTTGATGATACTTTATTTTAAAAATGTTATTGTATTTTTTAAAAAATATTTTTTCAAAAAATGAAAACTTTAAAACTTTTTTTTTTAATTTTCGAAATGTACTTTTCTCATAAAAAATTACAGATTTAAAAAATAAATACATTTTAAAAAAAATTAAGATTAAAGCAATTATTACCAACCCAAACTCTAAGCCAGATTTTTAAAATATATTTTAATTAAGAAAAAAAAGATCAAAGCAGTTATTGTATATTATTTTTAAAATTACTACTACTTCTATTATTATTATTATTATTATTATTATTATTATTATTATTATTATTATTATCCAGCATATCAGTACAGGCGGCATAATTTTACAATCATTACTTCAATACTAAATGATTAGGTCTATAGTTTCTAGGCTCATAAAGAACCAGCAAATAAACCCAATACTGGTATTGCCCTGATGACGTAATACTAAATAACAGCGCAGTATTAAATGAACTGGGATTCTACTAGATTATACAGTACCGTCTGTTAACTAAAGCAAATATGCTGACAGATTTACATCTGACAAACTCCTTTTGCTCCAGTTTTATGGTGGTCAGTCATTATTTAATTCAAAGGCAGGATGCAGCAGAAAAGTTGCACAACTGGGCAAGTTTTACTTTTTTACTCACTTTGTGCTGGCGTGAGCAAGTGGTCAGATATGAGGCTTGAGAGAAAAACAAAGACCCCATTGCACAATACATTTCCTGTGAACCAGTGTGTGTGGGGAAAACGTTATGTCGACTAATATTTCATCATAAGATAATCTCTCTTTTTTTATAATGTTCATTGTAATGTTGTCAGTCAAAACAGTTAGTTTATAATATACCAACATAATGATTTGCTAAGTGAAATTATTGAACTACTGTGTCAAGTTAATGAGACAGAATAAGGGGCTACTTAGTTGAAATAATGAGATAATATTCCAGATTACTGACTTTCTAGGTCAATAAAACTATTATGAGTGACAAAGTTAAAACAAGTTATATAATATCTTGAGATAAGTGACAAAATCAAAACAAGGTATTTTAACATAAAGTCAAAACAAGATAATATCTTAAAATAGTTACAAAGTAAAAACTAAATACACAAAAAAATGAGTTATTCAGTCAAAACAAGACATTATCCTGAAATAGTTACTTAGTTTAAAAAACAACAACAACAACAACAACAACCAGATGATATTTTGAAATACTGAGAAGTTAAAACAAGATATTATCTGGAAAAAATAAGTTACTCACTCAAAACAAGATAATATGTAGAAATACTGAGATACTAAGACAAAACAAGATAACATCTTGAAATAGTTACCAAGTCAACAACAACAAGCAACAATGAGACATCATATGCTAGTGACTTATTAAGTCCAACTAACAAGACAATATCGTGAAATAAGGAAATTCTAAGTAATGACATGTCAAGATATCACATTCCAGGTTAGGGCATCTGGAACATACAGCCACTCAAAGCGTTGAACATATCCGGACTGTGTTATTATGTTACACCAGTATATATATATATATATATATATATATATATATATTTATATATAAGCATGCTGCATCTTTAGGAATGAGATGTGCTAAACGGTTGATTCTATTAACTCTGGAGGATGCAGAGAACTTGGCCCAAAATGTCTGACAGGCAGACTGCAGGCTTCTTGTACACGCAGAATCTGCCAAGTCTTTCAGCGGCAAGTCTGCAGAACGGCAGGCTCGGCAACAATTTACTGGTGGACACGAGCCATGAGAAATGGCCAGAAGAATAACACGAGAAACGATCTGTTCCCACCCTTATTTAACCAGGCGATCAAAAATAATCACAGCAAGAAGTCAACCGCGTTCGGATTTCCGCATCAGTGGCGACAGTGGTCAGAAAAGCGGCGAAACGGCGGTCTGACAGGGTGCGAGACAGGACGTCGTGTTATCTTTATCAAGAGGTTCGAGATGCGATGAAAAACAGCGATGGCACTAGTTATGGTCTGTAGAACACAATTTGCTTGCTCAATTGCTCTCACCAGCGCTACCCACTACTGCGTCTGCAAACAGCAACACTCGAGGGAAGTGTGAAGAGGTAATCAGCGAGCAGCGCGTTCGTTCGATGATGCTTACAACCCGCATCCTGCTGGAAATATAAAGTGTTCTAGAAGGCAGTCTCGAGGTCAACGATTCAGAAAATATCCTCACGGATGTTACATCCACTCACATTAAAATAGCCCAAAGATGAATCATTAGGAAGACTGAAGAGGATGAAGGGGATGTCTTTTTTACATCTTAAAAGACTTTTTTTTTTCCCTTACAGTTCTTTGTAACATCGCCACGTTCTCGGCACACAAAATGAATCTCACTAATGAACCCGGACCCGAACCCGAACCCAAAGGCTATCTAGGCTTTACGGTTTAGTTACCTCTATAATATGATGTTACACTGCCATGTTATCTCTCTCTTAGACTGATTATATTGTTATTATATTACCACCAGACTTGCCAACGCAAAGAAAGTCCGATTTAGGGCCTCCGAGTGGCGCAGTGGTTAAAGCGCTCGCCCTATCATCCGGAGATCGCTAGTTCGAATCCCGGGTGGTGCTGTAACCTCTCGCAGCCGGAGGTCTAGAGAGAGCTGATTGGCCGAGCTCTCTCAGAGGGGAGGGATGAGAGGTACATAGTGCTCCGACATTAATCACGGCTCAGGGGCGTCTGTGAGCTCGCGCAGCGGAGGGAGCGCATAGCGCTGTCCTCCGAGTGTGTTACGCCGCCCCCAACGGTGCGCGAGCGAGCAGTTCGAAAAGATGCGGTCGGCTGGCGTCACGTGGTTCGGAGGAAACACGTGATAGTCTTCGGCCCTCCCGGCTGAGTGGTAGTAGTAGCCTTAATGTGGGAGCGCCCCCTAGTGACGGGGAGGAATTGGACACGACTAAATTAGGGGAGAAAATCGGGGAAAAATCCAAAAAAAAAAAAAAAAGTCCGATTTAATAAAACAGCAAGCAAGTCAATCTTGAATGTGAAATAATTTGAGCAGGTGTTCAGAATTCTCTGATATGGACAGATGCTGACTGGGAGCCCCGCCCACTTCCTACAGTCTCACAAGAATTCAGCCGGACTGTTTTTTGCGTTTTATAATTTTATAATAATTGATTTCTTTTTGACTTCGCTAACATTAGAAAAATATTTAGTTAATGCTGGTTAGTATATTTATTAGAGATGCAACAACTAGTAAAAACGTCAAAAATGCACAAAAAAGGTGAATATTTTTTTAACTCAAAAAGATTCAACGGTCTTCAATGAAGTGTCAAATGTAACACTTTACAAATAATGAATACAATTATAACACGTTACCATTTAATGATGATAAGACTAAAGATTAAGTGCACTGTATTTGCTTGCTTTGAGCACCAGATCAAGAGTAAAAATGTAATTCATGTGGAAATTAGTGATTAACTGGTTTGTAAAGGGATTAGACTAATAATGTACCATTATGCTTAAAAAAAAATTGTTAACTTCATATTTCTGTATAATCTAGGGAGCGGTGGCTCAGGCGGGTAAGGCTCTAGGTTGTTGATCTGAAAATGGGAAGATTCCAGGCAATCTATTGCAGGTAGTGCTAAGAATAGCAAAACAGTCCTATCACTCGTGTCTTTTCAGTCAGGTGGAACGTCCTCGTGTCCATCTGTTACTGCCTGAAGCTGAGGTCAGGAAGGGAGGGTCACGCCAGCTTTATCAATTCAGATTCAATGAGGCGGCCCCGGCAGATGTGTTAAAGAGGTGGAGTGAAAGACAAAGACAGAGCACAAAGCAGGACAGAGAACACAGCAGCCCGCGGGTCAGCCCACTCACCACCTCATTGCTCAGGATCGTGGCGCAGGATACATCTGTTCACTCGCTGGCTTCACAATTTACGAGACCCCGAATAAGGTCACGGCATTCACCGAAGGTTTAATTAAGTGAAACATCATAAAGCACAAATACCAGTCTATTATAATGTGACTTTAGTCATCTGGTGACAGAGATGTGTGACAGTTTTATTAGCAAAGTATCAGTTAGCAGAAATTGTAGAAGTATGAAATTAGCATGTTTTACTCTTTACTAGCCACGGAAAATTGTCCATCACACTACAATCTGCTTATGACAGAGTACAAAACAGCTAAGCTACTGTACACTCAAACTACTCTTTTATTAAAGTAGCTAGTTATCCCAACAAGCTACTTTACAATGAATACATAGCTATTTACACTTAGGCTACTTTGTCAAGTACAGAAAAATACAGTATAAATGTTTCCGATAAGAAGATATATTGTATTTCTAAACCGCTCTTAAGAAGCAATCTGAAACAAATCTTAATTCAGTTTAGCTTAGTTTAGCTCTTGGCTCAGTTTGTTGTTAGCTACAAGCTAGCTAGTGAGCAATTTTTTTTAATGGATGGAAAATAATTTACACAATAAAAAAATCTATGTTATGGTGCTGCAAAAGAAAAAAAAAGCATCTTTTAGTTTTTTTTATAAGTCTGTTTTAGCCATGTTTTATTTTATATTTATTTTTAGACAAGTCTGTGCTAGCCATGAAAATTCAGTCATCAGAAGTAATGAATTTGGTTTGGACTGATACAATTGTTTAAACATTGGATTCATTTCTTCACACTTCACACTCCCACTTAGAGAGCAAAAAGGTCCTTGTTACTGAAAAAGCTACATTTTTAGCTAAATGAAAATGCTAGTTAAATGCTATGCTAGTTTAGCTAGTCGTGTCACTAGTTGCAGCTAGCCACTACCCAACACTGCACTGAAGAGCTGCAGAAATCCTACAGTTCAGTGCTAAACTAAATAGTTTTTTTTCTTTCCAAGCATTTTCTTAAATAAACATTCTTCCTGTACAGGCACTTGAACCATCAGCCCTATATACGTTCAGTACGTAGATCTTATATATTCAGAAAGTGTTACGAGCGGAACCTCAAGTCGAACGCTCCCTCTGAATTTCCCCAGTGTCAACGACTGAAACACTGAAACGACGCGGCGCATATGAGAAGCAAACAAAATTTGGTCCACCATTTCACGCTGAATACTGACTAGCCATCTGTCTTAGGCAGAAAACAGCATGTCGAACCCGCAGACAAATGGGCTTGTGGTGGAAACCTATGTGTATTGAGGGCTAATAGAAAATACAGGCTGGTCTACATATGGATGACAACCATAGAAAACAAAAATTAACATCTCCGGAGTAGCAACCGCAGGCATGGTGTGTCCTGATGGAGTAGGTGCCAGGGTTTGACTCAGCAGACTTTTTTTCTTCCTGCAGGATCCTGGCGCTGATTTGTTTCTTGGGCACAGGCACAGTGGTTTAGATGAATTTGAATAAAAGCAGGGGTTTTGTTTGGACACTAAATGGACGCTTGCCAGGCTGAAAGAGACAGAGGCGGGTATCGAAACACACACAACGCGTAAAGTTAAAAGGAACATCATAACGACGTGAAACTGAATCACGACAGCATTTCGCGTTTTGCTCTAGTCCTTATATTGCAAAATTCGCCGGAATACATCTGAATTTCTGATGCGTGCTATGTAAAACAAGAGACGGCGATGTGTTGAATTTCCTCAGCATATGGCATTCTGCGCAATCACTGCCTATATTACACGCTGAAAACAGACAATAAGAAACGACAGTTCATAAATTCCAGTATGTTTATTCGTCTGCAGCTGAGAGCAAAAACATAAGGAAACAGAAGAAAAAAAAACAAACAAAAAAGCTGAAAAAATGTGAGACGCAAAGTTTCCAAGATGTCTGCCAAGCAAGGCTTTTCATCATGGCCTCTGCTAAATTATGTCTGTCATGGACATAATTCATGTTTTCAAGAAGCGCTCTTAGCTTAGCAGTACAATGCACGGTTATGTAACCGATAGAACTAAACGTCAGCGCTCTGCCACACGCGCCTGCTTTGGCTCTGCAGCGTAATGTACTGCAGTTTAGAAGCAACTTTCGGAGACGTTCTATCTGCAGCAGTAAAATCTCTGACAGGTCTGCAGCACGGAGCGGAGTCAGTCCGTCAGAAAGATTTCTCTCGAACACACTGCAGAGATCACGATCACTGCAACACTCTTGCAGAACAAATCTCCTCCAGTCGGGGGGTAAATCATATGCAGAACACTCAGCGCCCCGAGCAGCCTGCAAGCCGTTCCCGAGGCATGTGGAGAAGAGTCGGCTTACTAAGCGATAATCTCATTTAAAGTGTACCTTGATTAAGAGGGCAATTACGCTGTTATGTTGCATCCTTCGAATTTATGATAATTAATGAGACACGAGACGTGACGCGCAACGTTTACTAGCAGAACATTTTCACGATCCGCTTCTAGCTACTGGTGGAGCACGCTATTGTGATTCACATCATAACAGATATATAATTTGTTGTTCCCTCTCCAGAGTAAAACCGGCGCTGAAGATGTCAGAAAACTTTACAAAAAGTTCCACCTTTACTTCACAAAGTGCTGACACTGAAAACTGATAAAAACAGAGCCATTTTTAACCTACCATACAAACTGCTGGGTGAGTTGTTACTAAAAAAAAAAGTATATATGTATATATTAGGATGTGTGCATTAATAGAAACCTATTGGAATGTACTGGGATTAAAATAAATATAATAATAATAATAATAATAATAATTGACCTCTGACCAATCAGAATCAAGAATTCAATGACATTATGGCATGACTAAAATCTAGTATAAAGATTAGGATGAATAGTTTGTCAAACGCTATTGTCGGCTCAATAGATTGTCTCTACTTATAAATATTAAATAATTAATAATCAGATAGTTTTCTTTGTGTCTTTCAGTACCTGAAGACAAGCTACTATTTAATTTTAGCCAGAACACTAGCTAGGCTGCGCGGCACAAAACTATCAGGCTCACTTTCTCGAATCATCCGGACGCATCTTTGTTTTTCTTATTTCGAGCAAATGTTTGTAGCAGGTTAAATTTTACGTGGTTTTTTAAGCTGTGAACCGAAGCGAACGTTATGGCATGTTATAGTGCAAGCTGCACAGCATGTGTTAAAATGCTGAACTGGAGCTCACGCATGTGGAAGGGGCGGCTAGCGCTTTTTTTCTGACTGTGTCTGTAAGGGTTTATATAAGTACGTGAACTTTCCCATGCCTCTTCCTGATTCCTTATATGGTAACAATGCTTATCTCCAGATGAATATATATATATATGTATATATACAAATAGCTTGTGTTTTTCCTGTCGTCTCTCTGACTTGGATGCTAATGAATTGTTCTTTTGGTGTAATGGACGTATGTGACACAGGGCACCTGGCCAGAAGCTTAGATATGCTCTCTTGGCTCATAATAAACCAAGAACTTCAGGACACAACATGCAACAATTATTTTTCTTTTAAAACTTTTTAAAAAAGCGGCAGTTTGAAGCGATGTGGTCGGCTGCAATCAGGAACTGAACACTGATTGAAATCGCATCGCAAATCAAAATCATTGCAGACTGGAGCAAAGGAATAAAATGAAAAACGTGTGCGTATTAAATAACTGCAGCAGAGATTTTAAAAGGAATCTTTGAAGACGATTACGGTTTCTATTCCTGGAAAAATCCTCGTTCAATTTCTGAATCATGCTGGATGGCCGTCAGTAAGTTCTGTCACTTTAAACGTGACTTTCTGCCAAGGAAAATAGTCTTAAACATGTGCTGTCAGTTCCTCAGTCCGCGTGTCTCACGCTCGTCATCACTGAGGTAGGAGTTAAAAAACGCAAGGAGAGGAAATGAGGAACCGCAGTTAAGGAAAGAGAAGAACCCATCAGGTCTGTGAACGATTAACAGGCTTTGTTGTCTTGCGCTCTGCTTCCTGTTTCTTGTGTTTTGGATTTTGGACCGCTTCCTGGTTTTGTCTTGTGAGGACTGTGATTTGGATCTTGGCTCTTTTTAAAGCTTGCATTCAACTTCTCTGTCAACCGTTTCATTCAGTAAGATGAGTCGTTTCTTGCAAATGCACATCCTGGGAAAACGTTACGCAGGTCGGGGAAAAAAAAAAAAAAAACGTGGGCTTTCAGTGACTTGAGAAAATAATAACTATGCTGTTTGTTTGGGAAAAAAAAAAAAAAGGACAGTAATGTGCAAGGAGTCCAAGCACTCTCGAAGGCTAGGCAATCATCTAAATATTAGGTTATTTCAAAATATGTCATGGCTGATGTTGGGTAATGCTGCAGAGCTGAAGAGAGCAATTTCAGCAAACGACGTAATGTACTGTTCGAGGTAGAAGGTACAGTAGAATAAAAAAAATAAAAATAAAAAACCACCATTAGTGTCAGTGGACAATACAGACATCCAGTTTTTTTTTTTTTTTTTTGTACGTTACCTATATTAAATGTATATGTCCGGGGTCGCTCAGTGGTTAAGGCATTGGACTACGGTTCGGAAGGTCCCAGGTTCAAGTCCCACTACCACCAAGTTGTCCCTGTTGGGCCCTTGAGCAAGGCCCTTAACCCCAACTGCTCAGATGTATAATGAGATAAAAATGTAAGTCGCTCTGGATAAGGGCGTCTGCCAAATGCCTGGATGTAGATGTGTGTGCAATGTAAAAAATATGAGTGTCAGGTGTGTAACCGTGAAAATTCAAATGAAGTGGAGAGGACTGAGAAGAAAGCCTTAAGGGGCTCAAGGCAGAAACTAGTTCACAATGCTGGTGTGGGGTTCGATCCTACCGTTGTTAATGATAAATGAGTCAATAATGAAGTTTAGGTTGTTTTTAAATACAGGGTGCCAAACTAAGGAAATGTATGAAAATGTAAGGATGAATATTAAAAAATAAGCTTTCAGTCCACCGTTGCAGGCTCAACGATATCAAGAAATATCTTATACCTGATTAGTCTGGCTTTATTAAGAATACAGTAACTCAAATAACCACACTGTGCAGAGAAGCACAACACCACGTTCCATTCCTGAACAGGAATCTGGACCGAAACATGGACATTTCGAGACATTTCGAGATTTAGACCCCTGTTACATGTTTAATGAGGTTAAATTTAGCAAGACCTTTTATCGTAAAAAAAAAAAAACGTCTTGCTGTCAAATATTAATCCTTTACATGCGTGTCGAGAAAGACGGACGTCGGCAGAGCGCGCAGGAAGCGCAGGATGGCCGAGGCTGGCTTCGTTCAAGCTGACTGATGTCAGTAGGGTATTAAAATTCCACTGCAGCAGTCCGGCAGCCCCCTCCAGAGCAGAAAGACCGATTCCTTGCCAAGAATGACGAGGCGCGGTGCAGTCTATCCTGCTGCCCCGTGAAGGCCGGGATAAAGCATCGACGATGTTATGTTACACCGGGGGTTCGGGTCGTACATCCGATACAGGAAGAGACGGGAAAAACAAGGACGAGTCATGAGAGGGCTGAGCGCCGTCGCGAAGGACGTTGGGTAAAACAGGTCTATTCAAACTCATCTTTGTATCCAGGGAGAAAAGGGCGGATTAGAGAAATTACCCAGAGCGACTGAGCGGACTGGAGTAAAAGCTTAACCACCGATCCCCAGTTGCACACCCCTATCGTGGTTCTGTACGCTCCTGCAGCATGCTTAGCTCAGCACACTGCAGTCTGGGCTAAGAGAACCTCACCCTCCCTCCCTCCCTTCCTCTATCACTCCCGCTCTTCTTCTACATTATGCCAGCTCAATTTATCCATCATAACATCATTTATCCTAAAATCTCCGCTTATTTACACCAACAGTCACTTTCTTCCCCGCCCACAACACTCTCGCTTTATATAACAGCGTAAACTAGTCGCTCACAAAAGGGCCGGAAACCGAGCCGCATGATCCAGGATCGATGGGATACTGCGGATACCCTGCTGCTCCCGAGGTCCCGCTCCGTCAAAGGAACCTGTAATCAATCCCGTTAAGGTGATTTTGCTTTTAGTAACGCCACTTGACTCAAACAGGCTCGCTGGCTATTTGCGCCTGTTCTCCTATCGGTGCATTCACTCTGTCCTTTCATATTTACACACATACACACACAAACCTCTCAGATTGGGTCCTTGCCTGAGTGAGAAATAACCTGTGTGAGGATGTATTTGGACGGTTCGAGCATGAATCATGTACTGTAGTAAACGCTTACAGGAATGTCCGAATGAGATTCAGAAAGCTCGAGAGCTGGAAAATAAAAAGAATCCCCGTGAGCAGACGCGGTTTTAATAAAGTACGTAATAAAGCCAGACGCTGACAGGTGCAAAGAAAGCCAAATTACAATATCAAGTGTGTGTCTTTACAAGACGATCCATGTGAAATGTCATGCACCCACCCACACACACACACACACACACACACACACACACACACACACACACACACACACACACACACACACACGGTGGCAACCCTTAGGTAGGAACAGTCTGCTATTCAGATTGCAGTGCTCGAGCGATTTAAAGGATACTGATACACTCACCGGTGATGATAATTAATTTCACGACATCTGTGATCAATTTATCGAAATCTTCCCTCTGATGTACGAGACATAATGGTGAATCGGAGGCTTGAATTACATAGATGCATATAAGAAAATCCTTGAAAAAAAGTGATCAAGTGTACAGCGTACGTCGTTACTGTCTGCAGCACGATATCTACAGTAACACCATGGAAATTAAACTAAATCCCACAGTCATGAAATCCTGAAATAAGTCATGTGTTTGAGTGAGAAACACAAAGACAGCGCCATTATTGTGTAATGCAGAATGAGTACATTTAGGCTCTAGGGTTTCTACAGTACGTGTGTTCATGCTCTTGTAATCGAATCAGCTTTTCTGCTTTTCGGGCGCGAGCACGGTTTGGAGAGAACGCTCTGATCTCTACCTCTAATCCTGCCTCTGCTAAGAGTAAACTCGAGTTACGTCCTGGGATTGAGAATTGACGAGCGTGAATGGCATTATATTCCAGCCAGTAGGACTTTGGAGGTTTCAGGTGCGATGCTGTTGTACGTCCACGGACTCAAGATGTCTGTAAAAGAGCTGAATTTCACATAGGAGCTCTACGAATATATACAAACTCTCCGTTATTACCCGATGCCTCCCACCAGCCCCGCCCCTTTCCCTCTAATCCCACACATTCTCAGAGAGACTTTAAATTTATATTCATTTATATTATGTTTTAATTATTAAGTGTATTAAGTTTTAAGTTTTAAAATACTTACAAGGATTTATTTTCGGGGGGGGATTTGTGACATCATACTTTTTTTTTTATTTACCCAAATTAAATATATTATATATTAATATCGTGCTTTTAACAATGTTACAAAGCAGAATAAAAACAATATGTAAATGATTTTGAAATGTATGAATGAAACAGATATAAATTTAATAATAAATAAATAAGTAAATATTTTAATCATTGCTTAAATATTCAGGCAGTAAAATGATGATTGATGGTCATCAACTACATACATACATCAAATACATTTCAGTCAACTGATTTATAAAAGGACTTTATAAGTAAAAAAAAAAATAATAATAAGTTTTCAGTTTTGTTTTAATGAATGAATTAATTAATTTTAATAATATTACATTTAAAAAATCCCCAGTGCAGCTGAGATATTACGCTTGCCGCTGCAATTACGTCTCAGCTGGCAATATCTTCACACCCTGTCTGACTTTCCTTTCCTATCAAACCCAAAATGATAAAAAAAATGCCCGTTTTAATCATTTACCTTTTTTCTTTTTTCTAAGGTAATTTACAAGCTGGAAAAAAATTCTATAACGCACAAGCCTGATACAGATTCATAAGAGATCACTAAAATGTTATACAGAAAAAAAAACAGATTGTAATATTCTGTGTCCTGCTTGTAATAATAATAATAATAATAATAATAATGATAATAATAATAAACTTTATTTATACATTGCAATAAGGTATAGCATTTTTTTTTAATAAAAAGAGAGTACCAAATAATGAGTAGAGAAACATTTACACAAGGCATAAACACTAATAATTTCTACAATCGTTCTGGGCAGAGCCCCAAACTGCTGCTGGCAGATGAAATTAATGCACACAAAGGACAGCAATGTCTTTACAAACGAGGCTGGGGAAAAAAAATAAAAAGAAGATATGAAGACATGAGATCTGTCGCCCACATCGATCAAATGTTCAAGTAGTTCGAATGTTTGAACATGACGAATTACTTGTATCTCAAGATGCATCATAACTGAATTTATGACTTTGGGAAGGCTCGCTGTGAAACACAGCATTATGGGTAGTGTCTATTTATAGCCTATATAATCTGTGTTTGTACAGATCTCTCATGCATGAAAGGTGGCTCAAAGCGCAATGTGAACCCTGCTTCTTTTTCAGCTCCTGTGGTATCCTGCAAAAAAAAAAAAAAAGAAAAAAAAAAAAAGGGAGCCAGATGTATTCCATTAGAAAGCAACTGGAGAACAATCTAAGAGGCGCCTATGAATGCACATTAGCCTTCCCGGATGAGAAACTGGCACATCATTAAGCACAAACATTTACAGCCAGCAGCAATCTACGGTAGCCAATTGTACAGGCATGTTTTTAAAAGGTCAGAAGAAGCCACAGCATGTAGAGGATACCTATGCAGATGGCAACGTTTATACAGTAGCTGTGATGCAGCAAGGTAAAGGGGGCGTGCCACTGGATGACGAATACCCCGCACCCTTGCAGAGAGTCTCTGTTATTTCTATGGCAGTTTCTTACAGACGGGTTGCCGGCCAGACACCCAAATGTATCCGAGCAGTTGAGGGTGAGAACCTTGCTCAAAGGCACCTCAGCAGTGTTGGCGCTCGAACATTTTACAATACCTCAAAATGCTGTGTGAAGTCATAATCTGATCTATCCAAAGACGGAAACATCAAAGTACTTTTTTCGCGAGATCGCGGGTTCGATTCCCGGGTGACGCTGTAACCTCTCGCAGCCGGAGGCCTAGAGAGAGCTGATTGGCCGAGCGCTCTCAGAGAGGAGGGACGAGAGGTACTTAGTGCTGCCACATTAATCACGGCTCTACAGCCAATCAGGGGCGTCTGTGAGCTCACGCGAGCGGAACGAGCGGATAGGCGTCGTCCTCCGAGTGTGTTACTCCGCCCCCAACAGTGCGTGAGCGAGCAGTTCGAAAAGATGCGGTCGGCTGGCGTCACGTGGTTCGGAGGAAACACCTATTCGGCCCTCCCGACTGAGCGATAGTAGTCGTTTTAATGCGGTGCCCCCTAGTGACGAGGAGGAATTGGACACGGCTAAATTAGGGAGAAAATCTGGGAAGTCGTCCTGGATAAGAGTGTCTACCAAATGTAAATATAAATTATAGCAGTTAGTTCCTGCTTGATTTAAGAAAGTAAAAAAGGCAAAAGGAAAAGGGTAAACTTGTAACTATGCTATTTATATTATTCTGGCATATCCTTTACAATCTTTTATCTAATGTACATAGAGATGTTATGAATTAAAATAAAGCTTGGAATGAATTAGCAGATCAGCGGCGTCTCTGGAGAGTGCTTGTGGCTAGGGTATTTAGCTCACGCTGCACATTTTACAACAGGTTTTTCTTAACTAGTTGGAAGAAGATTAGCCGGCATGGCGGCTTGGTGGTTAGCACTATCGCCTTGCACATGCTGGGTCTGGGTTTGATGGTACCTCCGGTGCATATGTTCTAGCTAGTACAGTTAGCTTGTGCTGCTAATCAAAAATCAAAGCTAATATAAAGTCTGTCCTTAACACGTTATTAGTATACATTTTATTATACACGATTTAGTATTTAATAGATAACTGGCTACTAAACGTCCTGATCAGAGATAAGAAGGCGAGACGGACAAAAGACACAGAAGTAAATCTCAATTTAAAAACAGCTACGAGAGACAAACTACAAGCAGGAACAAACGCACGGTTATATGTCTGTCTAAACATTAAGTGCACAATGTGTTTCCTTCTAGCGTAAGACAAATGTATGAGTCTGTAGAGAACAAAAGAAAAAGCTAGATTAGATGAGACAAAGAGACAGCTCAGAGAAAGACGATGTCACCTGAGGGGGAAAAAAACGTATTTTAGCAGGAGAGTTGCCTGAAGCAAGGAGCCACGAAAGCCATGGTGAATAGGAGCAGAAGTCCTGCAGCACTCTGGCTGACCCCCGAGCTTTTCAAGCACAAGCCAAGATTTTCGCCTGTTTTCTTTTTCTTCAGAAAAAGCAGCGATCTAGTTCTCCGGAAAGAAGAATGTTCTTAAATAGGATCGTAAACAGCTTACGATGTTCCTGATGACGTGACAGATAACCTTTGGCACATTTCGAAATTTTCTCTTTATCAGTGTGATAAAAAAAAAAAAAAAAGAATAGTTTGTGTTTGTTTGTTTTTTATCAGTAGGTCACATAAAAAAAAAAAACTTTCAAAATGATGACGTGTGTTATTTTTTGTTAAACTACATTTCTCTGAAGCCCACATGTGCACAGAAGCAGAATCATCATTATCGCAAACATGCTAATGCGGCTACATGACGGCTTATCGCTGTAACCAGATGTTAACAAGAAGCCTCATCAACGTCTGAGCGGATTAGCGGCAGAGGTGGGCGCTTCCAGATGTTCTGATCAATCCAGGAACGGAAAGCATGTTTGGGATAGCATTGTAAAGAGAGAGAGAGAGAGAGAGAAAAAAAGACGCTGCAGCTTCCTTCACGAGTTTAAACAAGATCCGTAGGATTGTGTAACGCATGAAACCATTTTCATTCACTAACACAACCAAATAGCCAATTAGAAAAACTTTTCTCTTTATGTTTCCTCACTTCAGAGCTCGAGTTAGACCAGGAAGAGGACGTCTTGTCTTAATGAGCACGAAAAACTCACTGAAGAGATCTCATCGTTCTTCCGTTAGAATCTATGCAATTAGATGTGTGTGTACACACACACACACACACACACACACACATACACACACATACACACACATACACAAAGTTAAAAATGATTTTTTTATGGAAAGTCAATTCAACTCAGAACAGGGTACATAAAGCACGTAGTGACCGATATACATGTGCTAAGCTAATCTACGAATGCAACAGCACCACCGATGGCTGTAACAGGAACTGCATGAAAAAGCAAAAAAAAAAAAAAACATAATGCAGGTGCTGATTTCTTTCAAACCCATATTGTAGATTCATGCAGCCAATCAGGGACAGTCATGTCAGATTCAAGCCTAATATTTGAGCCTCTATTTGAGCTCAAACCTTTCCATTTACCATTAAAAGTAGCTGAATTGAAAACGCACAAAATAAACGAGCTGTGATCAGACTGCCTGATTCACGTCTCTGTATCGCCGGCCTCCCAGGAACTCCTTTACTGTCTTTTCCAAACATGTGGAAATGGCTTGGAATGAGGACAGGACTTTACGGGGGGGCGTGGCAATAACTCACAGCCGAGTTCCTGTAACGTGCAAGTGGTGTTGGTGAACGATTATGTGTACAGTTCACACAGACAGATGCATCTCTTCTGATATGTTATATGTTATCCGTCGATTTTCCACTCACTCCATGTTAACTGGAACGAGCCAGTTCCAGTCCCCTCGGGTGGGATCGTCTTTTCTTTAAAACCTTCGCACCGCTCAAATGTTTTACTGCGGCTAAGAGTCTCATCACCTGGAAGTCTTCTGTAAATGTCATTGCTTTATGCCTTCGTTCACAAGCAATGTCATCACAAGTCCCGGTTTGACTTAAACGCCCCTTGTAGGGTTTTTATTTTTTATTTTTTTTTATATTTGTTTGTCATTGTGATGTGATGTATATAAAGCTCAATGCTAACAGCTATCGTTATATTTTTCTAGACAGCGCTCCCGACTGGACGCCATCGCACAAGCATGAGTCTGTTTATTACTAGCAGTAACAGCAGCACAAAAACCTGGAAATAGATAATAGGTTGGATTTATTTACAAACCTAACGTTGTCTGGATCGTCTCAGACCATAAAGGCGGACATATTTTCCCCCCACTGGTGCCAGAGTTCAAGAGCTATGCAACGATCCCCTTCAATCAATTTAGGTTTGTTTCTATGAGACAGTCATCAGGCTATCTTTCACAAACAGCCTTGAGCCCATGAGACGAGAGGCCAAAAGAGCGTACACCCGCACGGTGCTCCGTTATCTGTGGAGAAGTGTGTCTTTCCTTCAATTACGTCGCTTCATCTTCTCAAAATACATCGCGTTACTAACAGCCGCCAACTCTTTTTGCCTTTCCTGAAGCTGTTGGCCCAAATTTGAGTCCTGCATGATTATGTAGGAGTGCACATTCCAAAGTAAAAGGAGCAGGACATTTATAACCCCCCCTCCTCTCGCTACGATAAACCGGTCATCAATCACAGAGAACGTGAACATGATTAAAACCTTGTCCAGGAGGAATGCAGGAGCTAGACGACTGGACTTTGAGGTTAAAACTCCCTAAGGTGCTATCATAGTCTCGCTCTCAGACAGCGAACGGTTACGCTTAACAGAAGCGGCACACCACGGGAGGATTTACAGGGCTCTCGCTGATTCCTCGAGACGTTACTTGGCAGGCCAGAGCAAACAGGAGAGACATCTCTGGGGCTCCCTGTGCAGCTGAAATTCTTTTTCCCCGGTCCTATTTGTGTATCGTTTAGAAGACCAAGGCAAGACACACAAGGGTTCAAACCCATCAGCTTTCCAGCTGAGCCTTTATTTCCAAGAGGGTAGCCGTTGTTCTGGAGCCAGAGTCCGAATCCTGTATGGTTTACACACAGACGCGCCTCGCAGTGTTTCCATGTCCGACTCACTTTCATGTCCTATTTTTATGCACGAGAACCAAAAACCAGATCAACAACGTCTAAATTTCAGTGCATGTTTTTTTAAGGATCATGGCTGGTAGAGAGTAGAAGGAAAGTAAATAGAAGACTTTTTTCTCTAAATTCAGTCATAAGCATATTTATGCCTTATATGGACATCTGGTTTAATACTGATTAGTGCATCATGCAGGGGTGGGAAAAAATGTGTGCCAGCTCATGGGGTACAACCAATCCGTGCCCGTGTTGTGCCCAAGTCTATGAAGTACTTAAAACCACCTCGTTATTCATCCCAAACAATTCAGTTTAGCAAGCAGATTGTCGATAAAGCAACAACAACAACAAAAAAAAGTAAAAATGACATCTTAGCAAGTGAAATAATCTTGAACCTACAGTAGCCAAACCTATCTATAATTTCTTAAAATAACTTGGTTTACAACAAACCAAATCTAAGATTATCAAGTTTATTTCTAATCAAGCGGATAATGTTTTGTTCTGTTGGCAGAACAGTTTGCTTCTTTCAAGAAACACATTTCGAAAAAATTAGCAAAATTATCTTGCAATAAAACCAAACATTTCTTCTTAAAATGTTAGTAAGATTTGATTAGAAATAAGCTTAATAATATATATATATATATATATAATACGTTTGGTTTGATGTAATTTATATCAAACTTGTAACTTCTTTTATTTTCTTCTTTTTAGATAGGTTTGGCTAAATTCAAGAATATTTCACTTCGCATCACTAAGATGCTAAGATTCTAACATTTTTGTTAGCGCATTTATAAATAAGGCGGAAAAAGCGGACAAACGGTTTAACTAATTTGATCAAATTTAAACTATAGCTAGGTTTGGCTAAGTTCAAAAGAATATTGCAGTTGCTAAGATGCTAACATTTTTTGCAGGGAACATGATCAGTTTGGCCGCTGTGAAAGTGTTTACGTTTCCCTGGAATTGATGATGATTTATTCATTGAGTTGACAAGTTAAAATCAAAGGGGAAAAAAAAAAAAAAAAACCTGGTAAAAATGTTGCTATTTTTAAAATGCACAACAGGAAATTTGTATTTTCTTTAACATGACATGTGGTGCATATAGGCCAAATATATGAAATCTATATTGAAATCCTCTTTATCCCTGCCGCACTCCATTTTGTTTACAAAAAACTGGAAGTCCAATTAATCCTCCTCCTGTAATCAAGGCATTTTCTAGCCACTGTAATTTCGAACAGGATATAAACTGGGCAGCGGATATCACAGACTTGGGTAACGCGACCATTAATTACCGCTGAAAGAGAGACGAGACATCATCTATTCCTTACAGCAGCTTTAGGTTTCTCTTCAGCACAGCCAGGCCATGAACACATTCCATGTCTGATATTTGATACCTGATCTAAGGTTCTGTATCACCTAAAAAAATGTTTAAATCTCCCGTTTTCCTACGGCACCTCGACATCTTTAAAAAGCCCTGAAGATCTCTGATCTTTCAAGATCAGTCATTAAAGTCTGCTTACCTTTTCAACCTTCTTGCCTTCAGGTGCCGAGTATAATTCAGCTAGTTCTGTGAAGTGACGGGAGTGTGATTCCAGCAGGCTGCACAGCGCTCACTTTGTGTTCAAGTTTCACGATTGTGAAGGATTTTTAACATGCAGGAGTGTGTATGTGTTTAGGGTGTAGCGTAGCCGTGAATGGGACACTTGCCAGGTAGAAGGATGACGAGAAAGGAAATGAAAGGAACAGCTATCAAGCACAGCTGCACTCATGAAAAAAAAAAAGGTTAATCACGCTGGAATATAAAACCACCAGTCGAAGCTCACGTACGATCACTGTGATGTGATGCATTTGTGTTGCTGATAAATCTAAATCTCTGTGTGTCTAAGTAATTAGTAAGAGTTTTTGAGCCTCAGGTTGAGAGTAATTATTTATGGAGGTCACCCAAATTTCCACAAGTCTGATAGGTTTGCATTTGTTTACTTTAATATAAGTGGAATTAATCTGAGCAGGCATGGAGCACTCCATCATATCAGCCAAATCAAACAAGCATGGGTCGAGATGTAGACTACAGAAGAATTTATGCAAGGAAATGTTGACGTGTTATTGCTCAACAGCAAAGCGTGAATTTTTTATTTTTTTTTAATGATATTGAAGATAATGCTTAACAGCAAGCATGCTATTACATTGTAGCTTAGACAGCATATTAATACAAAAGTATTGTCACAAACCCGTATTTTTGGCGGGTCTTTGTCTCGTCTCCACTCCCTTTTTGTCATTTGCATGTCAATCGATTAAACCCCACGCTGACCTTGCACACTTCCTACACGCATCCTGCCTCAACTAACTACCGGACAGTTATATTATGATTATGGTTATATAATTTGGGAGTAATGTTATACTATACTGGATACAAGAATTTTACATGCTATTTCTAATTATTGTGCGCAAACTACATTTTAAAACTCTTAAGGAACTAGCATGGCAAACTACAAATATTTTAATTAACTACCAAAGGCTAGGAGTTCTTCTCTAATCAAGCAACATTAAAAACAATGCCTCTATGGTATTCATCAATTAGTACCATCAGCAGCATGTGTACCAGTCGGCGACTACACCATATAACAGAAGTCCATGAGTACTGGGGAAACTGCAACAGCCATAACAGATTTTAAAAATTGCTATTTTGAGCAAGTGACTGGCTTTTTTTGCGGTGAGGGGGGGATGCATCCCATTTTGCCATGTAATTCAGGCACTCATTGTTGCGTTTTGTACATTCAAAGCTTCCAAAGCTTAAAAGCTAGACTGTAATTTGCAAAAATCAAATTGTTATAGACAACTTATATGCAAATGTGCCTGAGGAAAATAATTTGCCAAATTAGAGTCAGAAAGTCAGAAAATGTCATTTATCTTGTTTTGCAGTGAAACTCATCATTTGTTGTTCTGTGACCAAGAAAATTTCAAAGACACTTCAATAACCAAGCTATACAAAACTGCTATACAGGCTTCTTGTAAATTAATTTTCTGGCCCAGAAATTAGCGCCACCCACAGGTTCATCTCTGCTACTTTTCCCTCAACCGGAAATGAACTGGTTCAACAGAACAAAAAGATCAGCTTCGAAGAGAAGGAAAAATCTGGTCAATATTCCGTTTATAATTAGAAAAACAATGCTTTAAGCATTCGTTGAAACTTACATACAGCAACTTTAATACCTGAACACCATGAATACTCCTACAGTTTGCAAATGTTAAATGAGAGAACTGGGTCATCATAATACAGATGTTTCTATTCCTTATACATATCTGATATGTATCTGATCTATTTAGGGTTTAAAGGGATCAAAGGCAAACAATGAGTGAAAAAGCTAAGTGCACAGGAGCCATTGTTAGGGCTAGTTGAAAAATATCTACAAATAATAATGGAAAAATGGTATTGAATCATTGTTCGTAAACAAAGGCAAATTGTGATTTGCGCAGAACCAGATCTGTTAGGTTTTTTTTTTTTTTTTTTTAAGATTGGGAAAGGCAAAGATCTGTGCTGCCAATATCGCAAATATATAAAAATTATTTTTTTTAATATTTTTTTTTTTGGAATAGTTGGAAATTTATTTTAAATCTGCCAAATCTCGACCCACTCAATTACTCAGTCTTTTGCGTAACACAGAAAACAAACTGACTCAAACTGAGACTATTAAAACTATTTAAATCTACTTCTCAAGATTCAGGGAAAAGAATTCTTTAGTCCTGGTGTTAGCTCCCAGTCAGCAAGGGCTTGACTTTTTTTTTTTTTTTTTTTTCCACGTCATGTCCACACCAAAAGACAAAGATCAGACACTTCAGTAATATCGACCATGTGCCCCAGTGGCAGTTTGCAGCTGCACCAGTAGGGGAGGGGAGGGGGTATCTTTTTTTTTTCTTCTTCTTCTTCTTCTTTTTTTTTTTTAACACAAGCACAAAGAGAATTGGATCACAGCCCCAGAGCAGTGTTACAGTCGTGACAAAGAAACGAACGCAGCACAGACACAAGTACTTTTGAAGAGAGAAGGAGAAGAAAGAGCAGGACGACAGACTGCTACATTGTATCGCCTCGCTCTTTGATAACAGACCGCAGTGAAAGCCGTTACAGCCGCCCTGATATAAAATCTCTTCTTCTCTAAATCTATAAAATAATCCTTAAACAAAAACATCAAACAGATGATCAAAGAGACAGTCCGCCTCTATAATGAGCTCTCAGGGATGCTGATGCGTCCATAATCACCAGATCCGCAGACGCCCGACTCCAGCCTGAGCATCACCCCGCAGACAAGCGGCTTCCAGCGGCCACGAATCCCGCAGCCTCCCCGATCCCCCCGACAAAAAAAAACCCTCCCGGATCAGCGGCTCTTACCAGTCCGTGGCTGAAGACTCGTCGATCACGTCCTGGTAGGCGGTGAGCAGAGCCAGTCTGTTCTTACTGAGATTCACGGCCATGGCGCTGCTTCTGCAGGCATCCAGAGCAGAGCAGCAGTGTGAGGATGGAGAGAGCCGAGACACACACACACACACACACACACACACTGCGCACTGAGACAAAGAGGGTGAGCCAGCTAGACTGAGCGCTCTCTCTCTCTAACACACACAAACACACACTCTCCCCCCTCTCTCTCTAACACACACACATACACACTCTCTCTCTCTCTCTCTAACACACACACATACACACACTCTTTCACTAACACACACACACACATACTCTCTCTCTCTCTCTCTCTAACACAGAAACTCTCTCTCTCTCTCTCTCTCTCTCTCTCACACACACACACACACACACACACACACATAGATGCGCACGCGCGTGCCATCCGTTATGATCACTGAGGATAAATAATGCTCTGCGTCTCCATTAAGATATAAACACACACGCGCACACACACACACACACACGCGCAATAAAATAAGCACACACATCTTGGTTTTACTATCCTTATAAGGACCCCCATGTCATTATTATTTGTATTGAGGGTAATGGATGCATTGTGTTCACATTAAGGTATTAACACACACACACACACACACACACACACACACACAAAAAGAAAAAAAACACACCTCTTGGTATTACTATCCTCATGAGGACCTCCAATGTCATCAGGATAATCACTGCCTTGTATTACCATTAAGATATAGCGCGCGCACACACACACACACACACACACATATACACTTTTTTTTAAAATAATGCCATGTGTCCTCATTACGATATTAACACACACACACACACACACACAAAGTTGGTATTACTTATAAGGACCTCTCAAGTCATTATTATTATTATTATTATTATTATTATTATTTTATTATTAAGGATAATCAATGCTTTGTGTTCCCGATGAGATATAACACACACACACACAGACACACACACACACACACACACACACACACTCGTTGGTTTTACTATCCTTAGAAGGACCTCCAACTGTCAAGGTTTTAAGGATAATTAATGCTTTGTGTCCCCCATTAAGGCCATACAAAAAGGCTTGCTTATCTTTTTCCTTTTTTTTGTTGTTTTTTTAAAGCTAACAAAAGCGCAGCTGCATACAGGCTATGGAACACATTTATAATTAACATATTTATAATTAATTAATATCACCAAACAAATGTTCCTTTTCTTCAAGTTTTAATTGCATTTTGTTCTGAAATGGGTTGTAAGCTATTACTTCCCATTAGGAGTTATCTTCTTAGCTAATTAAAACCATGGAATGATCTAAAATTTTATAGTTCGAACGAGAAACAAGCCACGATCCCAGCATAGTTGTCACATTATTCAAATAAATAAATAAGTTAATAAATAAATAAATAAATAAATAAATAGAAAGAATGGCGATTATAATAGGCCAGGGAAATATAATAAAAATGACAAAAGTTTGCCTAAATGATCTGAAATCATTTACTGTGGTTTAGGGTCAGCAGATAAACTTCAGTTCATTAAGCAGACTTGCTAACAGATAAATATACGCTAAGCCCCGGTGATTAGTGCCTGGGCCTATGGATAGATAACCCTGCCTCCACTGCCGTGACTTACAATCACACACACACTCCACGTGCTCGCTGCGTTCAGCTTCATCCCGTCATAATCTCCTACTGACACAACACTGCACATTAAGTAGCTTAACATGAATTCATTCTCCTCACTCGTCCGGTTCTTGTTGCCTGCGAAGATACTGATGGCTTTATACACGCCAAGTGTGTGAGCGCGGGGCGATATTCACCAGAACTGGGAAGTAACGATGTTCCAGCACATGTGCGCATTCTTCATTGACGCGCTGCTTTATTATGAGAATAATTAAATCATTAGTACTTTTAATTTCACAAATTTCTTTATAAAACAACTTTTTTTTTTTTTTGCTCACAAATGTTTAAAATAATCCTTGTCTAAATTCTGTTCATTGACTGTCTTATCGTTGTACATTTTCAATATTTTTGTCTGCTATTTTTCCTTTGCTAATCTAGCCTGCCTGTCCCCTAAAATTAATAATGCTGGATCTATCTAGCTGGCTAGCTATATAGTTAGCTAACTAGCTAGTCCAGAAGGCAGTAAGTCTCTGAAAAAAAAGGCTATGTGTACATATCTATCTATGTGAGCTAGATTAGCGCTAACCAGGTCTTTCGATGTTTTAGAGCATTATACACTGAATTAAACATATGATGTCACTTTAAAGGTTTAGTAACAATTGTCTGTTGTGTCAAATAGAGCGCAGGATAATGTGTAAATGTAGTCTTTGCTACGGCGCTAGAAATGTGTATGAATTATCACGAACTAGCTAGCTACTGTCATGTAGCAAACTTAGTCATGTAAGCTAGCTAGCTAGTTCATGATAATTCATACACATTTCTAGCGCCATAGCAACGACTACATTTAACTTTATTTACCTTGGCGTAGCTCATTGATAATTAGCGAAATTATTAACATTCTTTAAACATAGAACTTTTCCAGATTAGTCATATAAAATAAAATAAAAATGATAAAAAATAAAAGCTTAAATTTAATTCAGCAATTTTCTCGATCACTACTTTTACTTTTTCCTCAAGTCAGTGTATTTTTCTACTCTTTCCACCATCGATATTCACACCGTGCTCAAATTCAACATGGGCCTCATTATCGCCAGCAAGAAATCTATCCTGTGATTCTCACTTTTTTTTTTTTTTGTACAATTCTGACACCGAAGTCTGGTGAAAGAAAAAAAGAAGCAAAAAAACAACAACTGAAAATCCTGCAATGACTGTAGTGTAATGTAGTGGTAGTGCTCGCAACGGAGCGTCCTTGATTTTTGACCTCACGCTATTCTGTAATGAAACTTCAGCGAGAAAGCAAACAGCGATCGGCTAATAATTATCCCGGGACACATGCTGCTACTGCAAGTGTAGTGAAGTGAGCACAGTCATGGGGAATGTGAGGACTATCACAGAAAGCACTACCTCTTTCTGATTATTAAAGCAACACTTATGAACAACAAAGCAGAACTATTCTGTAAAGAGTGGAGGGTTGCCAGTTGTATCATTTTTCTGTGCATGTTCCTTTTTTATAAAAAATGCACAATAAGTCCATAGGCTACTGGACTAGGGATGATTAAACTTCCTAAAGCCAAGGACTGCTTTGTTGGGACAAAGATAATAACACAGACCCCTGAGTGCAGATACAAGGTTCCCCAAAAGGTACTATACAGCAATGGTATTGTATATGATTGTAATATTATTGTACAATAACTTTTTTTACACACCCTGTTTATTTTCCGGATATAATCCAGCTACACTGCAACAAAGCAACCTTATAGCTAGATGGCTTCGAAACCGACAATAAAAGAAGGAACCGAACAGGATCTAACACCAGTTGATGTTTTTCTTTGGGCTGATCTGAAGTCAGCAGTCCACCAGGGGGAAATGATCTCTGCTTGAAAAGAATGTCAGTGTTCTGATGCATTAAGAAACGTTCTTGTGTTTAGCGTATATAGCGTTAATATGAGCATTTGCTCCGATTTATACTTCAAGTAAATACATTTTGGCTCAAGGGTCCAGACTTTCTGGCCATGATGTAGTTTTATATGTAATAATAATAATAATAATAATAATAATAATAATAATATAGCAAACCCAAATAAAATATAGTGAATAATTTCCAGACATATCATACTAAGTTCAAGCTTGAAAAAGTCTCGAATTTTCTACAAATTAGCGAAATAATCTGCCAACCTACAGCAACAAAACTAACAGAAAATCAGATTTGTAATAAACTCCTAATAAGAAATATACGAAAATGACTTCAAGCACAGTACGGTGATGAGACTCGTAGCCGCAGGAAAACATTTGATTCTTAAAAATCGCCAACGTGCAGAAGTCTGTGTGAACTGTACACACACACTCATTCACCAACACCACTTGCACGTTATTATTACGGCTGGGATTTATTGCGACATCCCGTACGGTCCTGACCTCACTCCAAGCCAATTCCACATGTTTGCCGTTAAAGGAGTTCCTGGGAGGCCAGCGTTTTAGAAGTGAATCAGACAGGCAGTCCGACCCTGGCTTTAGCACACCGAGAAAACTTTCTGCCTTGATGGTGTTGAAGCACTAGTGAAACACTGGGATAAGTGCATTAGTGTAGCCGGCGATTATATCGAGAAATAAAGGGGGGGGTTTTTACTCTCAGAACTGAGTTCTGTTATTAAAAGTCCTGCTTTGACTTGAACGGGCATTATATTTATTATTTACTCACAAATTAAAAAAGAAACGATGAAAGTACATAAATAATGATTTAAAAAAACATTAAATGACTGGTGCATATTCCCACATGGCAAATAGAAATATATCGAATATAGAACTTGATAAGATTTAGAGATGTCTGTTAAAAGGTTACATTACATACTGTAGGTTAGCAAATAGAAGATTATTAAACCTATTTATTTATTATTTTTACTTTCTATCGACATATAGTTCCACTTAACCTATCTAACAGTTTTTACTTCTCAAAAAAGTGGTGACTCGAGCTGCGACAGACTATTAAGCTTGAAATACAATGTAAATATGTTTATAAAGGACATAAAGATGATCAATTATTACCTTTTATTGATTCTTTTAGCGAGTACCGTTTCCTGCAGGACTTTACGCTCACCCTGTGCACTGTTAGATAAGTCGTCCACTATTCAAAAAATAACTATACATCATCACATACTAAAGACGGCTCCTCTTTTTTTTTTTTCCAGTGTAGTAGGTGTTAAACGTGACATATCTTATATTTATATAGACGTGTGTTTTGTGGTTTCGCTCAACCTGTGTGTCACATGGCTCGTTCCGAGAGTGATGGAATGTGCTCATTTCCTCCACAGCTTTGTTTTGTACGTATTTGGACCGGTGCGGGGTCGTGGGAGTGTCGACTTGTGCAAGCCAAACAACTGAACACACACACACACACACACACACAAACCTGACTGACAGCTCAGATATTGAAAAGTTGTTAAACCACCATGTGAAGGGACCAAAAAAAAAACCCCACACAGAAATACATTCATGTGTAGCAGAGATCATGTCCTTAATTAAAAAAAAAAAAAAACCCCACCGGTCAGTAATCACTGGTGCTTGTGTATAAACCAATAATGACAGCCATTTCACTAAATCATTTCCTTTTGTGCAGGGAAAAGTGAAATCCATTCATTCCAAAATGGTGGAATCTGTATCACCATGCAGCTCAGGAAGGAAGTCTCCGAGAACGCCAAGGAGGAACTCCTCATGTGGAAACATCGCCACATAGTGGCCGAACGCACACGGTGCGACACACGACACACACGGTAAGAGTAACGTTTTTATTATAAATATTCATTCAGTGTTGTAATGGTACTCTGACATTGAATCCGGTTCCTTTAAATATCTTGTAAAAGATAACGATTAAAAAACAAAAAAAAAAAAAAAAAGAAGAAAATATACAAATAAGGAGTGTTCCTGTGAGATTGTCCAGAGTATTGTGTAGCAGGAATTAAATTATGATGATGTTTGAGGTTTAACAGATAAGACACAGGACTGGATAATCCACATTCATCAGCACGGGTTTGAAAGCAGCTTAGTCCAGCAGGCATCGTGTGAACAACAGCAAGAGAAGACGAAAAGTTGGCTTTTTAACCAGACATGGAATTGGCATTAAAGAGCATTGAAACAATGCATGAGATTAAATCTATTAACGGTACAACTTATTAAAACAGTGCTACTACATTTCATCTGATCAGTTAAACGCTGGGATGCAGTATTGACAGACAATTAAAAAAAAAAAAAAAAAAGAAAAGAAAATGCGGCAACATGGAGGACAAACTGACCTAAGCATTGCACCGAGGTCAAAATGGCGACGGATGGCTATGTATACGTTTTTTTTTTCTTTTTAATTATGAAAATAAAACTGATGCTGGCATTTCCCATCCTGCAAAGCATATCACGAGTCCGATTGTTCTTTAATTATAATATTTCCTCTAAAAACTTGCATACGACATTAAAATTGCCGCATTATCAGAAAAACGACACACGTTTATGACGCTCTCGCCGTCGCTCCGTATCGTCTGCTTCTGTAAACATGTTCAGGATCGTTGCATTGAGGAAGAGTTCATGAACAAATATCAGCCTTTTGCTGATCAAGAACAATTCATTTCATCTACATTAAAGCATTTAACAATTTTAAAAAATCTAATCAAAATCAAATCAATGCCCTTATTATAAACAAAAAAAGAATAAAATGAAATAAAAACCCACAACTCTTGCTGGACCCTTAAAACCTAAAACTCGCTAATTGCACAAGCTTAATATGAACAACCACCAAACATGAAACACTCAAAGAATGTTGACTGCATGGTTAGTTTTTGGTTAACAGGAAAATGATTGAAATCATAAAATTAACGGCACCTAAGAATTAAGTAAAAAAAAAAAAAAAAGTGTACTAATATAATAAACAATTAAGCTAAAAATAGCATATTTATGACTGTAGAATTACAAAAAACAAACAAACAAACAAACAAAAAACCCAAAACAAACTACAGTAGCAGTCCAATTCCTGTGGAACTGGGTTTTTTTAATAATTTTTTTTAACACGCATATTTGTGATCTGCAAAGTGACATTTTGCTAGTTATCTTAAAATACGATTACGAATTAACTGTCGGAATAGAAGCACCGTACATGTAGAGAACGAAATCAAAATGTTCCCCCGAGTCAAGTGAAATACCCTTCATTGGCTGGGCCGCGCTATGTTGCGTAATAAAATAGGCTAAAAGTATAAAATAAAAGTCTTCTGACTGCATAAGACAATTGGTCTTTTGTTTAAAAAAAAAAAAAAAAAAAGAAGGAATACAGTAGTAGTGTTTTAGATGCTTGGGCGCAAAAAACAAAAAACAAAACAAAAAAAAAACAGCATGACTGTCCACCGACTGGTCACTTTTACAGGAACACCCGGACTCCTGCTCATTAACGCTGACGATCCGAATCAGCCAATCAGGTAGTGGCAATGGAATATATTAATGAAAAATAAACATGTCGAGAGAGGTCTGACCGGACCACGAAGAAGAACCGGACTGACTGGTGCGAGGTACAGAACCTTACGTAACCACGCTGTACAGCCGCGATGAGCAGAAAATCATCAATCATCTAGCCAAGAGCAAGACTCTGGGGCCACCTTGTGGACACGTTTGCCCGAACTGGATTCCGTGTTGATGTTTGATTTGGCCGTTTAATGGAGTGATGCTGCTCCACGATTGGCTGGTTGGGTAATTACAGAAATAAACAGAGGAACAGTTGATACTAATAAAGTGTCCTGTGAGTGTACGTACAAAAAGGAGTGAGGAGGAGAAAGTTGGACTTTTCTTTAGACAGGCGTGCCTTCATGCCTGCACATCAACAACTTTGCGATGGCTTGGAAAAACTGGGGAACTCTTTGAGAGAGGGAACTTTATAATCCCTCGTCTTGGAATCCTCAAAAGGAATATGTTGGGAGAGCTGCTCACTTTTAGGACAAGATTCTGCGGTCTGATTAACCACAATTCTCTCAGGAGTCTCGCCTAACTTCAGATCAACGGCGTTTAAATGGTTTTCCTGCCATTTCAGAGCAGTGCCCGATGACGAGACGGGGGTCAGAGGGAAAACGGAGTCCGTGGAAGGATTTGGGTCGGATGTCGGAGATAAAGGTGAATCCTGAGGTCCGGTCAAGACTAAGCTGGTCATGTCCTGGAAAGCTCTGGCCCTGCGTGGACAGCTCAGATCAGCAGGCTCGTCCTGGACCAGCGTCTGTCCTGAAGACCCGCCGTTCTGCTTTAGTGCGAGACGAAGGTCTACGGGTTCCATCTTCAGCCGCTTGGTCTCAGAGTCTCTTTGCCACTGGGAATCCATGTCATCTGAAGACCTCTTGGTTGTGGGTTTCTTGCTTAGGTTGAGGGGAACAGCCTGCTCCTGGGGAACAGGCACGGCATGGCCGTTGGTCTTGCTAAGGTCCTGAGCCAATGCTTCCGAGAGACGCTTGGTGAACGTGTTCATATGTGCGGCACCGAGGCGGGTGTGCATCAACTGCCGCAACTGAAGACTACAATCGATATCCAATGGGAGGATCTTAAGCGGAGGAAACTGAGGCCTGGCAGTCAGGCCCTCTCTTGGGCCTCCGGTCCAAGATGGGTGTGTCGAGTTGCACCCAGAACACTGGTGATGCAAATCCTCTGGTGTGTCTGGACTCCTGGCATTGGTCTGGCTTGTGATTGAAGCCTCCTGTGTCGTCTCTGGACTGCTCACACCACTGAGGCCCAAGCGAGCTCTGAAGAAGTCCAGGGGACACATCCCCTTAGTCGGGCTAAAGCCTTCCAGAGAACCCCCAATCTGCAGCTTGGATTGGCCAGATGTCAAGCAAGGACTGGAAGGTTCATTCTCCTGCTTTATCGTCATGTCTTCCTCATCTTTATCAAGAGGGGGCGCGGTGGTAGCAGGTGTGGGTTCCGGAGAAATCCTTAATTCCTGGATGACAGAGATCGGCCTGGTGACTTTACTCACTACCTTCTCACTTGAAGGTTTAGGATGAGACGGGGGTCTACCAACTCTGCCCCGAACCAAAACTTTAATGTTCCGTTTCCCAGGAGGTCGCCCTCTTTTCCGTACACCGACGCCATCTTGTGGTGTTGCCTGTTGAAGCGGAAAACAAAAATTCAGTCAAGGATTTTTCCATAGTTTCCCCCCCCCCCCCCTCCATGTCATTCTCAAATAAATATTATACAAAAGGAATGTGCGTCTACATTACATTAACAACAAAAAAAACGGATTAGATGTCCACCATGGTCGTTTGTATGCATGCACTCTTTTACATTATCTTTGTAATTATCTTTGCATCATCTAATGTTAAATCGCTTCATGATGTTTTTGACCGTACTACATAGATAAACTAAAGTATTCCCGAACAAAACCCAATTTAAAATACAGAATACGTGACTGATAGGATCCATATTGGAAATTTTATCCGTAGTTTTAACAATGTGCTCCTAAATTGTGACACCAGAAGCTGGCTAAACTGGTTGTGTGTGTGTGTGTGTGTGTGTGTGTGTGTCTGTGCATTACACTTAAGTAAAAGGTATGAGAAACAAAGACTGCAGTGTGACAGAATACTCATAGTTAAGGTATCCACTGTTATTAACATCATATTTCTCTTAAGCTGCTTGTGACAATCCTTCGCTTAAGTGTGTATAAATAAACCTGATGAACAATGCTTGTTGCTTTAAACCTGCTGCTTTACAGAAAGACACACCTCTAGAGGCCGATTGTTGGTTTTTTCCAAGCATTTAATTGGACGATATTGAACTTTTATTTTGTTGTTTAAAGTTTCGCCTGGGTACAGTCGGGTCCATAAGTATTTGGACAGCGAGACCATATTCCGGCGTATTTGCCCCCGTAAGCCAAGTAATTAGTATAGGGTTACAGGATGCCCTTCCTGGTGCAACCCTCCCATTTTATCTGGGCTTGGGACCGGCACTGCATCCAGTGGCCCGAGGTTTGGAACCCTGGCCTTTTGAGAAACCTACCACTGAGCCACCAATGCCCTTTCTAAAAGTATTTGTACAAATAATCATCGATGATGTTACAATTGTTTTTAAGACTCGTATGCAAAACTAGTCTGGAGCCCATGGACATCGCCACATGCCGAGGTTCCTCTTTGAGCTGCTTTGCCTTGGCTTTACTGCAGTTGCTGCCTTCAGTTGCTGCTTGTTCGTGCGTCTTTCCGCCTTGACTTTTGGTCTTCGTTACAGCGAAAAGCCGCTCGGTCGGGTTAAAGTCGGGTGACTGACTCGGATGTTTAAAAACAGTCTAGTCCCATGCATTCGGTTATTTATCTACATTATAACATCGTTAGATAAGTTTTGCAGCATTTGACTGAATCAGAGCCGTAGATAGTGGATACATTCTATACACTTCTGAACCCACCCTGCTATTTCTATCAGCCGTCATGTCATCAATAAACACCAGTGAGACCTTTTATTTTCTTCAGTCTGGTGTGAAATAAATAACAAGAGCAGGCCACAACTCGCGTATCAATCAGCTGCCCATTTAGTTTTGAACCGGAGAAAATGGAGGCACCATGCAATACACATTTGTTGAAGGCCTTTGAATTAAAGGCTAATCCCATCCTGATCCCATTACAACCATGTGGTGGTGCACAGAGGCACGAATACCAAACCTTGTGTCCAAATACTTATGGACATGACTGCATGAATCATGAAAAGAAACAGTTTTCAAAATTAAAAGCTCAAAAAAATATTCTTGTGCTAACTATTTCAGACTGTATATTGTTCCAGATGTCCATAACACCAATATAAAAAGCTCTGTAACGTACATTTTACTTCGCTTCAACTCTGCAGTGTTTCCATAAACGCTGTAAACAATTCTTGACGCAGCATTTACAGTAAGTATTAATCACGAGCTCCTCAAAACATCTCTAAGCTACAATCACTTCCTCATTTTCAAGATGATAAAATCTGTTATATTTTTCTGTATTTTCCATATCATGCAAATCATCTTCAAAAACCCAAACCTTTCCTCCAGGGTGTCTCTGTATCGGCCCTGATAAGCAGACTAAAATAAATAAATAAATAAATAAACAAGCCCTGCGTCTCACTGGAGACGTTTTGTTCTTCAAAAACGTTGCTCTAACGAACGCGACTTACCCGGCCGGTGATCCCGTTCTTCCTCGGGGCGCTCGGGAGTCTCCCACGCACGGGCTTTCTGATGGACGTCACTGAAGCTGCTGGAGGTTTGGGTTTGCCGAGCTGCTGTTGATTCCCTCCCCGTATGTGCTGCTCGTACGGCAGAATCAACCTGTGGTTCCAGGAACAAATCAAACGAACCAGTGTCATAGTGTGAGCTGGGGATCATGACGGCGGTGCCGCTGACTTGTTGCTTTAACGGGACTCACTTTTCATAATGTCTCCTGGTGCAGGTGGCAGCGCTGGTACTGCCTGGACTTCCCCCTAGCTCGTTATAGACCGCCTTCCACATGCGCCGAGACGTCACCTGAAGGCACAACACCGGCATGAGAACTTCACGTCTCAGATTCGTTTCCCCTTTTCACAAGCTTTGCCATAACAAGAGCGATTATTTCCAGAACATAATAGAACATAAGCAACTTCACAAACATGCACGTTTCCACCCAGCATTGGAGGCTCTGTTCTTTCTTTCACTTGAGCAAGTGGCTGAGCTTCTGTAACATTCAGTAAAGAAAAGTGAACGACAAAGTCGACGTAAGTTTTGACCGCAGTAAGATTTATTTGTGCCATTCGGGATTTGCTAATTTTATTGACCAGTGACCCCCATTTAAGAGTTGATGTTAATCTTTCGGCTGCTCTCGTCGAAGGGTCGCCACAGCGGGACCATCCAACCTACGCACAGCTTGGCACGGGTTTTACGCCGACTGCCCTTCCTGCACAACGCTTCCAATTTAACTGGGACCGAGTCTGGCACTGCATCCAGCGGCTGGGGTGTGGGCATTGACTGGGAATTGAACCCGGGCCTTCGGCATAGCGGGTGAGAAACCTTGCACTGAGCCACCGATGCCCCATGACCACATTTACGAGTGTTAGCCACTGTATCATATAGACTTAATTTATTACACAGAAATATAATATTTGCTTTATTTTAACTTTAAACAGTCTCTCTGCAAGTCTCGTGAGTAAAAGACGCTTTGATTAATATGAGGACATCTAGTCTACGTGTGCCAGTTAAATATATATATAAATTTTATTATTAATATTATTAAGTTTAACACTTTTGTTACACCTGACAGTATTAATTTCATTAATTATCAAGAATCATTTTACCCTCACATTTTAAGTCCCCGAATGGGGGAGGGGAGAGGAAATAAATAAATAAATAAATAAATAAATAAATCACACTCAATTAGGGTATGTTCATAATCAAGCTTTTACATAATTAATCGCCATTAAGAATTTTACCAATTAAATATATGTTTAATATCTACTGATGTTTGTTTTGCATAATATTTCTCCCAGATTCAATTATCTCGGACACCACAAGGGGGCGCACCATCACGGAGGACAGAGAGAGACACTACTGTAGCAGCATGTGCAACAGTCTCTGTCAATTTAAAATGTGTGGCCTTTTTAAAAAATTTTTTTCATTGCAACTAATTTTATTTTATTTTTATTTTATTTTTTTTTCCATTTTGGCGATTAATCGATTATTTGATTGTAAACTTGTTCAACTATGGTGTTAAAAAAAAATGTGCGAAAATTTCCAGAAATCGTAAACATTTCCGTCTCTACACTAAAATAATAATAAATAAAAAAATCTATATATGTAATGTCATATTTCAAACTTACCACTTCATATCCACCCAGCTTGTTGACAACGGAGTACATCAGGAAGAGATCAACTGAGGACAAATGAGCATTAATATTACATGATGGAATACAATACAGAATTCAGGATTAATCAATAATAAAAAAGACAAACAAACAAAAACATGAAACGCATAGGACTGTTCATACGTTCATGCACGACGCGGCTAATAACGGCCGTCCGCGTAGCGCAGGGAGCTACTACTCACTCTTTTTGAAGCCGAGGTTGGGAACCTTGCAGATGGGGGATCCTCTCCGCTCCATGAAGAGATACAGCTGATCCAGGAAGATCTTCTCTTCGGGATGAGGAAGCCAGCTTCCCGCCATCGTCTCCACGTTGCTCATGACGTTTTCCTGCTCCGTCATACATTGAGCACTTTTTAATCAATCATTCTCGATCGCCGGAACATGGCAGTGTGCACACCTTAAACATGGAGGATTTCTACAGAACACGCACCTTCGCTCTCTCTCCCCACGACTCCGAGTGGTTGAGGCTCTGCTGATCGAGTCCCTCGCCGTCTCTGCCTCGTCTTTTCCGCGGCCGTCCCTTCAGGCTCACAGAAAGGCACCCTGAGACGGACGCACGAACCAGACAGCCATTTTAAAATCGTGCCAGCGACGGATTCGTCTTCATTGTTATTGCAAATGAATAAATGCATTTATTCCATTGAGGGATTTACTGACAGCACAGACGCGAGAGCATTTTACTGCATGCACAAATTCTGTCTGAATTTTCGGAATAAAACAAGAAAATAATCATTGACAGGACGGTGTGGTGCAGCCCCCCAGCGTACAGCTGAGTTGATCATTTTCCGTTAACCGCACGCTTTATTCCTGTCAGACCGTAGCCATCTGTCAGTGATTCATTTCAGTTATTTAATAAAAAAACGACACGCTTTGCTTTTTAACCGTTTACAGGGACATCTAGTGTCTACGAAACTACACTAAAGTTCACACAATGGTTAAAAAAAATGTTTAAAAAGCACCGTGTTCGTTATTGAGAAACTAGAAAGCGTAAATCGACTGAAACATTTCTGACAGTGGAGACTCCTTCCAAAAAAAAAAAAAAGTTCTACAAGTGTTTCCTTAAAGAAAACTCAATCCCATCAAGACCCGAATTCGGTGTTAAATCAAACGATCCTTAATCTGTACAAGCGGTCGCTATAGAAACGCCAGATTAGTTAGAAGTAATGCATTAAAATTCATCCGATCGTGTGATTTGCATCCAAAGCAAATCGCCAACGCTGAGGTACGAGAGAGGATCGTCCACATCCGAGTGCTGATGATCGCGGACGGATTTCCCTACACAGTGTCGCGCGGTTTCTTGGAGATTTACTGCCCGTTAATGCGACGTGTGACCTCGTTCTGTGGACTCACCGAACTCGGGCGTTAAGCTGGGGTTGGTGCCTAGACTGGGGTGGCTGAAGGTGTCTCTGCAGTACAGGACTCGGGTGTTGTTTAGCGTCATTTTGATCCAGCCCAGGGCCAGGAGGTGAGGGTCTTGCGGAGTGGACCAGCCCGCGCGGTCCTGGATTCGTTTCTGAAGGGAGCGGAAGCGGCAGTACTGCGGGTAACTCAGCACCTTGACCCTGTGCTGAACTCCTGAAACATCATCTGGGGGAAATAAATAAATACATAAACGAACAGAAACAACGTAGATCGCCGTATCGGACGGCACGTCACACTTAAAGCTCACCCTTGGCTTTCACTTCCGGCTGATCTGTTGCACAGGGGGAACCTTTGAGCACGTGGAGGCCGCCGAGCTTTGTGGCGTTCTGTTTCCACTCGGGTGGCTCCGAACAGGTCCATTTCACCAGGTTGTCCACTCGCACCACAACCTTCTTAGAGACACCGATGACTTCATCCTGACGTGCACACACACACACACAAACACACTCAGTTTAATTAGTGTGGGTTTAAGATTTGCTTTTCCCATCCCATGAAAAAGAAAAAAAAACCCAGTCATGATCCAGTCAGCTTTCGTACTAATTCTTGAAGAATGTCATGCTTGGTGTTGCATTTAAAAATTTTAGGTCCGCTTTTTAAGGTTTAAGTCAAACAAGGGCAAGAAATCCGAGTACTGATTCTTGAGGCCATGACTCACGCACACATCAAGCTGCTGCGGATCTGGCAAGCGCAATTTTCCAGTGAAATATTACGAGGAAGTCGAGATTTATACAGAGTTTAGTCATTTCACAAAAACATAATGGAGTTAATAATGTCTGGCTTGGGGCATGACACTAAATGAGTCCCTTCATCTACAGTACGGTCAGTACATGTCACTCCTTGCGCCACTAGAATCAATCGAACATAAACAAGATTTATACAAGACTAGAGATTGATTTTGTTTTTAAATGAAATTTTCATTTATCCTGTAACTTTTCTCTTGCATGCATTAGATGTTGTGAAACTTGCAGTTCCTCTATGATCCTACAGGTGGCACAACAATTCACACATTAGCACACGGCACAGATACAAGTCATGGATAAGTTCAATACTGTGCTAATAAGACCAACGTTTTGGCATCAGCCTGCAACGATTGCTGGACACGAGCTAACGCAGAGATTCCGTTTAGCAGTTTAGATAAGGCGAAGCTTTCATTTAAATAAAACTTTCACGGGTATAAAGCTTCAGAGGTACGACTCGACATTTTATGTGACGTTTATCGATTCAAATTTGCAACAAAATCCAAAAACATATCATCATATCAAATCAGGATGTTCATGACATTGGGATGCTTACAGAATCAGCACCTAGGTATCGCGATAATATTTTATCGGGGGCTCCCTAAGGATTCCTCGCATCAAACTGGTTAAAAACAAAAACAATACTGGTCTAAATGGGAGGAAAAACGTCGCACTGGATTTAAACAAACCCAGTATGGATTACGCTATTCTCCAGTTCTGCTTTGTACAAATCAATTTATATATATATATATATATTTTTTTTTTTTTTCAAATAGGTGCATGTTGAATTCATTTTAAAAACCGGTATCCACAACCACGGACTGTGCAAAGATTGACTTTTAAGAACGACAAGGCAATCACATGCCACTGTATTCATTTACTCAAGCTGTAAAAGCTTTTAATTCCAGCAACACCTGAACAGCATTTCCTGGTTGTGAATTAGAATAAAGTTAAAGCAACTTGCATTTTTTTATGACGGTGTTTTCAATTAGTTCATTGCTTACTGCAAAATATGATCACTAAATAATTACCACAAATACTGGATATTAACTGAGTCATTTCCAGGACTGACGTGTGATATCAAATTAAACGCACCAGGGGCGAGGGGGTGGTGGAGGGGGGGTGGGGGTGGAGACGGTGAAGGTGCTGCTTGTGGTAGCGGTGGTTTGCTGACACTTCTGTGAAAGAGTCTCAGCAGCTTGCTTGATAATATTGTTTTCAAAATGACTCAAACACAGACATTAAGCACCAGCATATCCTGTTGTTTCCAGACAGACCCCAAAATACTGTAAGGTAGAGAATTTTGAAATGCTTACAAAGGAAAGGTTTGAACTGTAGTGAAAGTATTCCGGCGTCTGAACTTTAAAAACCTGCTTATTCACCTCTCCGTGCTCCTTAGTTCTGCCCTTGGGCGTGTCCTCTGGTAGGTAATAGAGTCTGCAGCTGGCCAGAGGGTGACGCTGTCTCTGATCCTCCCATAGCAGGGTGATCTCAGCGATACACACGGGCTCCTGAGGGCCACAGCGCACACAGTAGAACTCTCCGAGTCTCCAGACCTTAACGGGGCCGCCGGACTCGGGCTTGCAGCTCACCGACTTGTAGAAGGCGAAGGAGCCTCGCAGGCAGCACGGGGGGCCTAACCACTGACACAGGGAAGGAACGAAACACAAAAACAATCAATTCTACTTCTGCTTCCTCGGGACAGAGGAATGAAAGTCTGCTGCAAAGTAAAGGGGGGAAAAAAAGAAAAAGAAAGAAAAGTGTCTGATAACTGACATGGAAACGAGTAGAAACCAAACAGGGTGTGTTGTGAAAGAAAAATAATCAACAGAGCAGTCAGGAGCCGGCGTCACCATCCCGAAAACAGTGCACTCTGAATTGCTTAATCCTCTTAAACCAGAACAATCTGCTTCTGATTACAATTTTATATGTAATTACTTCTGAACCATGTTTTTTTTTTTTTTTTAACAATTTATGCTTGTGGAATTTCCACACAATTAAAAAGTTCATTCCTGTTTACAGCAGTTACAAACAGACGCTCCGGCACCATCTACTTAAAAACAAACAAACAAAAAAAAACAATGAAAGCTCATCTTGCCATGTCAAGTTTAATCTCCTCCAAGTCATGAAAACATACCAACTGCTATAAAAATCCTAACACTGGAGACTCCTTCCGTACATGTTCACTATATACAACTATAGCTTTTTTTTTTTTTTTTTTCTTAATTGCAACATTTACATTTCTTTTTTTTTGTATTTTACAACTTAAATTATGTGATGGAACTTTGTCAAACACTTTCCTGTGTGAGAAACTCTCTGCACTTTGGAATAAAGAATGATAAAACTCTGCTCATTTCCAATCCAAATGGCCAAATAAGACAGAAAATAATCTTAGCATGGGATTTAAAGGTCAACTTTATAAACTCAACACGTTCCTCCACCTCATGTGATTAAGCGGCTCGACATCTTGTTTCTCTCTTTTTTTTTTTTTAAATGAATAAAAAGAGAGAGAGACAGAGAGAGAGAGAGAGAGAGAGAGAGAGAGAGAGAGAGAATGTCTCCTTTCAACACATAGAAAAACCACCATGTTCAAAAACGATGGGAAAATCATTTAAATCACCGACTTCCATCATCTGTAACCCCAAAACGTCCGGATACTGACTAGTAACTTAAGATTTCCATTGCTGAAAACAGACAGGCGACTTAGGACCAGCGCTGATACAGAAAGTGATGAAATGGAGTAAATACTTATATGCTTCAAGAAGAAATGTCTCCATTTTCAAACGAGTATTCCATGCTTATATGCTTGCGCTCGAGTGTGATTATTTCGTCTTATTAATCAAAAACGACTTTTCCAGGCCATATCAGAGAGCAACGTCGGGGCTTTTAACTGCTCGTGTGATGTAAAAATCACCGACATGTTGCGTTGCAAAATAATATTTCCCACCGAGCCCCCACATACATTTTTTTTTTCTTCTTTTAAACAAGGCAGTAGGAAGAAAGGAAGTAAGCAACTGGCAGTCTTTCCTACCCCGCTACCCCCCTACCCCCACCGCCCGCCTCCATCGGGGCCTCCATTACCCCCCTGCAGGGTTTCTCCTATGGGAGCAAAGCTTTAGAGGCCACATGTACAGCTTCTAAACCATGAAAAACATTGTCAGGCCATGACTAAAGACGGGGTTACGAGCCCAAAAATAAAATGTATATTTTGATACATGTTTAACGGCCCTCATTTCCCCGTTACAGCGATTTCGCTCTACAAACACCCGGATCGTTGAGGTTCGGGGTAGCAAAGATAATAATAAAAATAGTAATAATAATTTTAAAAATCCAACATGGTGGTGAAGACTCTGAGAAGGCTGTACTAGTAGTTGACCTTGGTGTGTATTTTTTTTTTTTTTTACTTATTATGCAACATGGCTGGCTAGGACTTAAGTAAAAATGTTACAGCAAGTAGTTATAATATGAGGGAGAGAAAAGGAGAGAGAGAGAAAAAAAAAAAAATAACACCACCCAGGATAAACGCCTCAGGCTGTTTGTGTGTGTGAATAATTGAACAACAAGTCACTTCCTTTATAAGAGTTATACAGAAATGTTTAAGTCGTTTTGCTATAAAAGTACTTCCTATAAAGTATCAGAGAACTGTGAAATGTGCTTCTTAAATGGAAGCCATTTTGGACATTTGGAAAGCAATATTGTGTGCTACTAATATTAGCACATATTCGTTTAAAAAAAATAATAATAATGAAAATAATGATAATAACAATATATATTTTTTTTTTAATGGATCACGACACGATATCAATGTTAACTATATGAGGAAATAATTGAATACTTTCTGTCAAGCCTGATGATGATATGGTCTACATTTTTAATATACAGTATTATTCGATCTCCTGATCAGCACGTCGGATAAAACACACAGACCGCGAGTTCCTGTTTAATTCGGGGTTCTTCGCGAGCGCGAGCGGCTCGGAAACAATGTAGCGATTTCAATTCCTAAACAAAAATCAAACAAAATGCAACATTGTATCCGAGCCGTTCGTCCCGCGAGCAGCTCGATAGGAGTCCGAGCGAACAGAAATGATCGCAATATTCACTAATAAACGGCGCAAATGTAAATGATAGTAATTAAATATTGCGGTCGGGGTAAAAATGTAGAAAGAAAAAGTGCAGTAGTGGTGGGGGTAGGGGCAAAAAGTGGTGGAGAGAGAGAGAGAGAGAGAGAGCTAGGTAGCTTCTACAGCACACAAAGAAATTAATCATTAACCAACAAAATAATCCCAGTGATTATGTGGAATCCACTGCCACCAGATTCTAATAAATTTCGAAAGGCGACAAAATACTAAGAATTACGCGTAACTTTTCTTTTTCTTCTTTTTATTTTTTCCCCTAAAAAAAAAAAAAAAAAGAGCAATTACCCCCCCTCCAAAAAAAAAAAAAAACTTTCTCGTCCAAATCAACAGAAACCCGTGCGGGCTTTTGATAGGACGAGGATCAAATCAGCGTTTAAGGCGAATTCATAAAAACAAGGAGATATTAGACGCCATAATAATCACCGAGCCCTCAGAATAAAGCGTAGAATTATTCCGAATCGGATGGCTCCATTATTTCGGCATAGAAAACGCTACAAGAGGTTGATTTAATGTAATATAAAGTTGGAGTTTCCATTACCTGTATGGCATTCTGCTCCATTGCAGTCCAACATTCCCTCACCCCCCGCTCCCCCCTCCTCTTTCTCTCTCTCTCTCTCTCTCTCTGCCCCCTATCGGGTTACACAGCCGGGTACTACATCCACTGAAGTAGATTAAAATATATACCAAACGCACTGCTTCATTTGATAGATAGTTATATATATATATATATATTTTTTTTTTTAAATAAAAAAAAAAAATCGTCGTATCCTTATTGTTAGCACGTGCCCATGGCAACAGTTCAAAGCAAGAAATATATAGATAATGAAACATAATAAACAGCTTGTGCTTTGTTCTTTCTTTTTAAGTGTCAAAATAGGGCAGGATCTATAGGTGTGGCCAAACAAACTCGATTTTCAACGGCTGTATTATTATAATAATTATAATAAAGAATATTATTTATCAGTGAGCTTTTTAAAGAACTGTCCTGTTTAAAAAAAAAAAAAAAAAAGGTATCATTTGGTCATAGAGCTTTACATTTCAATATCACTATCAACAATTTTAATAATCCTATCTCGGGCTGTTAATGTTTCCAGGAAAAAAAAAAAAGTCATTTATTTATTTATTTGTTTGTTTGTTTTTGACGATTATTTTGAGTCCTAAGTCGAGACGTTAGACTGATATAAAAAAAAAATTTTTTTTTTTTTTTTTTTTTTTTTTTTTTAGTTCCACCCTGCTTTGAGGAAGACGAACTTTAATTCGGCAACTGTCGTAAAATGTGGTGAAGCCTTCTGGTCACGTGACGCTGCCACGCTATAAGGACGACGTATATGCATTTTATTTTTGGCAAAGAGCAGCACGGAGAGAGCAACCACAAGGGCATGATTCTAACATCCAATATGATATAAAGTGCTTATATGAGAGGGAGAGCATAAATCATTAGGGGGAAAAAAAAATTGGAAGTAGTTTTTAATTTCTCAAATGAAAATATTTTTTAAAAATAAAATATATCATGTATGTTCTTTTCTAAATTAGAAATAGACTATTAAAAAAAAAAATCAAGTGAACAGACCACATTCATAAACACATACATCATCAACAGAATCCAAGTATAGAAGTGTTATATTTAATAAACGTACTATAGGTATTTAAATCTCTCACAGTTCAAGGCATGTATCATATAAATAAAATGATATATATATAAAATGTGTGTGTATATATTGTATATATTAACTTTCTAAAAATGTATTATTATTTATTAATCCATCTTTGGTGTGCAATAAGTCATTAAGCATATGCATGTTTCCTATAGCAGGATCAAAAGATGTAAATGATTAAGTCAGAGTATTAAAAAATATTCACAATTGTTTCTGGTTTCAAGCTACAAAAACTAATATGTTCGAGGCAAAATCTTTATTTAAAGTCATCCAAAATTCATCTAATGCATATTGTTTGCTATTGTTTGCTATTTTCTGCTTTGAGGACGATGGATAACACTACTCAGTAGTAAGGGTCATGATTTTATCATAGCTATAATTTTAAAGTACTATTATATAAATATTGATTAGAATCTTAGTTTTTTGTTTTGTTTTTGTAGCCGGTTAAGTTTGCAAAAAGGAAAAGGAAGTTTACAGTGTCTCAAAAAAAAAAAGAAAAGAAAAGAAAATTTAGCAATATAAAGTTTCCTTAAAAGCTTGCCTCTCTCTCTCTCTGCAGAGTCAAATAAAATGTATTTAAATGTTTGCTTGTTTATAATATCAATTTTCTTTTTTGGCAGGTTTTAACAGTCACCTAAACAGACAATTTCATTAACAATTTTATTATTTTAAAGGCATATTTCTCAATCAAAAGTAATATCACCTAGATAGTTTTCTAAATGCTTGTAAAGACCTTTTAGAGCTCTAAATATTCTCATTTTATCATCCAATTTTATTTATGGCCTTCTTTCTACAATTAACCGGCTTAATGTCAGCACAACAGCACAAGATTATTTTAAGCAAGAGTTCAGTGCAAATGTCTAACACTAGGGTCAATAATCTTATTAATTAAGGTTTAATGTAATCTTATAAGCTAATCACCAACACTAGAACTATATTCAAGCTGTTTAATGGCCATAATTACCCATAATCACATGGAATAATAGATAATAATTGAAGTGCAGTATGTTAAATAAAGAGTTTATGATTTCTAGACAGTGTAACGCCACTGCTGAAAGTTTCTCCGGATCATTGTGTGGCCGCGGCCATTTTTGGAAGAATTTCGAATGAAGTTCCTAGTTTTGGACGCTGGGTGTCGCTAAAACGTAAAACAGATTGTTGGAAGAAAGCAGCTTGTTGTCATGATGTCTGAACAGGCCAAGAGGTGTCCAGCAGCAGAGGCCTGGTATCACTGAAATAATACATAAACTCAGGAGGCTTAGTGGTCAGCACGGTCACCTACAACTTAAAGCAGGGGCTCGAATCCCACCTATAGCCTAATGCTAATTGCGCGCGCGCGCGCGTGTGTGTGTGTGTGTGTGTGTGGAGTTCACATATTCTCTTTGTTCTCTTGGTGGGTTTCCTCCATGTTCTCCCACAATCCAAAGGCATGCACTAGAAGACATTTCCAGATTGCCTGTAGCATACGATTGAGTGTGTGTTTGTGTGTGTGTGTGTGTGTGTGTGTGTATGGCCTGTGATGGATTGACACCCCATTCAGGGGTGAAAAAACCCCATTTTTATTTGTCACACACACAACCATACACAGTATGATATGCAGTAAAATGCTTACATGACTGTGACCTTGAAAAGCAAAACAGAAGTAAGGAGGAAAATGCTAATAGGAAAGAATAAAATAAAAAAAGTTTGTGGCAATAAAATAAAATAGAGTAGAAATAAGTATATTTAAAAAAAATGTAAGAATGCAAAAAAAGTAAGAACTCGGGGAAGGATGTCTCAGGGAGTTTTTCCTTGCCACTGCCGCCCTCGGCTTGCTCATCAGGGACTATATGACCATTTATATGACTTTTGATTGTGTGAATCTGCTTTGCGACAATGACAATTGTTAAAAGCGCTATGCAAATAAAATGGAATTGAATTGAGTTGAATATAAATAAACCGTATTACGTACGAGGAATGTGCAATGTGAGTATGTGAACATAACCAGTGTACAGAACCCATTACTGCATTGAGCTCTCTGGGATGGGCTCGAGCCTCCAGTGACCCGTAATACATAAGCAGCGGTGTATAGTTATGGGTAAACTCGAAATGATTAAACCAGCATTTAAAATGAGGTTTATTTGCAACTTTCAAATAACAATAATAATAAAAAAAAAAATTTTTTTTTAATGAAACATCTTCAGTGCTTAATAGAGCGCCTGTTAGCTGCTATTATGACCTGCTGCAAACGTGATGTACAGCCAGAGGGGTTTTTAGCTCATTCCTCATGGACAATGGCCTCTAGTTCAGTACAATTCTTGGGTTTGTGTGCTGCAACTGCTTCTTCTTCTTTTTTTTTTAAATACCACCAAAGACTTTCTATGGGATTCATGCCAGGTGACTGTGATGGTGACTCTAGAACCTTCACAGTTCCATCAATTTCCTACTGTATTTCTAGGAACATTAAGTACCTTTGGTGTTTTTTTTATATCCTTCACCTTGCTTGTGCTGGGTAATGATCTCTCCTCTTAACTTTATGCCATAACATTAGTCATTTCTGACATGCAAACATCGCTGTCAACAGATGTCTAGAAAGTCCAGGGTTCTAAATCACGTACACTTGAGGCATCTGCTCTGTGCTTGAGACAACACTCACTCTATCATCTCATTCATCGTCTATACCGCTTCATTTTGTACTCGGGGTCACAGGGAATCCCAGGAGACTAAGTGCACAAGGCAGTGTACACGCTGGACAGGGTGCCAATTCATTGCAGGGAACACATACTTACAGTATTAGCTTAATCTGCATGGCTTTTGACGGTGGGAAGAAACCGGAGTGCCTGGAGGAAACCCACCAAGCACAGGGGAGAACATGCAAACGCTATGCATACAGCGGCGGAAATCGAACCCAGACCCTGGCGGTGCAAGGCGACAGTGCTAATCGCTAAGCCACCATGGCGCCTCGAGCCCTTGCCACCCGATTCTATTCATTTACATTTAGACATTTGGCAGACACCCTTCTCCAGAGCGTCTTATTACATTTTATTTTTTTAGGGTTAAGGGATGTGCTCAAGGGCCCAACAGGAACAACTTGGGATTTGAACCTGGGACCTTCCGTACCGTATCCCAATGACTTAACCACTGGTTGAATAATTATGAGACTGCGGTAGTAATTAAAACGAGACATTTGTGTTGAATTTAGAGAAACAATTTATGTTTTGTTGACCCATGTATATTTCATTCATTCATTACAAACAGCTGCAAGTTAGTAATTTTGGCCAAGAAAAACACACTTTCCGTGAAGGTTATAATAATAACTGAAGGTTAAAATAATAATAATTATTATAATAATAATTGAGTATAACCGTACGTTGTTCATTCAGTTTTCTAGGGTTCCGAATGTCTTTTTTGCTGCTCTCCCACACACAATTAGTAAGGGCTGCTCTCATGTTCATGATATCACACTTCCTGTTATGTCTCAGTTAGACATTCTCCCTTCTAATACAGAATCATAACCATCAGACCATATCCAATGCCTTCACAGACTGAAGTCTGATCTACAACCTTCTACACAGCCCGTGTGAGATTGTTGCGCTTTCTTCTGCGTACTGAAGAAACTTTCTACCTTTCTACCTTGATGACGCTGATGAAGGTGGATTATACAGAGAAATAAAGGCAGTTTTTACTCTTATAACTGTGTTGTTATTCTGCAAAATCAAAAGTCTTTGACGTGAACGCTGCTCGTAGCTCACGATTAAATCGAAAAAGAGTAAGAGTACAAAACAGAAAATGAAAGTTTAATCAAGCATCAGTATTTTATAACCATTTTTATATGATAAGTTATAAAAGTGTATCACGAACGTGTCCTCTTTTTTTTTGTCTTATATTTCAACATTACATGGTACAGTATCTACACAATACAAAATAACAAGGCACCTTAAATAACATTACGAAATCATTTAATCATATTAATTACAGTACAACATAGAAATGATATAAAAACCACACAAATTATCCTCGGTGTGTAAAAGAAAAAGCAATGAGCCATGCTTTGGAGCATATTTTCCTGCTATCTCTTAAACTTCCTCTTCCTCCCGAGTCTCTGGCTGGGTCGGTCCGAGTACTGCCGACGGAAGTCTATGAGGCAGTCCTTGATTTCAGATATGGGAGTGAAGGATTTGATAGGAGATGAGCTGACGTAATAAGCTGAAGCTTGAGAGTCCGTGCTGTCACTAGACATCACCGGTGCGTCTGCAAGGCTGCTGAGGAACACAGACACATACAGCTTAAACATTAAAGACTCGGCATGCCGCAGTTGTACACATGAACTGTTTGGGACCTACCGGTTGTTTCTGATTGTAGTATTTGATGGTCCAGCTCCACTGTCATCTGAAACGGGTTTATTGTTTTTAGATGCATTTAAAACCCGAGTGTTATATGTTTAACGTCAAAGTAATTGCACAAATAGTTGAACGCAATCATAATTTTCCCCCAGAGACCGGAGTGTACGTACCTAGGTGCACCGTTTCTGTCCGATTCAAGGCAGACAGCAAGCCATTGCCCTTAAAAAATAAATAAATAAATCAGGATGCAAATTTTATTTGAGTATTTTTTTTTTTTTTGTCTCTCACAGGAGCTAGTCTCAGCTGGGAGACCACAATGGAATGGTTAATACTCCAGAAATAGCCGTATTCAGAACTGCGTATGTGGTGAATAATTTTTGTTTTAAAATGTGCGTGACTTGAAATTTGTTTTTAACTGCTTTCTTGTATGAAAGTCTTGTATGGCAGTGAGTGATATGTGGAAAAATAATGAATTTTATTTTTTTTTTACTGCGCTGTAAGTTACATTGTGACAAATAACTGAAACTTAAATCTCAATATTATAGTGACTCAGTCTACCTTACAGAAATGGTAAAGAAAAAATTGCATATTAAAAACAAAAAAGTCTTTTCTTAATGGATTTTTTTTTTATAGGGGTTTGACATGGTTCACAAACTGTTTTAACTAAATACATATTTTAATCACTGTTTATAAAATTACTTTTAATTCTTTAATTCAAATGCGCACATCGTTTCAAATTTAAATAACTTCAATGAGATACATTAAGAAAATTTGCAGACAGGGGGGGGCAAAGTCTATACTTGAGTAAAAATCCTATACTTGAGTAAAAGTAGAAGTCCTCCATTTAAGTAATCTCCTTCAAATGTACTTAAGTATCAAAAGTACAGTGCTTGTATCATCTCACAGTTTCCTTTTTTTTATAGTGAACGTGCCAGTTTCCTCGTTGTCTGCTGGTTATAAATTCCTGATATATTATTAGGCGTGTCTCGAAGGAAAGATGAGTCACGAAAATATGCATAATAGTCAGCAGGTGGCGAAATATCTTGCTTCTAACACGTCAACACCCCTGTAGTTAGTACAAGTGCAAATATTTGAATAAAAAGTACAGTTTAATAAACAGTACTCAATTAAAGTAGAGACTCATGAACTTTGCAATTAGGTACTGTAAAAAAGTACAATACTCAAATTTTGTCATGTTTTACCTGCTTTGGTCCGAGTGTTTTCTGTTGAAGGCACTGGTCCACATGATGGTTGTACTCCTTGTTTGTGAAAAATTTACTACACAAGAAGCATTTCTCCCGCTGCTCTGACCTGACGAAAAATCGTTAAAACACCTGATTAATTCTGCCATTAAAAAAAAAAAGTTATTTAAATACATGATATTTTTTTTGGAATTAGCCGTTGAGTTTATAGTCAACTTCAAAATTATTTGAGCTCATAAAAACATGTTTCAAATACTGGACAGGTACCATGTGTGTATGGATACACACCAGTCTTATTATTACTTTCTTTTCCTCGGCATAAGGTGAGTTAAATACATACTTATCAGTGCTCAGTCAGATACACTTCCATTAGTCTAGCTTTTATCTCTGAGTAACAACTAGAATTAACATCACTTGTAAGCGTTATAGAGAATAAGTTAAAACGAGAGGGACTAAATCCTAAATAAAGTTCTACATGCCTAGAAATTCAGAGACATTGTTTAGTTTGAACAGAAATGTACACTGTTTTAATACTTGTTTTGCACCGCAGACTTAGGTTGTTTTGTTGCAGTATTCAGATATTCCTCGACATATGAACGAGTTCCGTTCCAGGAGCAACGTTTGTAATTCTGATTTATTCTTAAGTCAGACAAAGTGAGTCTTATATGCCTTTGACACGAATATATACAAAGTAAATCATACCAATCCACTTGACTAAATCTGTCCCCTTTCCCTACACTGCCATCATGTGGCCAAAAACTGTAACTGCGCATAAAGAAATAAATCTCACAGTGAAATGTAACAGTGTTGTCTCTGCGCCTTTAAATTGCAAGGGGAATCCCGGACTCTGTCTTTTCCGCTGTATTGGACTGTGAACTCTGTTTTGGTGAGGATTTTCTGAAATTAGAATTATTCACCACCAGGAAAGCGTTACAGTACAGATATTTTCCATCATCGTGCTCCCGGATTGATTCACTGGAGCCATTGAGGCTGACTCACATGCATACAATATACTACATTTTAGACATTTTATAGATTCATTTGCACACTAAAAATATTGTATATAATTGCAAAGATTGGTATCTGGTGCCTATTGTGTCTATTTTTTGTACAATATACGAGAGCTACTTCCGCGATTTTTTGTTAGTATCTACGAATTTTTGTAGAATTGCGGTCAGTTCGTAACTCGAAAGTTCATAAGTCGAGGACAACCTGGTCTACTATTTTGATGTATTAATTTAAACCTTATAAATTCTCCTTAGAAAATCTTATTATTGATAAAATGAGAACCTTGTGGAAAAAACAAAACAAAAACAAAATAAACTTAAAACCTGACCAAACTCCAAGACGGTTTATAGCATTAGGGTTAAAATATTTAAGGCTCCCCAGCCTTAAAATTTCAAATGACACATATACTGTATAAAGGCTTTGCAGATGATAAGATGATGTGTATGATACTTACAGTACTTACTTCTCAAACCTTACATCATCTTCCATCTGAGCTCTTCTCCCCCGTCTCCTTCGCGCGCTCGCTAAAACCAGAAGACCGGGGGGATTAAATGATGAAAATAATATAATATTTTTCTTTGCATTATGTGGTAAGAAGTAAAAGAAGACCAGCTGACCTTCTGAAAGGCTGTCCTGCTCGTTCTGCTCGATGACGACGTCCTGGCTCTCTACAGCGCCGTTACAGTAGGCCGCATGCACCTCGATCTTATTGAGAGGGAAGAAGCGGGTGCACATGGGACACTCTACCTGAGAGGGAACGGATTCCCTCCACGACTGCTCCTCACCCGGACGCTCCTGGTCCATTCTCTCGTCAGCTTCAGCTGCCGGATCCGTCACTTCATCCACCTCCATGACATCAGTCTCTGCCTGCTGAAAGAGGAGCACAGGAGAGAGAGAGAGAGAGAGAGAGAGAGAGAGAGAGAGCGAGAGCGAGAGAGGAGGAGGAGGAGTACGAGGAGAATAGTTCGCGACTTCAGAAAGGTTCATTAAAAAAATCCTGTGTGTGGAAATAAGGCTAATAGCGCTCCATTATAACAGGTGACATAGTGGAGTTAGGAGTCTGGAGGAGTTATCTGAAGGTGAAGTGCACTCAGGGGCGTACCTGTGCAGGACTAGTCACCATCAGCTCGGGTGTGTTGTCTTCAGTCATCTGGGTTTCTGTATTTTAAGACGGGAAGGGTTCAAATTCATCCAGATCAGGTCACATTGTTGTGCAAATACTTTTTACACTAATTTATAGTAATTTGATCACATTAAACATAATTTCTTTGATTTTCTTTTTTACGAAATTGCCTAATTTCATTATGAATGATAAAACATGTCAACCGATTGGTTGAGTTGCCTGTTTAAGGCAAGAGTAGAAACACCTAGTGAGCACATCGGACCAATAATATGTTTTAATTTTATTTTATAGAATGATCGATGTAAAGTCAATAACTAATCTGCTGTGCTTCTTTCATGTTATCTTGATTTACATTTAAGGTATTTGTCAGACGCCCTTATCCACAGCGACCTGCCTTCATGTCCCTATACATCTGAGCGGTTGAGGGTTGAGCGTCTTGCCCAAAGGCCCAACAGTAGCAGGATGCTGGTGCTGGGGTTTGAACATGTTATCTTCTGATCAGTAGTCCAATGTTGATGAAACATTCTGTTAAAAAAACTCCTGTTAAATATCACTCACAACTGACTGCTAAGTTACTTCAGTTTCACTGGAGGTAAAAGTGGGCCTCGTCCGATTTACTGACCGAATCAGAGCGATTACGTTTTTTTTTTCTTTTAGACTGTTCGTATTAATTATTAAGCAACGTGGGGTGTATCTGATTAGTCTGAACAGATCGAGCTTCTTATCTGCCTCGCATGCACACAGATACAGGAAAACAGTGTCATGTGATGTGTTCAAGCTCACTGTTTTTGTGGTGGTGTTTTTTTGTTTTTTTTTAAAGAAAAAAAAAGCATGTTATCCGGCCAAGCCTTTGGTTCACATCTTTTGTTTCTTTTGCGCTTACTTTGCGTGTTACTTTTCGCTCTCCTTTGATAATAAAACCAGGTTCACCTTTAGCTGTATTTGGCTCTTCAAACATGAAACTGTTGTAACATGTACCTTCTAATTTACTTTTTTTTTTTTTTTACCAGAAAATAACATCAAATGTTTATACGGTGTAATGCCATTTACATTTGTTTAACCACCAGGAAGTAATGACGCTCACGCAAGTGTGCACGTGCGCAGACCCTTAATACCTACATTATTTTTAGTTGTTCGTTATCTTGTTTAATCATCTATTCCAAATACGACTGAAGAAGACTTTGCTGCGGCATTTTTGTTACTTAGCAATCTTCTTCTTTTGTTAAGGCTGTAGATTTATATACAGTATTTATTTTTTTTATTCTTTATTTTTTTCTGTAAAACCGCGTTGTGATCATGTCAGTGTTCAGATTTTTCATAGTGGATAAAAAAAAAAAAAAAAGTAATTTCAAATATAGTTGCAACCATCGAAGAGCGGGTCCAAGCACTCTGCGCCATTGCCACCTGGGTGTATCATGCATTTAAAGGGGACATACTGATACCATTATGACATAATTTTAGAGAAGGGTGAATTTTATGTTAAGATCTCCAAAAGCCCCAGATGGCTGGAAAATATATATATCACACTATGATGTCATGTGATGTCACATAATACAATGTCACAGAAAGTTATTAACCACTTTTTCTCATCACCGCTGATTCATTTGTGATGTCAGATGCACATGTGTGCAAGTGTGCATGAGCTATGCAGAAAAATCTCATGTGAGACTCTTATCAGACTCTCAGTCATCATAGTAACAGCAGATTCAAACCCTTTCTGCCGATTTTCTATATTTTTTGAGCATGTCAAGACACCCAAAAAGCCCCGGGGGAATCCTCGGCATAGGATTGCCCTCCCTTACGAATTTACACCTTTGAGTTGAAAATGTGCCAACAAATTTGCATCGGCATACGAAGCATTTTTCGGCATGCAAACCAGAAGCAGGCCTAGTTGGGTACGGGTTCGGGAGTCGCTCAAAACTTGTTTGCATCAGTGAAAGCTATTTCTAAAAAGAGTCGACTCACGATACCGCATTCGGCATGTGTTCAAAAGCTACATGACTTTTTCGCACATGTTTTTGTAACACTGGTAATATTTTTAGGTAGCTAGAATGGATTATCTGCATTTGCATTATTTCTTATGGAAAAAACTGTATTTAAAAAAACACAGTACGTGTCTCCAGAACGTTTTGAATTTGTATGGCAATGCCACGCAATCTTTTGTTGTTTGGTCGATTTGATTTTGTTGGTCAGTTTTCGATTCACTTTTCAAACGATTTAAGCAAACTTAACGTTAAATAAACGCTTTTAAATTGCAAATATACTGCTTGGGTTTTCTGCAAAGTCCTTGAAAAATTGGCTCTTCGCTTCTTCTTCTTTTGAGTTTACGGGCGGTTGGTGCACTTTCACCACCTACTGGACTGGAGTCTGGAGCAAAAGTTTGTGAAGTAGCAAAACAATCAGCTACACAAGCAGCACAGCATTTCAGTGTTTAATAAACACTTTCACTAGCTTTAAATACTAGAAACATAAACTATATTCCTAAAAGAAATATAGCTGCTTGAGACAAATCAGACAATAATCAATCATTAACTGCTACTGAATTGAAAATACTCCTAAATATCTAACTGAATCAACAATCTCATTGCGATTCCATCAAAACCCATAGACACCTACACTATACACAGAGTTACTTTATACCCTGAATTAAAAATCAAATCGAACCAAACCATGCCTGGATATCTACATCCCTAGGACCGGGACATTTCCGTACCTGGACACACAGCGCTCTCCACATCAAAACGTTCGTTCTGGACGTCGTCTTCAGGCTGAGACGGTATCTGAGTTTCTTGAGAAAGGTCCTGAGAAAGCAGCTTTCTACAACTACCGAGACAAACCATTGTGTTAAACATCCAGGCTGATTAGACAGGTGTTTGCTAAAATGCTCTACATCAACTGAGAATGCAGAATACAGTTAATTAGCAAAAGACATTAGTTACCTGGAAGGTTTAGCAGACGTTGTAGCCTCCTGTTGTCTAAACAATAAAGGTGATTTCTGTGGTGGAAATTTTTTTTTTTAGTGCTTGAGGTTTTCACTAACCAAAATGAATAATATATAGTACAAAAAGATTCATATTCCCTGACCTAGTTGAACAGAAAGAATATAATTGTTATTTAATAATTTGAGTGCCACCTTGTGGTAGGGAAAATAACAAGGGAAAAAAAAATCAAAAGAATAGAAAAAAAACAGATATAAAATAAATCAAGCCAAGTCTTAATAATAAGACTGCTGTAATATACAATATATAGTCCTGAGATGTTTACTGCAATGAATAGCCATATAAATAAGTGGCCTATTTATGAATAAAATAAATGTAATATATTATACAAGTTCTGCGTTACGAGGTCAGGTGTACATCTTAAAATAATAACAGCGAACATCACACACCCCGAGCTCTTCCTGTGTCTCCGGAGAGGACACGACGACGTACGTTTCCTGCTGTGCGTTCTCCGCTTCTTCTTCCGAACAGTGCTGAGGCTCCTCCCTCTCCTTCCATTTCTCTTTTTTCTTTTTCTCTTCCTTGTCCTGCGCCTCGTCTTCCTCGTCCTCTTCCTCCTCCAGAAGCTGAGGGGCTCGGTGGCGCTTCAGTCTCCTGCCATGGGGTCTCTCCACCGGGCATGGGATCATCTGAAACAAAGAACGACGCCTAACATTTGGTTTGGGTTTCGTGCATAGCCATAATAGACGCATTTAAAACGGACTGATTCAAACGACACTTTATATACTTTGTGAAACCTTAATGGCGAGGGTGAAGACCTTTAGCAGGCGTTAACATAACCTTCCTGAACTTTTTATATAATATGAAGATAGTGACAGCTCAAATCTATTCATGACACGCTAAATAAAGAATCCTACATATTACTGTACTTTAAAATCCATAACAAAGAGGCACAAATGACCCACAAAAGACCTACAAACTGCAACAACAACTTACAAATTAACTCTGATGAACACTTTTTTGACAAAGACCATTAGATGTTCTACAGTGTTAATCTCACACCATCTTAGAATCACATTCTGGAACGAATGTACGATTTCTTATTTGCAGGGTGAACGGTTCGTACTCAGGAAACGAGCCGTGTGTGTACCGAATATTTATCAAACATTTATCAATCTTTTAGTAGCACGTGTGCAAATCAATCGATCATTTACAAAAGTTTCAAAAACACTGCGTACTTTCGTGCGTACACTGATCAGCGGTAAAGTGCAAAGTGCGCTCCTAACACGGCTCGTTAAAATCTAGCGTAAATCTAGTAGTAAAACGAGCATAAGGAGTTTGTTTTATGGCTAAAGGTTTTGCACAGTTTATACACCATTGTTTACTCTGTCAGAACTGAACAATTCGTTCAGTTTATTTTATGGGTGTGTGCTGGATTGCTTTCTTCCTAATTAATACAAATAAAATTCAACCCGGGGGCACCGCACAACCTGTGTGTTATTCAAGCGTTTTAAGACCTACAAAAAGCCATCGCCGCCCGGGTGCACCGCACAACTTGCACATTTCAGACACCATATAGGTATAATGTCAGTTTAGGCCCTAAATATTTGTTGAGTGTGTATATGTGCTGTATGAGTGTGTGTGTGCGCGCGCGCGCGCGCGAGTGTTAACATTTGTGATGTGTACAGTATCTGTGTATAATAGGCCACAGATGCTGGAAAAAAAACGTATCGCACTATAAATGGTCCTCAATGTGATGTTACTGAACATGTCACTCAATATAATGCCACGCAGAAAGTGATTAATCATCTTCCGGTGCAAGTTTAAGACATTATCATGGCTGACCCGTTTGAGATATCAAAAATCCCTCAATGTCTTCAGATCACATCTGCCCGGTTTGGGGGTGATCGTATAAATTCCCTAGGAGGAGTATATCAAAATGATGTACTGTATACGACCGAAAATAACAGGCCTGCTGTTGAGGTTAACCCAGGACATGCGGTGTGAAAGTTCAATGTGCAAGTGTGTACGAGCTATGCAGCAAAATCATGTTAAGACAAAAACAATTTTCCCAAAATTGTGGGGAAAAAAAAATAAAAAAAATCCTTCGGAAAACAAGAGGGTCCTGCGCACCATATAAAAAAGGCTGCTCTTAGTTCCTATTCTAGCGAAAGTGTTTTTGTTCAAGACTTCAAATCATTAGATGAGGCATCAAAATAGTTAGTTTAGTAGAATTTTAACTTTACAGTATATATCTCGTACATCTATCTAGACATGTCTATGATTAGTGAATGATAAGTTTGTGATTTACATTAGTAAGTGTTTTTTCATAAGCAGGTTTACACCCAATCCGGAGAAAGAAAGAAAGAAAAAAAACATTATTTTGAATTTATAGGATTGTCACGAATACCAGATTCCTTGTGTGAACAACTTAAACGATTTACAAATAAATCCAGCTTCACGAATAATGTTCATTGTCCTCAATTATTTTTGTGCCTAATGTCAGGCAACATCAAATTGCTTTTGTTTAGTTTTCACACTAGACTTGGGTCAGGGACAGACGTTCCTTGATGATGGATTGGGGGTCAAATGTAAAGAAAATACAATTATTCTCACTAGCACTATACGGTATATTATACAAAATGTCAAACTCACTGGAAGACCCCAGTCGGCTTTGCGTAGCAGCTGCCTCCGAGCCTCTTTCAGGCTCTTCTCGTACACCTCCAGCTGGGTGAGGATGACTCGGGTGTAATCATCCGGACTCAGGCCCTTGGGGCAAAAAGGAACGCCCCAGTAGTACGATACGACGCCGTTCTCGTTCCCCTTCGCCGGCGTTGCGAGTCTACATTCAGGAGACTTTCTAGCAACGTTTGGCTGCACAGACTTGGACACGGCTCGGTGAGGAGATTTGGTCAGAAGCGAGTCTTGTGTGGTTTCTTCCGGAGGTGTGGATGAGCAGGGTTGCGTTGGCGAAAGCTTCGGCTTTCCTGCGCATGAACCACGGCCCTGAGGAAAGACTGGGCTTGGAGGGATAATCTGTAAAACATCATCAACAGACGATGTAACGTCTTACAGTTTTATCTACAAATATAAGATTTAAAAATCCCACACAAGAGTATGTGTAATAAATACCTTATCGTTGTCTTCATCATCATCGTCGTCATCATCATCAGACAAATGAAGTACCATGTGACTGGTGAACTCTTCCAAAGATTTGGCATCTCCAGGCAAAGACGCATCCAATTTTTGTCCTCTGCCTGGAACTGAATTTTAAAAAAGTGTGTATATGTAAATATAACCTGGTAATTAAATCTGCCTTTTTATTTATTTATTAAAATTTTTTAAATTCTCTCTCAACTCCTATCCCATATGTATATTAATTGAGAGGTCACCAACTGGTAGAATATTATCATGATACCCAGATGATTCATGAGGGAATGAGTCCACCTCAGCAGTTTCAATTAATCAGTCCAGGAGCACGATGATAGAAAATGTCTGTCGTGTAAAGCTGTCCCGATCGTGAATAATCCTAATTTTGAGAAATCCTCAACAAAACAGAATTCACAGTCTGATATATAGTGGAAAACAGCTCCGAGACAAAATGGCGTCCGGGATTCCCCTCGCAATTTAAAGGCGCGGGTATGCTAATGGATTGGTATGGGTTATGCTGTATATTCGTGTCAAAGGTGCATAAGACTCACTTTGTCAGACTTACGAACAAATCGGACTTACAAACGCGCTCAGACTTTAGCTTTATTCAATAGCTTCACATCTGAAGAAATTAACATTATTAATTAAATGTAGCCTGTTCCTTACAACATCAGTTTTACCACTTAAAATCTAAGCGAGGCATTTAAATAAAACCAATCAACTTTAAATACAAGAATTTAATGGTTAACTTGAAATTAAATGAAATGAAAGAAAAAGCTACATTTTTACTAAACAGCATGCATCTCTGTCATTTGCCATAATTATTATTGATAATTCTAAATAAATCAAATTATTTATTCTGACCAAATGGGATGCCAGTGTGTGAACTTTAGAGTTGCACCACCTGTAAGGTGATAAGGAAACCGTTACACTATACCGCCTCAAATGCCTCCAGATTTGTGGCCATGCAGATTTCTAACGTGATCACATGTAGCTTCTAATGCGAAACATGGTAAAAATTTTGCCGTTCCTCTAAAATCCTCCAGGTTGTACAGTCTAAATGAATCCCACAGTAGGGCGTCTTGTTTGGTAGTTTGTTTAGGATCGCAACAAAATTTTTCTATTTATAAATATATCGTGATACTCACAGAATCGCAATATTAAAATCATATTGGCACCTAGGTATCATGATAACATATAAGGAGTTCCCTGGTGATTCCCGTAAGTTTCTCAAGACTTTCTCGAGTTAAATGGTTTGTATGGAGCCATCGCACAGGAAGCCCAATAACTTGGCAGGCCCTGTCGGCAGGAACCAGTCACTCTGTGTGGTGCGTACGTGCTGCAGGACACTGCTCAGTTTTGCAGCAACGGTGAAAACACCACACACACCCAAACACACAGTAAAAAAAGCTCTACCTGGCGCGGTGCTTACGCCAGTTTCCCGAGAGGACTCATCCTTCAGCTGCTGCAGCATGACAGCGTCCTGTGATGCAAGCAAGAAACGTTAGAGAACTGTTAAAAAAAAAATAAATAAATAAATATGCACAGTGTGATGTGTCTAGAAATTGAACGAACATATAACTGTTGATGTGTTAAAATTTAAGTAAGGTAGTCGGGACTGCTTCTGTACAGGTGTGTATATCCTACACAAAAAGCTATATTTATTTTATATATTTATTTATAAATATTTATTTATTTATATACCTTCTTGTTTTTCAGTAATTAATTACTACATAAACATTTAAATAATACTAGTGACTCACATGTTCTTATATCCCATAGTGAAGTATGAAATCCTGAATAAAATACACCAACACCTGTACAAACCTGTTTGTCGGCTTCGGGCACTGAAACGTGTGACGATGTCTGAGATTCCCGGCTGTCTGGAAGGCGTTCCGGGGAATCTTTCCGGCTTTTATGGCTTGACGTTTCTTGAAACGTGTCGTTGGGTTTGCATACGCTGCTGTCCGGAGTGCAATCGCTAAGATTATCCTGTGTGAAATTTGTGCATCTTTTAAAATCAGATTTAGGAAAAACAGGGCTTTTGGGTGGAAGCGGGCTGTTTTGGGAGCGGTCGGGACTGGGTACGCTGAGAGAGCTGTCGTTCGTACACGGGAGGTTCTGGATCAGTCTCACGCTGCACTCACGGAGGAAGACGGGTGACTTCTGGAGCTGAGATTCGCTCTGTGAAGGCTTGTCCTCAGGCGAGCGCTCTGAAAATTCCTGTTTAGCCGGAGATGAAAATTGGGATTCCTGTTAAATAAAAAATAAATACATATCGCTATTTCTTCAAATCACTACTGAAAGCCATTTAGCTTTGGTCATTTTTCAAGTGAAACAGACGTCATTTTCATGCAAACTGACTCACTTGAGAAGCTGCAGAAGGCACAGATGGGTGAGCCGGACTTGGAGGCGAAGGTTGCGACAAGGTCCCCTGAGATAGATCAGGCATCTGCGGTAGTGGACTGATGTCCTCAAAACGTTCCGAAGTGTTCATTCGTGAGAACGGAACTTCATCATCAGTGCTCCCGTCGTCTTTGCCGTCCTTGCCAGGAAAGGACAGCTTACATCGAACGTTTGAGGTCACAGTGTCTCGGCCTTGGTGAGACTTTGCTGCAGACCTGTCTCTCTTGGAGCTTGTTTCTGGAGTTTGACCACAGCTGACCTGGAGGTTAAGAGGTTAAGCCTTACGTAAATGTTAAGTGGGATTTTAAAAAATCGTTCAAATGTTTAATATAAAAGAACAATCCAGCATTATCCAACCCTAATAAGGAAGACTATATGTCACTGATAACGATAAGCCGTACCGTCACACCACATGAATAGAAAGGGCAGAAACAACGACGGAAAGCTGAGCATCTCTCACACTCTCTCTATTAACATGCTGTATAACAAATTCAAGAAGAACGAGTAGTCTTGGAGAGTGATTCGTTCATTTTCTACTGGGTATATAGCCAAAATTGGTATATGTAGACGTGTTGGGGGTCTGTTCATTGAAAATGTAACATTTTATTTTTGATCAAAAGAACAAAAAATGAACTAAATGACTCAAAAAAAGATCCGTTCATTTTGATGAACGAGATTCAACAAACCGAGTCACTAAAATGATTCAAACTACAGTATACTGTGTGTGCGAGACACTGCTCAAGCTGTTTCACTCCCCTTTCAAATGTGCTGTTTTTGTGTTTATGTAAATGACCTCCTGCTGAGCCACCCCTCCCCCTATAGTACAGCAGAGGTGAGCAACGAGCTGGAGGAGGAGCTGTTCTACTATGAGGTCATCTAGGGAGAAAAATCTACTTTGTTTAAGCACTGATTAATACGAAGATGGGAGGAAAAAGAAGAAGCAAATGATTTCTTTTTTCATATGTATACACACTCACGCAAAGAGACAGGAGACCAATTTGAATGACTAATAAATTGATACAGGTGCATACCTGTAAATAAAGTTGCATATTTTTAAAGTGTGTATGGGGCCGCCCCTCGACACCTCATTATGCGATCACAATCACGCAGGCGATTTTACCTGAAGACTTTCTGCGATGGCTTTTCTCATGTCGTCATCTTCCACCTGTTCTCTCTGGGTTGCACTCTTCGCCTCCTGTTTACTCAGCCTCAAAGCCAGATCCAACATCTCATCCTCAGTCATGTCTGATGGCACAAAGGCAATATTTTATAAAACACATCTACCTCCAATGGGTTCAGTGATGGGAGCTGTGTTGTGTTGCAGTAACCTTGCATGTGTGTTTTCTTTTCTCGCTGTAGGCGCCTTGCAGCTCTGGGAGTCACTTTCACCGAACACTCTCCTTCCTGATGCTGTGGAGTTAAAAGTAATGGCACACACACACACACACACACCTGTGAGACTCTACTAAACAAACCAGTATTGGGTTGTAAAACAAAGCTGCATGGTTAAGACTTGACACACACCTGTTCATCACTATCCGAGTCGGAGATGACCAGAGTGTTATCCTCCTCTTCTTCTTCTTCCTCCTCCTCTTCCTCATTCTCATCTTTCATATCTTCTCTTCGACGAACTTTACTTTTCCTTTCATTGTGACCTGTGGTTCGCTTTCTCCGAGGCATAACGTTATCTTACACTGTGTAGAAACCTCAAGAAGCTTCTAGAATCTCTCAATCTTTCCCAAAGCTACTAAACATTAGCTATCTAGCTAACTAGCTAGCTGGCTATCTAAACCTCGCGTCATTGACTTGTCTAAAATATACCTAAAATTAAATTGCTAATTAATATTATCTATTTGTCTTACTAGCTAACTAGCTTCTTTCTTGTCTTATAAAAACTATGCTGTGTAACTATAACTAACAGCTAGCAAGTAGTACTACACCATGTACCTACTAGTTTCTCGGCCCAAACATTGATTTTTCCCGCATACTTCTGTACTAAACAGTACGCGATCCATCATGTTGACTGGATTCTGGCGTACTATTTTGTTCATTCTATCTAGTGCGCTAGAACGCGGCAGCCATTTTCTAGTCACGTGACACGCTTGGTGCACTGAGGGAGGAAACGCAAACGCGCGGTTTTAAAATAAAATTCCATTAATACAGAAATGTAAAAAAATATATTTATTAGTATTTATTTTTTTAGATGTTTTATATATAAAATAAAAAACATATATGCATACGGTCTGAGTTTTGGAATTTACACGTTTTTGTGTTGTACATGTTTTAGGGAAATCTGGCAACCCTACCAATAAGGAATCCCCTTCCGATACGATATGATTTCGATACTTAAACCAACGATTCGATATTGACGATATTTTTTTTAGAATCTGCTACTCTGTGATATCTTAATAATAATTAGATTTGTTAACTCGACATCTCAGTAGTACTAATGCACTCTGCAAAGTATACTGCACAGGGTATTCAGCCACGTTACATGCAGCGGAGCGAAACATCTAATTTCAGTGGGAACTGATGTAGGGTGTAGGGAACAAGTGAACAATCGGTCATCGCTTTGCCGGAAATGGACATGAAAAAAGTACCCATCAGTCGTTGAGCTTCAGTGGGTCGTTGAAGAATATGAAGCTTGAAAATGGTTGAGGGTTGCACATTGTTCTGCTTGTAATTTGAGATTGCTAATTTTTCACACAAATGAGGACTAACTGCTCTCAGTTGTAATTTATTCTGCATAACATATACACTTAACATCTACTACACTTCTATTTCAATGCTATCTTATTACTTGTACACATTACTTGTAATTTTACAGCTGAAGTTTTCTATATTTTTATAAATCTCTTACTTCATAATTTGATTCCTTATTTGAACACTTTTTTTTTTTAAGGTCACAGGCGGTCGTAGAAGCATTTTACTGCATAATCATAATGTATATGGCTGTGTATGTGACAAATAAACTTTTAATTTAAATTTGGGTTCAGTTCCTGCCTCTGGATCTGTGTGCGTGGAGTTTGCATATTCTTGGTGGGTTTCCTTCTGGTACAGTAGTTTACTCCAACACTCCAAAGACATGCAGATTAAGCTAATTGGTGTTCCCAAATTTCCCGAAGTGTGTGAATGCGCATGTGAATGTTGAAGCGGAGGTCGTAAAATGGGAATAAAAACAATGGTCAGCATTGGCCTCCATGGTCCCTTGTTGGATTACAAAGGTTACCAGATGGATGGATGTATTTATTTTACATAAAGCATGAGAAATAATATTTCAGCCAGTTATTAATAAGCCAAAAAAAAGGATCGGCAATTATCAGTAACATTACTGTCAATGTTTTTTATTTTTTTTATTTTTTTTTACACAAAATGAATGATCTGGTTGTGGTGTCAATGGTGTGCTGGTTGTGAACAAAAATGCACATGCGGAAGAGTAAGGACGGCGCGCGGCTTGTGAGAAAGAACCAATCACAGCGCAGGATGCCCGATTAGACGGAATGCGGGTGGGAAAATAACGTTCAGCGCACCGTCTTTATTAAACATGGCGACCCAAGGACCGAATGGAGATTTTCCTTATTTACCCTGTGGGGCAGCGGAGGGTAAATATTCTCTTATGCACATAATATATATTCTTTCTCACAACACTATTTAAAATAATATGCTATATATGCAATAAAATGCAGCGCACGGGGAACTGTAGTTTAGGGTAACGCTACTGTAAAACCTAGCTAGCCTGCTAGCCGCTGAGCTCGGTGCAGAATTGGAGTCAGTTAGCATTCGGCTAGTTTTGGAGAGACACCACAAGGTCGCTGGATGGGTAAGGGGATGGTTCGTAATGGTCCTGCGAGTGTTAATAAAAAGCGTTTTGCTCTATCTTAAGTCTTAAACATTATATTATACCAAATCATGTGTAATAAGTAAATAAATAAATAGCGTTCATTTGAGGGGAAAAAATGTCATTCAGACTGAATCGTTTCAACAAGTCACTTTTGTGTTCCAGTGAACCGACTCATCCAGGAGAACGGCGACCTGTTCTCAGAATCGCAGTGTCGAGTGTGCAGCGCTGTCCTCATTTCAGAGTCACAAAAGCTCGCACATTACCAGGTAACCTCGTTTTTATATTTGCATCCGAGCCAAGTGTGTGTGTGTGTGTGTAGAAATCAGTTTGATCTAGATTCCTCTGTACTACAACGTGCGATCGGTTCATGGAGTCGATTCATAGATTCAGTTCATGGAACAGTTTTTGTTGTTGTTTATATGTTTGTACTGTTTTATTATTATTTTTTGTTTATGATAAAAAAAATTAATTAATTAATGGAGTCAGTTTATGGAGTCGATTCATATAATCGAGCTATGCATTCTAGTCATGGAGTCGATTCATAGATAGTTTCTGCTTTATATTTCCAGAGCAAGAAGCATGCGAGCAAAGTACGGCGTTACATGGCCACCCATGAAGACGAACCCTTCGCCAAGAGATTCAAACCCTCTTCACAGGATGCTGAAGTACGCGAGTAACATTTTTTTCCTTACAGAGTTCATTTTACATCTCTTTCTACATTATGAAATCATACCTTTTTAGTTAAGCGAAATTTCTTTACAACAAGTACTAACATTCATTAGTTAGTCATTTTGATCAGTGCGAACACAATCATTCCACGCTCGGAATCTGTCCCCGAGTCCGCTTGAAAACATGGTCGCACGATACAGCATCTTCGGGCACAGACCTGAGAACGAGAGTGGAGGCTGTTTAGACACAAGACACATTTAGAAATTTCCGTGTGAGGGTAGCATGTGCATAGGAAGAAATGTTAGGCATAGTGCAAAAGTTAACTTCGGCTCACAAACCAATTAAATGCATACTGCCCCTGCTGTATGGGAGGGTGTAACTACGCACATGTACCTGAGAACTGAGAACAAAAAAAAAAAAAAAGCTGTCCAATGGGGAAAGGGAAGGGGAGAGCAATCGTTCCATGCCAAAAACCCGCCACAATCAATCAGGGGTACAGACTTGATTAACGGGAAAATTCAAATGATCACTTGTATGTTTTTTTATTTTGTCTCATTTCTTTCAGAGTGGTGAGGTCCTGCAGCATGAAGGTGACCAATACAAAGCTTGCACCGTATGCAACATGAACTTTTCCTCTGCAGTCGTGGCTCAATCTCATTACAAAGGCAAAGTGCACGCCAAGAATCTAAGATTAAAAAGCTTCGGGGTGCAGGCACCGGGTACGAACGTGTCCTGTTTTTGTTGGACTCATTAATTACTCTTCATATTAAAATGGTGAAATTAAAGTGTGTGTTGTTTATAAAATTGCTCCTGGTTTCTGTCTCAGCCATACCTCAGCCTGTTGTTCCAGTGAAAAAGTTAGACGTACAACCCATGGGAGGACAAGGCCCCACCGTTAACGACCCAAATCGCTTCTGCAACATCTGTCAGGCTTCCTTCAACAACCCATTGATGGCTCAGCAACACTACAGTGGCAAGAAACACAAAAAACATTTGACCAAGCAGAAACTCATGGAGACCTTCGGGCCTTCCGCCACACCAGGTGAGAAAGGAGGTAGATTCCTGATTATGTTGCTTCAGTTGCATGCCTAAGTAATACAAATTATATCTGAGAAACTGCAGAAGTGATTTGCTAAGGCTTTCCATTTCAGCCTCTACAGTAAAGGGCTACCCGTGTACCATGTGCAATATCGAGCTCAATTCAGTGGAACAGTACCAGGCTCACATCAGCGGCGCCAAACACAAGAACCAGTACGTATACCTGCATGTACCTAACCCACATCACACTCTTACGCTGCAGTCCTTTAATATGTAAAGGTAGTCCTCGTCTTACGAACATCCGGGCTACGACACTGCATTGCACCAGATACCAATATTTACAATTTTATATACAAAATTTTCAGTGTTTAAAGGAATGTATAAAATGTCTAAAGTCAGGTATATTGTGTGTGTGTGTGTGTGCGGGAGAAATGAGTCGGCCTCACTGGTTTCAATGGATCAGTCCAGGAGCACAATGATAGAAAATGTCTGTCTTGTAAAACTGATGGTGAAACTGGAAATCCTCCACAAAACAATCCAATACAGTGGAAAACAGCTCTGAGACAAATCCGGGACCATCCGGCATTCCACTTGCGATTTAAAGCTGACGAGACAACACTGTTAGATTTCCTGTTTGAGATTTAATTTCTTTAGGCGCAGTTATGGTTTTTGACACATGGTGGCAGTGTAGTGGAAAGGGGATTTTTTACAACATTTAGTCAAGTGGTTTGCTACGGTTTACATTGTATATTCGTGTGACGGGCGTACAAGAGTCACTTTGTCGGACTTAAGAACAATGCTCCTGGAATGTGACTCGTTTGTAAGTTAGGGACTACCTGTATATTTATTCTTATTTTTAGTGTTGTATAATGCTAAATTAAATTTTTGGTACGTGTCTAACTTTCCAGCACAATAGAATTCAAATGAAGCAAACAAGATCCTACTGAAGTGTAGACTTTAAGCTTTAATTCAATATAATATTGCATTATGACCAGTTGTGGCCTGGTTCTGAGGTAGTTCAGGCCGGATCAAGGAGAGAAAACATTTGACCTTTTATTCGAAGTTGTGGACTTGAATTTGGTAGGTGTTCTTGCCCCAGTCTTAAAAGGTACGCATGAAGGAGGGCATCATTGAAGGCTGAAACAAAATCCAACTATTAAAAAGATATTAGAAACTTTAGGAGTGGCCAGATCAACAATTTGTTACTGAAGAGAAACAGTTCCTGAAAAGAAGGAACATACTGTCGACTTCCCTAAAAAAACAAAACAAAAAAACAATGAAAGTGGATGCGTACAGAATTCTTGGCTTGGTGCAGAAAAACCCTTTCATGACCTCTGACCATGTGAAGAACACTCTCGAGGAGGTAGGAGTATCATTATCAAAGTCAACAGTCAAGAAACGCCATCATGAATGTAAATACAGAGGGTTTGTCTCTAGAAAGACAGAAACGACAGATTAAACTTCACAAAAAAAAAGTCAAAGAAAGAAAGGTAAAGCTTGCTACCTTGTGAGACAGACTAACTTGTACCAGAATTATTGGAAGAAATGAGTACAGAGAAGAAAGGGAAAGGTTCACGTTCCAAAGCATCCCACATTACCGTTAAACATAGCTGAAGCAGTGTTGTATCCCATGGAGCCGTCTCACTCTGGTTTATTGATGATGTAGCTGCTGATAGAAATGGTATATATATATATATAGACCATTTCTACATCCTGCTCAGATTCGCTCACATGCGGATCCAGAAGGATAGCGACTCAAAACCTAACATGAAAGCAGCCCGAGGCAAAGAAATATTCTTAAAGGTCCGAGTTGTCCAAGTCACCTGACCTCAACTCAATCAAGTCATGTTTAACTTGATGAATACAAAACAGAAAGCAGAAAGACCCAGAAAATAAGCAGCACCTGATAGTGGCGACAGTAAAGCAAAGACAAAGCAACTCAAAGATAAAACATGATGATGTCTTCAGGCATCACGTAATGCAAAGGAGAGCTAAAAAAAAAAAACTCATAATTTATATAGATGATTGATTTTTTTAGCTTGTAAAAATGGAGGGAGTTTGCAAATCAAAAATATAATTCTAAAATGGTTAATGATTTTTTGTTGTTGTTGTTGTAAAAAATCTACTTGAGTTAAAGCTGACAAGGTCTACAACTTCAATAACATCCTCATTGTTTCAGTTAAAAACCATTGTAGTGGAGATTGCCGACGCCACCAAGAGGATGACAGCCTAATTATCGAGCTCCTCGACGGTTTTGTAAAATAACCCCAGTAAATTTGATTTTGTGACAACTTGTGAGTTTTTAATGCAACAATGGAGAAAGGGGTTACTACTAGAAGTAGGACAACAACGAATGTTGTAGAAAACGAACCTGAAGATGGGCAAAGTAGCACAAACAATTCTCCGACATTAGCTCCACGTGACGAAGCTTTTCCTGAGGTTAGTCTACGGTGCATTCTTAAAGAACTTCGAGAATTCAGAAACGACAATAAGGTTCAGCTTTCTGACATTAAACAAGAACTGAAAAGAACAAATGACAGACTGGAGGAAGCAGAGGAAAGAATTGAGGAGACTGAAACCGCGTGACAAATGGCATCGACGCTAATTAAGCGGCTAACACAACGCCAAGCTAATCTGGAAGCAAGATTATTAGATCAGGAGGGATGTGCTCGTAGAGACAATTTAAGGATTTATGGTATACCCGAGGAAAAAGAGGGTACAGATATGATTGGCTTTCTTGAAAACATGCTAAAAAGCGCTTTAGACTTTTCTCGGGACCGTGATCTTGGGATTGAGCGAGCACACCGTGCATTACTACCAAAACCAAACAATCCGCGTGCAAAGCCACGATCAATAGTGGTAAAATTCGGCAGTTATCGGGTAAAGGAAGAAGTGCTCCGAAGAGCTTGGCAGAAGAAAGAGGTGTTCTGCGACGATGCTCGTTTCTTTGTTGACCACGACTTCCCCCCTGAAGTGTTTAAAAAGCGAGGGGAGTACGCCGAAGCCAAGAAAGTGTTAAAGGAGAAACGAATAAAGTTCCAGACCCCATACCCGGCACGAATGCGAGTATTTTACGATGACGGCACTCGGCTCTACCAGGACGCGGCGGAGGCAACGAGGGACATGGTTTCACGAGGATTCGCTGTTTCCGTGGTGAAATCACTCACTACAGAACAAGAAGAAATCGCGCAACTGTCTACCTGGCAGGTGGTGAGGAGGCGACGGGACCGGGGCGGAGATCAGGACTCCGGGGAGACGGACAGCTGCACACAACCTAGGAAAACTCCCCGCTCTCAATACAAAGAAAAACTCCAGAAGTTTAGGAAATGATCGTATAAGAAGGCTTTACGCTTGTCTCAGGAAGGCAGATAAGTTCCGAAGGTTTTTCTTTTCTTTTCTTTTTTTTTTTTTAGCAATACTTCTATATTTTCACTGCTATGGATGCTTATTTAGTTGTGTAAAACCTACGATTTAATTTAGTAAATAATCAAAAAGGTCGAGTCTTGTTAATTTGCGAATCATCCGAGATTTATTTTTGTTGAGTTATTTATCATTTTATTTGGACTGTTTGGTCATCTTCTAGGGCCCCACTCTCTGTACGATGTGGGACTTTCCCTTACGGAGGCTTTTTCTACACCAAGCCCCACAAGGCTCTTTCGAAACGAGCCTCTACACCGGAAACAACTGTTCTCGTTTGTTACGGTGGTGTTTTGTTGTTTGAGATTATTCTTTGCCGGTACATGTTCAATGATTGCGTTTTGGGAGAGGCGCTGTTAAGGTATATTTGGTTGAGGAGTGACAATGAGAGGAGTTAAACTTATTAACACACAACGAATATTATGAATAAGAACACCCTTAAAGTTACCACATTTAATGTTAATGGGATATTGAACCCTGCTAAAAGAAGTCAAATACTGTTAAAAATGAAAAGGGAAAATGCAGGGATTGTGTGCCTACAAGAGACGCATCTCACATCAGTAGAACATGAAAAGTTAAAGAGAATGGGATTCTCCAAGGTTTATTATTCATCTTATAAGACAGGCCGTAGAAGGGGGGTAGCAATTTTAATATCACAAAACCATTGTTGTGACGCACAGATATGGAAACGATTTGCTGTCCAAATACTTATGGACCTGACTGCATCCAGCTACCTGTTTGTTGTTTATTTTGCTGCTTTCTTTGGAATGTGTCTCTGGTATAGGGAAATATAACATTAGTGCATCAGCCACTCATCATAGCCAGGTGTACTGACTTGCTGACTTGTATTATTTATTTTTGCAGCGTTCGACTAAAGGAAGGCGGCAACTCCATGCTGAGCCCCTTGAGAAAAAAACAGCCGGACTATCTGTATGGCTATAACCAGCAGCAGCATGTCCAGGAGGACTGGGGCAGTTTAAAGCAGGACTATGAGTCAGGAGGTCTGTAAGATGTGACCGCCCTCGATGTACGTTCCTGACAAGCTGTTTCCGTTCAGGCGAAGGCTACGTCTCCCTTCACTACACCAGATCCTGCTCCAGCATCGCTCGTTTTTCTGTATGGTGTATCGTTCTCGCTCGGAGGTAGATGAGTGAAGGCCTCTCATCCGCACCTCCATACCGTTTTGTTGTTCTAAGGATATTTAAATTTAGAGTATAATCTTACAGTAACACGTTAGATAAATAGTTCACTATGCACAGAGCTGTGTAATGACTGAAATTATTCCTGGGGAGTCAAAACCGGTTGTTTTATTTGATGGTTTGTTTTTTATTTTTTATTTCTACCCCTACTGTTATACTTTTGGTCTTGTAAGACTGGAATTGTTTGAGAGCTAAATTATATATATATAAAAAAAAAATAATAATAATGTATCGGTCATGTTACCTCTTAAGCTTTTTAGTCCTTAGTTTCTTTATCTTTGTTTCCATGGTCACTGTGAAGTCATTACTTTGTTTGTCCAGTGGAGGGCAGAAGATAGCCTTTTTTATTTTTATGTTTTAAACGACCTAGGTCAAAGCTGAGACTGAATAACTTTTTTTTTTTTTTTTAATATGTTTGTATTTTCTTTTGTACAGGTCTTTGCTGATGACATTGCTACTTAAAGGGAAAAACAACAGAGGCATGGGAGGAAGTAAATCATATTTGTTCGCAGGTTTATATGGTTTTACAGGAGCCATCTTGCCTGAAGGGGAAAAACTGCTGCTCATCTCTAATAGTTATGATATTATGGTATAAACTGTAAAAAGAATTGTCCACGCACAGATCATCATTAATGGTGTTAGTTTAGTCGAGGGGTCACCACAGCGGAACATCGCGATCCATACACAACCTGGCGCAGGTTTTATTCCGGATGCCCTTCCTGACGCAACCCTGCCCTTTGATCCGGGTTTTGGGACCGGCACTGCATCCAGCGGTCATTAACACTGCACCTTTTTCCTAGAAAAGCGTTACATAATTTTTCTTAATGGTGGTTAACGCTATGAGCTTGGAACAGAACTATTACATGGCCGATAAAACACGTTTATGGAACTTCTGACCTGAAATGTGTGTTTGTTTGTTTTTTTTTGAACACGCTTCCTGTTAGTCATTTTCTCGACACATTACTATTGAGCTGCTGTAAATCCTGTGGGTGGAGCTTTAGGACCGGAAGACGAGAGGGAGATTTGCCAACTACATGGCCGTTAAAGGTCTTGGGGTGAACATCGACTAACCCTACTTAATGCACCTTTTAATTAAAATTATAGAGTTGTTTACAAGAGCAAAGTGACTTTTGACTGGACATTGTGAAAATATATCTTTCCATTATTGTTTCCTTACTTTCTAGTAAATTTTGTAAATTAGAGGGTGAAAATGATCGATGTTTGTTTTCCTAGATACCTGTTAATGTCTCTAGGATGAGTGTTGCTGCTAAACACCAGGGGGCGCTGCAGCACTGCTTACAAACCACCAGTGCTTACAAACACACTCGGACTAAAGTGCTGTTCACCCACTTCCTCTTGTGTGCTCTGATAATTCTGTCACTTGATCCAGTTAGATTCAACGTCACAGCAATGTCAAAAACAGTCGGAAATAGTTTTTATTCGGCGTTTGACGCATATTTTAAGACCGGACTAACACATCAGAGGTTTTGTTTTTAAGGATTTGAGTTCTGCTTGCTTATTTACATGTGAATCATAATTTTTTTGACTGTGTGTATGTGCAGCAGCTTTTCTTTACGCCTGTAACCAATCATGATGACAATTTCTCAATCACACATTTAACTAATCCGTTAGTACCTTTTAAGATGGATGTCATCAGTACGGTCCTGCATCATGTGTCTGTGTGTCTTAAGTTTAACTAACATGCTGTATTTGTGTGCCCATGCTGTCACGTCACGCCAGTAATCTTGCGTCTAAACAGTTACTCTCTATGGAGGGCGTTGGTTTATCCTTTCAAAGTGTTCATAAAGGTTAATAACTGACATTATATGTAGCACAACATTTCAATAGCGTTCTCCTCGTCAGGTGGTGGAGCGGTCGTACGGATACGAGAGGCATAATTAAAATTCCTCTTTCGGTTTACGATGCTGTGGGAATTGCCAAGTACAATTTCCTCTGGGGTAAATTCCTGGGCCGAAGTTCTCCGCTGCCTGGAATGGTTTTTTGTCTGCAGATAAAAAAAAAAAAAAAAATCTATAATATGATAAGTGTAATAAAATCTATTGTACCCTACATCTTTAAAAAAAAAAAAAAAAGATCTGTTATGTCTGATCTTCCTAAGGATGTGTGAACAAGTCTGTATTAACTATCAAGCAGCTTTGATTGATTTAGTAAAAAGAAAAAAATATATATGGTCCATATAATGATATTCCATTATTTTATTTATTTGTGTTATTTTATGCTCCGTGCCGAATCTAACACCGGTGAAAAAGCTGACGAGTTATTTGTTACGCCACTGCAGTGTACTAACCCTTTATACTTGCACACCATAATTAAAAAATATAATCAAAGGGCCAAGGTTCGTGCATGCCGGAACATTTTAGTTGTTTAACCTTCAGGATATTACCACACACTCGCTTGCACACGTACACTCCTAGCAATGTGAACGGCTTTGTGTCATTAGCAGAACTGAAAGTATTGTAAGAGAAATCCGTTATACAGAAACTAATCTGATTACAGACGTTCATTCAGCCTGTAGGACTGTAAAAATGCTGCATTGTTAAACCTTATGTCATGGACAGCTTTGTTTTTATCATGACATGATTGTGTGTCTGTATGTCTGTCTGGTTTCTTTCTTGTTTTTTTAACACATTGTGATCACCAGTTAGTAAGTACATCTTCTGTTTATTAAACTGTTTTCAGAAAAAAAAAAGAAAAGTTTTGTCCTTTTTGGGGAAAGTTAATACTGTAACCTGAACCTAAGGACTGCTCTCAGGGACGCAAAGATAAGGTTTTGTCCTCTAGATGGCGGCGTTGGCCTTCGAGGTAGATATTGATTGATGATTGTTGATCTATTCCTCATGTGGGTGTAGTCATGAACCGGAAATTTGTCCTCCAGAACTATGTTATAGCTTTTCCAAGAGTTATTAAAAAATGTGCCTGTGTGTATTATGTTCCCATAAAACCTCACGTTAAACCACTTTGGTTGAAAACTTTTAAGCTGCACTGGACTCGATTCAACCCCTTCCACGTGTTTAAGTCTCAATGCTATGTTCGTTCTCGGCAGTAAAGGTGAATGAATCCTGTTTTTTTTGTTGTTGTTGTTGTTGTTTTTTGGCGCAGGTAGACGTCCATTCATAAAAACGCACAGGAAGGGTGCACTGTTTTCATTGATAAGATCTATTTACTCAGAGAGAGGAGCTGGAGGGGAGGAGGGTGGCCTGGTCCATAGTGCGTGAGGCGCCACAATGTATAAACAGCCCTGCTCTATATACAGCCGACACACATGTACACACATACACGGCGGGTCTGTGCTGTTCAAACCAAGCAAACACGCCATCGGTACTTTTTTCCATAAGCGTTCAGGTTCACGCTCACGCTCGCGCTCTTCACTGTTCTGGGTTTGTCTGCGAAAGAAATGACTCGAAGCTGAGAACTTTTATGAAGTCGAACTTCTGATTAGACTAAAATCCTCGAACACACAAAGGAAGTGACGAATACTTTTGACACACTCCAGGCTTTTCTCATCTTTTACCATAAGTGACTTTATGGAAAATATCATCTAAAAATGAACTACTTATTAATACGCTTATAAAACTTTGTATATTAGAATACATTCTATTGTTAGCTGAAATTCTGAAAACAAAATATAATATTGTTCCCCCCCCCGACAAATGATCAGCTACGAATGGCCACCTCGCTTGTGTTTTCCCAGGACTTGGCTGTACAAACAGACTTCTTGGACGTGGTGTTAAGGTGAACGGACCGTGTACAACCTTTACTCCGATACAACCAGGCTGTGTTTACATACGGATTAAGGTTCGCTGATGGATCATAATATTAAACCGGTACCTTTTCACATCTAGACCCACTTAAACGTCATATCTCATTTCAGCGATTATTTTTCTAACCCTAACGGTCAGGTCAGGGTTTTTTTTTTTTCTTTTCTTTTTTTCTTTTCTTTTCTTTTTTTTCTCCCAAAAGCAAGCCATCCACGTCTCTGTATTATGACTTACTTCTAACTGACAGGCCCTGGGGGTAATTCGTGTTCGAAATGCTGTTTTCCTTCCTGTACATGCCGGAGTCTGTGTACTGACGGTGGAATGGGGATACGTTCACTGCCATTAGATTATCCTCCCTATAAACGGAGCTTTTAAATCCGAGTCGGGATTTTTCTCGATTCTGAAAGTGGGTGAGAAAATCTTATTACGATTTAAATCCTAGGTGTGAATTTAAATGCTTTTAATTAAAGTCCAAATACAAAAAAAAAAAAAAAAAGATTCACAGCGGAAAAGAAACAGGAACATTTTAGTTGATGCTAGCTGACAACATTCTCTAAAATTTGATACGGCATACAGGAAGAAATCTGAACAGGGAACCGAACCCAGATCCTGGAGGTCCAGGGGCGACAGAGCTGAACACTAAGCCGTTGCTGTGCCACCTCTTTACCGACGGAAATCTTACAGAGTTGGTTACCACGTCCTATTCTCGCTGTCTCGTCTGTTAACGTATAGGTTTGTTTGAAGCCAGCTGACGCTGAAGACCACAGAACCCCGGAAGAAAAACCTTCTTATTTGTTCGCTTGTTTTACAAAATAATTGGCACAATTAAGACGTGCTTGTTTTACTAAGCAGGGAAAAAGACATGCTAGTTAAAGGTGTACAATTACCTCCACCAGGACTGGAGTGAGGCTGGAGTCAGTGCATCAAGAGCCGCAATTCAGAAAATGGGCTACGACTCGACTGGTGAATTCCTGATATCTGAGCCAGAGACGATGTCAGAATTGTCTTCCCGGGGCTAAAGAGACAAAGAAATGGACCGTTCGTTTCATTTGGAAATGAAGATCACAGAGTCTGGAGGAAGAGTGGACAGATGGACAGAAACAGAATCCAGGTCCCGTGTGAAGTGTTCATAGACGGGGATGATTTCTGGTGCAATCTGTGGCCTGTGTGTGTATTACGTCCATAGTCGACGCAGCTGTTTATGGCACGTTATTTTAACATCGGTTGAAAAGCTTTAATCGAATAGCTGCTGATTTCCTTTTCCAGCGCGACTTAGCACCTCCCGACAGAGCTAAAAATAACAACTAACTGATGGCCAGCCAACTCACCCGACCAGAAATGCATAGAGAATCTGTGGTGTAATGTCAACGAGAAGATGAGAAAAACCCCGACGCATCAATACAGACGAGCTGAATGGTGCTATTTAAGCAACCTGGTCTCCAATCAAACCTCAGCACTGATTGGCGCCGTCTGTCCGTCTGCTCTGCTGTATCAATCCATGGTTTATCCTTTTTTTTTTTCTTCGTGTGCACGAGATACGATTTCGTCCCCAAGTTTCGTTGAATTCAGGCGCATAGTTTAGTAAAACCATTACTCTCGCGTGCGTATAAAATGATGGCGCTTTTCAAAATTCTTTCCTGAACCACAACAGAAATTGTGTTTCTATGCACGTTTGGATCGAATCATCAAATCAGTTGATTCATACTGGTGCAGAGGGAACCTGTGATGTCTGAGATGAAGATGTTTAGAGTCTGTCAGGGCCTCAACGTTGGTGTGAAAGTGATGAAGCAAATAGGCGGAACCGAATGCGGCTCTGCCACAGGTGAAAGGCCTGAGAGACCTGAGATTTTCCTCGCCTGATTTCGCACGAGTGCCTCTGGTTACTGCGCTTGTCTTTTGATTTTGGACGTTTATTAATTCACTCTTTCGGGAACATCATTACACTTTATGCCTCGGTTAACTCAAGTACGTGTTTGGAAACACTACCCCAGAAGCGGATTATTCCTGCCCTGGGTGGTACAAGTCAATGTTTAGTTTTTGGGGTTTCCAGGTAATCGGTTTGTCACTAAAATGTCTTTTTCTGAGGCTCATTAGCTGTGCAAAAGGCTAACAAAGGAACCATGCAGCTGTTTGCGTATGCCAGATCTAGCCATGATTTGGTCTCCAAAAGGAGCAAATTCTCCACTTGAGGTTTTGCGATATTTTTGAAATGTTTATCCTCTAAAAACAAACTCAAACTTCAAGTCAAACATATTATGTCGAAAGCGTAACGTCCCTGATGATTCCGCGCTGCCAAATGTTCACGGCTCTTTGCCGTTTCAGCAACGCTGTTTCATAACCCTGGATCGGAAGTTGGGCCGATGTAGTCCAACAAACACGGGGTGAAATTCTGAGCCGGAGATAAGGGGAGGTCAAATGTTTGTTTGCCTGCTGGCTGAGATTCAACTTCGCCTTGTGGATGAACTGCATTGGAACAGCGAGCGAGAAACAACGAGTTTTTTTCTCTCTCCACAATCTTGATGTAAAAATCGTAGAGGAAGTAGGATACTGTATCGGCGTCTGTGTATCGTGCTCATTCACTACCTCGTCGTCTATATCTACCGCTTTATCCTGTATTCATGGTCACTGGGGGCCTGGATCCCATCCCGGGAGGGTTAGCAGGGCACGCACACGCACACTATGGGCAATTTGGGAATGCCAATTGACCTAATATGCATGTTTTTTTAGACTGTGGGAGAAAACCGGATTATTTGGAGGAAACCACCACAGGGAGAACTCCATGCACAAGGACCCAAGGCAGGAATCTGACCCAGACCCTGACCTTGCACCTCTGACCTTGCACCTCCAGGGTCCGGGTTCGATCCCCGGCCAGGCTCGATTCCCGTCTCTGTGTGCATGGAGTTTGCATGTTCTCCCCGTGCTTGGTAGGTTTCCTCCGGGTTCTCCGGTTTCCTCCCAAAGACATGTAGGTTAGGCTAATTGGTGTTCCCAAATTGCCCGTAGTGTGTGAATGAATGAGTGAGTGTATGTGTGTGTCTGTGTCCTGCGATGGATTGGCACCCTGTCCAGGGTGTACCCTGCCATGTGCCCCCAAGTCTCCTGGGATAGGCTCCAGGCCCCCCGTGACCCTGAATACAGGATTAAGCGGTATAGACGAAGAGTGAGTGAGTGAGTCTCTTAAATTAGGCGGCACGGTGGCTTAGTGGTTAGCACGGTTGCCCTGCACCTCCAGGGTCTGGGTTCGATTCCCATCTCTATCTGCAGGGAGTTTGCATGTTCTCCCCGTGCTCGGTGGGCTTCCTTCAGGTACTCCGGTTTCCTCCTACAGATTAGGGTAATTGGCGCTCCCAAATTGATTGGCTGCTGGTGTTCCTATTAAAGTGGCCGGCAAGTGTAAACATCTGCTTGAGTCTTGAACAGGGATTAGCCCTCTCGCCCCGGGACCTGGGAGAAAAGTCCGGTGCGCTCCACTTCCTGAGACCAGGGCATGGCTGCAGGTGGCAGTGGGGTTCAGGTTACTTTTCTGCCACCAGATCAAAACGCTTTGTAATCTGAAAATTCCTGCAGATTACTCCTAAATCTCCTGACAGATGTTACGGAGGTAATCCACAGCAGTCGGGATGGTAGAGGCAAGTGCTACAGCCTGTGAACGATTCAGCTTGAACAGGCACCTGTTAGGAATCACCCCTGTCACATCGACAACAGACTCAGAACTCATTTTAGAAATCTGAACACCTTGATTTGGTCATATGTCTTTTTTATTACAGCAACTGGCCGCACGGTGGTTTAGTGCTTAGCCCTGTCGCCTGGCACCGTCCGGGTTCGATTCCTGTCTCTGTGCTTGGTGGGTTTCCTTCCAGGTACTGCACACTTGAAAAGTTTGAAAAACTCTTTTTAAATGGACTTTAGTCTTGAGATTGTTGCAATTGCATTTCAATACTGTTGGATTTGTGCAACCATGTATGTGACAAATCTTTTTTTTTTATCTTGAATCATACATTAATTATCTCAGCTTTTTGCCCCTGGAGCAGACAGGGTTAAGGGCCTTGCTCAAGGGCCCAACAGCAACAACCTAGCAGACTGTCTTAACACACTGAGTCACCCACTGCCCAACCAGACAGGATCCTTTAAGGTGTCGCTGATCTTTGATTAATACTACAAGCACACATTCATGGAATCCAATCATCATGTTCTGCAACCTTATTTCTAAGGAAGGAAATACAGGACCTCATTGATACACCACATTCACTAGAGTGTGGGCCAAAAGACTACGAATGCTGGAACTGAATTTTGTCCATCCGTTTTTTTTTTTTTTTTTCTTCTTTCCCCCAATACAGCTAATCCTGTAGCCGGCCCCGGGGGACTGAGGGCACCAGACAGGGTGTCAATCCATAATACAACACACTACAGGCATTTTTCAGACACCCAATCAGCATGTCTTTGGACTGTGGGAGAAAACTGGAGAACCCAGAGGAAACCCACACACATGCGCCCGTGGCAAGATTCGAACCCGGACCCGGTAGTTGCAAGGCCGCCATGCTAACCACTACGCCACCGTGTCTCCTATATATTTTGTTTTCTTTTCTAATGTATATGATTTTCCCTTTATGAATTAAATGTTCAACAGCTTGGTTGAGAAATCGCAGACAAGTTTCCAAATTTCTTTGTACTTGTACTTGGTATTTTCAGCTTTAGTACCAGCGCGCACTCGTGCCGGGACTCGCTCAATAAGGCTGACAAAAAAAATCGACGTAAGAGCAAATTCATGGGCGTGTAAATTTTTTTTTTTTTTTTTTTTAAAGAAGCCTTTTTAATTATTATCTTAACTTCTTGTACAAAGGAGTTGCGCTGAATGTCGCATCATAAATGTGTCCTAGAATCACTCAAATCAAATTCATTTTAGTGACTTGCAGTGTTAAAAACAAATCCCAGATTTTCCAGATGGTCTTGGAATTTTAGACCCCACCAGACAAGACTTTAAGTCAATACGGGTTGTATAATATAATAGGTTAATAAGTTAATAAGTTAAAAACATCCTGAAATTAGTCGTGTACGTTCATTCTCAATCTAATTACTGTTAGCTAAGAAAGTGTTTTTTTTTTTCTTTTCTTTTCTTTTCTTTTTTTTTTTTTACAGTGTGTCTTCCAGACCCTCCCCGCCTTGACCATATGGATGTCATTTCTAGCGTACAAGTGTTTGAGGAAGTGGAGATGAAGTGCTTCTGCAAATGCCCAGTCGGACCAGACAACAGGTGAACAGTTACGGTCCACTGGCAAATCTCAGTGATATTCTAACCTATTGCACTTTCCCAGAGAACAGCTCCCCCGTGGACACACATTATTGCATTACAGAGCCCTTTCCCTGCGCTTTGATCCGTTGAATGTGAAGCAGATCTGTGGCACCGGCCTGTACACGGAAAGCTAATGAAAGCAGGCTGGCTAAAAGGAGAGAGCTGTCCTGTGAGAAGCCGGGGACAATACCCTTCTTTCAGGGTGTTTAGCGGGATCTGGTAGATTCTTGTACTACAGCTAGGAGAGTGCTTCTCCAGATTCGGCACCTCAACCTTTAGCTTGGCGGAGAACAGCAGTACATTCGGGATACGCAGAAGGCGCTTGTTTGATCTTTAAGGTTGGGATAAAGGGCTGCGATGTGGATCCAATAATGTAATCGCATCTCTGAGCATCTGCTCTCGGTAACAGGAACAGAGGACGGGAAAGAAAGAATGTTTTTTTAAAAAAAATTTTTTTATATACAGTGGTAATAAACTATTATTATAAACAATCCTTCCTGCATTCTTGAATTGAATTAGTTTACTCCAAAACTAAAAATAAATAAATAAACAATTTGTTGTCAGGAATAAGAAGCTCTACTACAAGTGGGGTTTGGTGCTGCCGTTTTACTTTGACTTTCAATAGTCACACTGGTGTGTTTGGTCTACCGGAGACGTCTATGAACACCGAGGTGAACTTTAAACCTTTTTTAATCAATAGCTGATTCCTAACCGAAGACCTTTACTCTCACACCGAACTCCCTGTTCAGCACAAAAAAAACGACGGTGCTGTAGACGAGTGACGTGCTTAAGTAACAAATCTGAATATATAAAAAGAGAGCTGGAATATGGCGAAGAAAAAAAAAGAAAAAGAAAAACTCCATGGATAATAGTGACCGCCTGGTGATTCAGTACATTCAGGTGGTCATGTGACTTCTTCATTTTATCTCCACATAACGTTACTGAGTGTCGACCTGAGCGACTGACGCGACCCCAGATCATAACACTGTCTCCAGAGGCTTGTACAGTGGACACTACGCATGATCGCTTCATGCGCTTCCCTTCTCACCCTGACACGCCCATCGCTCTGGAATAGGCTCAATCTGGACTCGACCGTTTCCCATCGCTCCAAAGACCATGGATCTTTATGCTCCTTAGAAAACTGAATCTGACGAGTCTCATTAACAAGTGGAAAATTCTTTGATTATGGTTGTGAAATGAATTTGTTCTGAAATGACTCTTGCTGCCTGGAATGATCCTAATTTCCCCGGGGGATCCGGTGCACAGAGATGTAACTGAGGTGCCAAACGTCTCTGTTGTTCCACATCGCACCCCTGCTGTGTCTTATCCCAAGCAGTGCTTTTGACCTTGTGATGTTGACGGCTTAAAGGAAGACATCTTTCACTCTGGAGCTTTAAATCAATGCCTTCTCCCGTTCAAACACAATGGCCATTGTGATGGACGCTTTTTGAACCAGTTGGGCGTGACGCGCTCGGACAACCGTCTGACTCGGGACTCCAACTCCAGCCTACAGCGCTGCTTTTAAGAAGATTATATCCTCTACCAGGGGTGATAGGAAGGCCGAGAGGAATTGGACAGCGCTAAAATAAGCAGGAAGGATGTCGGCGTTTGCCCAAGTGACTGTTAACTGATGTAACCGGCACTCGTATGACCGAGCCGCTGAAAACCTGCTCAGTTCGTTCTTTCCTAAGATTCCCTTTTGCAAAGAAAAATGGTTAACACGAGCGCAAATTCGCATACAAATCCGACTTGGCAGCGGCTGTGTAGGTTTAAACCAGCGTCCAATTACTTGTGGTTAAACAGAGAGCGGAATTGTGACGGTGTCAAGCCAAGCTTTTATGCATTTGCATGGAAATGGGTTCAGTTCAGACGTCTGTTTTTAATGGACCGTGTTCCTAGGGCGCTTGGCAGTAAAACGGACTACTAGAGTGACACGCCGAGGATGCGTCTGTTAAATTAGATCGCACTCAATAAATGGAAAAGACGGAGGAGGAGGAGGTATGAATGGCTCCGCCAAATGAATACACCGGTATTTCGTTTCAAACTGTCGGGATCCTTCTTTGAAAGAGGGAGTTAATCTGCAGGAGATGCTGGCAAGGTGTACCCCACGGGGAGGTCAGTAAGGCAGGCTGGCACTGTATCTGTTAAGGCCCGTCAGTGAGGTCCGGCGGCTTCCAATGCATATGGTGTGTGCGAGCTTTCCAGGCCAAACCTGCCTTTGTGTTTGAGAGCTGGATGAACTACTTATCTCTGTTTCCTGTTATGCGGATATTGATAACGCCAGGCTCGATTGCAGTCACGAGGAAAGGCAACAGGCGATAGCGATAGCTATAAAGCACTTTAGCACTTCTCAGAATTCCTACTGCGACTGCTACTACACTTGCTCATCGTTGTGCAGTGATTTTGTCATGTTTTTTTTTATTTTTTTTTATGTGCCGTAAGCCAGGAAATCCTGGATTGGTGTGCTGGCTTGGCAAACATTCTATTGTCTAGCCGTGGCTCCAGTGGCTCCATTGGCTCCATTGAAGCTCTCTGTCCAGCTGTAAAATTGGTAGAGACGAGACTCCCACTGAAAACAAGATGCTGCCCCACAGGGTTGGGTCCGGCCCAGCTGAAGATGTGGATGTGGATGTGGACGTGGGGGGTGGAGGGGTGTGTGTGTGTGGGTGTGGGGGGTGATGAGACATGCTGTGTTTGCCCTGTTTGCTTCCTGTCACTTCCTTCACTGGATCCCAGCTTCCTGCCCTAAGCTATTGCGTTTCATGGTGCATTTCCTTGCTCTGGCTACAGACAATCCGCAGTGTTAAACACGGGCCAGATTACCATAACAGTCGCTCCAGGAGCTCTCTTAGCGCTGCGGACATTTCCTCAGGAAGTGATTTGCAACATAGGCTTTACCTCCTACTGGCTGAGACAGGAGACTTCAAAATAAAATAAAAATTTTAAAAATTGAATATATAATTGTACAAGACTGGGAGACTGGGAAGACAGGCAGGTGGGGGCGGGGGGGGGGGGTACAGGGGAGAAAAAGACATCTTTGGTTTTGGAATATGTCCATTCATGAAAGCATGCAAAGAATCCGATGCGCTCAGCCAGGTGGTTTCTTTCACTGCGGACCGTTTTAAATCATTTAAAAAGAACAGATTATGCCTGATATATGAGCTAAACAATCTGTTGCGTGATTCTCCAAGCATGCACGGTCATGTTCGTCCATATCGGTCCAAGGTAAAATGCTGGGGTTTCTGAATGAAGGTCAGGACAAGCGACACAAATCTCTGCACATTTGTTTTGTTTTGCTGCTAATTGTTAATAAGGCAATGGATCGCGACCAAGATATCCCTTAAACTGTTTGTTACTTTTACAAACCGCTATGTTTTTTTTATTTTTTGTTTTTTTTTTATTCATATCAAGATTTGAACATTTACCGTTATGGATGTTTATGAATCCTGCGTGTTTTCACCTTCTTTTTATTTCCTTTGACTTTTATGAAAATGGCCGCGGCGGACGCTGGCACTACGGGGTTCCCCGCGTCAGTGCCGGGATGCTCGGCACACCTTTCTGTCCACTTGCACGGAAACAAAGGCTGCATTGAGTTGTGCTGTGCTTGTCTCTGGGTCTTGACCTGCAGCCCTGAGCCTTGAAAACAACAGCTGTGTGTTGGAGGGGTGATGGAGGCTTGGGCCTGTGGCCACGATCACACATGGGAGGCCTGCTGTTCCTCTGGACACAGGCGTCCACCAACAACAGGAGGCGATGGGCAGTATGTCTGAATTAGCCGTAAGTATCTTGAGATCGGACTACGACAGGGTGTTTGTTTACATTTAGCCTTTTTTTCTTTTTTTAATCATGTGAAAGAAATACATTCAATAAATTACAGCAGTTTTATATGAAGAATAATAATTATAAAATTGTTCATGTATTTGCTCTCTCTCTCTCTCTAACTCACACACACACACACGTGCAAAGCCTCATTGCCACAGCCTAAGCTTAAAGATATTTTCAGCTGTCAGTGCTGGCAGAATAAGTGAGTCTTTGTTTCCCAAGTGTGGTGAAAGGACTAGTTTGAGCCCCGGCCGGCCTTTCCGTCCCTCCCAGCTCATCAGTTCTGTGACGTTAGGTCACTACTATTCCTTACCTGAATCGACGGCCTTTGTTGGGCTACGCTAGCTCGCTAGGAACACAGAGGGAGGCCTGCAACGGGATCTGAAAGTTCCTTTTGGGATGGATCCTGCCTGGCTGTTTTCTCTGTCAACACACCACTTGAGAGAGTGAAGGGGCAAAGTGCTTTCAGTATTACGCTGATATGGGAGGGCAAGTACAATTTAATCCTGTTCAGCCCTCAGACCTCAGCGCAGTGCGTTCGTTCATTTATCTTTAGTGAGTGTTTCAATCCACGGGGCCAAACACTCACTCACTCAACGTCTATACTGCTTCGTCCTGTATACAGGGTCACAGGGGGGCTGGATCCTATCCCAGGAGACCTGATGCACGGGGTGACTCGTTCACACACTACAGGCAATTCGGGAACGCTAATAAGTCTAACCTATAGATGGGAGGAAACCGGAGTACCCGGAGGAAACCCACCAAGCACGGGGAGAACATGTAAAGTCCAAGCACACAGACCCCGAGACGGGAATGGAACCCGGACCCTGAAGATGCGAGGCGATAGTGCTAACCACTAAGCCATGGAAACACACAGAGAAAAACACTGTCTGGGAATCTCCTTTTGATTAAATTGTACTTGAGGGTCCGGGTTCAATTCCTGCCCCTGTTGCGTATGGTGTTTGCCCACTTGGTGGGTTTCCTCTGTGTACTCTGGTTTCCTCCCACAATCCAAAGACATGCAGATTAGGCTAATTGGTGTTCCCAAATTGCTTATGTGTAAATTTTATGTGTAAATGAGTGTGTGTGTGTGTGTGTGTGTGTGTGTGTGTGTGTGTGTGTGTGTGTGTGTGGGCGCCCTGCAACGGTTTGGCACTCTGTCCAGGCTGTACCCTGCCTCATGCCCCAAGTTTCCAGCCCCCTGTGACCCTGTATACAGGATTGAGCGGTATAGATGGTGAGTGATGAATATTGTGTTGTGTCTCGTGATTGGCTGATTGGTTAATTACATAAATGACCCGGTGTTTCTCCATTCCTATGAGAAATTATTTATATTATTTCTATTTTATTTTATTATTATTTATATATATATTTTTATGAACTTGTGATCCGGTCAATGACTGATCCAAATTCTCAGAGAAATATTCCAAAAGTACAAAAAGAAAAAAGAAAAGAGAAGATATTTTTTTCCTCTAATGCTAAAGTACTTGGGTCAGGGGTAACCTAGACCAAGATTTCACACCAAGCTGTGAGAGGCGTTTAGTCATAACAAAAATATTCCTCATAGGGACGTGAATTCTGTCCGTGGTCATCCCAGCCATCAGTGTGTTATGAGTAAAAAAAAAAAAAGAGAGAGAGAGAGAGAACAAGAGAGGGTATGAGAAATGACAAGTGAAGTGTTATTCCTATCCAGATCGTTAATATTAAATCAAGAAAATCCAAAACAGCATGTCAGCCTAATCTGCCTACATACACACAAAAAAAATCACACATTATAATATTTCATTTAACCCCCTTTAGCTTTGATTATGGCTCACAATCTGGTGTCCAGTTCACATGTGAAAATGATTCCTCATTAGGATTCACTCTGTCACACGGAAATATGTTCATACCATCAGGGAGGAAGAAAAAGTCCATAGATAATAGTGATCACCTGGTGATTCAGTACATTCAGGTGGTCATGTGACTTCATTTGATTTCCACATGACGTTGCTGAGTGTCGACCTGAGCGACCGAAGCGACCCCAGATCATAACACTGTCTCCAGAGGCTTGTACAGTGGACACTATGCATGATGGGAGCATCGCTTCATTACAGCGCTTCCCTTCTCACCCTGACACGCCCATCACTCTGGAATAGACTCAGTCTGGACTCATCAGGTCACATGACCTTTTTCCATCGTCCAGTCTTTATGCTCCCTAACAAACTGAAGGCTTTTTTTTTTCTGATGAGTTTCACTAACAAGTGCTTTTCTTATGGATACACAGCTGTTTAGTCCCGATCCTGTGAGAATCACAATCACATTGTGTGTGTGTGTGTGTGTATGAAAATGCTCTTATTTTTACTATTTTTACTATTTATAATGTATATTATTATATTATATTCTAATATATATATATGCAACTTTCATTCAGGTTCGAAAAAAGGTGACTTTATTTATTTAATTTATTTATTTATAAATGGGGGGGGGGGCAGTGTATTAAGAGTTTATAGTAAGACTGGAGAAAAAGAAAAAGTGAAATAAATTAAACTTAAGTGAAAGTTAAAAGAATGGTTAAAAGTTTCTCAAATTCTAATGGTATGTAATCTATCAGAGATCAGGATTTGTCCTTCTTTAAGAAAAATGAACGAGTCGCTTTGTATAAACCGCTACAGTAAAAGAACTGGATTGAGGGTGTGTTTAGTGTTTGTGTCTTTCCTGAAGACAGTAATTTAAGAATCTAACCACACTATTGCATTAAATTACCTTTAATGTATGAAAAGCGAGCCAGACTAATGAGGCAGCGCATGAACAAAGATGAATGGTTTTTCTTTTCTTTTCTTTTCTTTTTTTTTCCAAACCAAATTGTTGAGTTGGATCTGCTTAAAAAAATAAAGTTAAAAAGCACAGAAACAGGATTTCTATTGGATTGGAAGCCAGGAAAAGGAAAGCGTCTCCGGGCCATGGCGTTCATGATCTAAGTAAAAAAAAAAAAAAAGGGAAAAAAGAAAAGTCAAACATATGTTTATTATAAATTATAGAGTACAAGTTCAAGGTTTGGGTTACGTTCCTCATGTTCTGTCCACCTCTGTTAAGAAGACGAAGAATTCATTCCGTGCCTTTTTTTTTTTTTTTTGGTGTGTTCTGTCATTTCGTTTATTTATCCTCCAGTTTCAGGTTGAAATCAAATCTTTTTTTTCTCTCTCTCTCTCTTTTCCTAAAACCTAAAGACCATCCTGTCACTGAATATATTCCTTCACTATAATAAGAGAAACTACAACAAAACCGAGCAGGAGACAATATGGAATAAAATCACTGTCAAAAATAATCGTGCGTAAAAAAAATAAAATAAAATAAAAGATTTGTGTGTAATTCTGCGTTTTTGTCCGAGTTGGATTCCAAAATCTACGGCCAATAAACTGCCGTCTGTCAAAAAATACGTCATCAAGGCCACATGCGCAGGCGTCACTATCCGAAGGAAGAGGAATCGATACGGCGCGTGCGCCCTGCCGCCGTTTTAAACTCCTAAAATCTTACCAGCTATAGTTAAAACACCTCTGTAAATTTTACTTCTCTTAAACATGTACGAATCTGTGAAAAAAAAAAAGAAAAGAAAACTTACCTGAGACGATGAGCGAGCGCTCGGCTGCTGCTATGCCATTTTGGCGCCGGTGGTTTAAAACGGTGGCCGAATCGTATCGATTCCTCTTCCCTCGGATAGTAATGCCTGTGCACGTGGCCTTGATGACGTTTTTTTTTTTTTTACAGCGTTTTAACGCGCTACCTTCATCGGCGCAATTTCGCAATTCGTATTAGAGGAGTTGTAAAAACGAGTTTGGGGTCTGTAAGCGGTCAGAGTCGTACATTTCAGAGTTGTGGCCGTAGATTTTGGAATCCAACTCGGACAAAACACAGAATTACACACAAATCTTTTTTTTTTTTATTTTTTTTTTTACGCACGATTATTTCTGACAGTGATTTTATTCCATGGAGACAGAGGACAGCTAAGGTTTCTGCGCTGACCCATATACAGTCGATCCCACAAATATCAGCCTATACAGCTTTCCCAATCAAAGACAATGACGTGTTTTTGACAGCGAGACCGTGTGATAATGTGTGTGTGTGTGTGTGTGTGTGTGTGTGAGAGAGAGAGAGCGAGAGGAGACAGAAAGCACCACTGAAACCCCTGGGACATATCGCTGGTAATGGCTTTTGACGCGCAATTCTTCCATAATTTGGCGATTAATGGGTGACAGATGCGAGTAATGCTTCTGTGCGTGTAGAGGATGGAGCGGGAGTGTTCAGGGGATGAGATAATGCCTACAAGAGGAAAAGAAGCCACACTGTACTCCCCCCCGCCCCTCACCCCCAACACCCTACACGCCCCCCTGTCCTGACTACGCCTGCCCCTGTGCGCTTCCCAACAGATGTTCAGCATCTCCTCGGTCGTGAGTCATTCAGCGGCGAGGTCGATATCAGTGAGAAGCTGTGCTCCTGTCCATCAACAGGCCCGACGCGGCGCGGATCAGCAGCTCGCGTGCATCATAAGAAAAGAGGACGGGATAAATTACAACTAATAAAACAAAATTAAATAAAAAGCGCAGGCAATAATATCTCTTCTGCTGTTGCTGTTAATATCGTATCTATTTAAAAAAATACCCTTAAAATATGGCTTGACTTTTTTCTGTACGGTATATTCCTGGCAGACGCTCAGTCCTGCTCATCATTGCCAGAGGTTATGTACACGTTATAAACCTCGTTTTTATGCATCTCAGCAGAACAGAGCACGTTTTGTGGGATATTTCGGTCCTGCGGTTTGGATCCGCTTCGCCCGGGGTAATTTTCGTCCGGGTCGTAAATTGCTCGTAATGTACAAATCTGTATATCTCAGGAATAGAAAATGCATCGTGCACGGTGTGTAAATATCATTATTTTTTCCCCTTACCGACTGAAAAGTCAGTATCGGTATGCTCCGTGCTTAGGGAACATTAGGTCTTGTTCATTTTTTTTTTCCTTGTATGGTTTTATTTTATTTTTTTTTATGCAGCTTTTGTTTCTAAACAAATTTCTAAAGAAATTGTTAGATTTAGATTTAGATGCAGCAAAGCATTCAGTAGTAACTGCTGTGTTTATGGAAGGTCCTCAGAAAGACAGTAAGACTAACCCTGTATATGTGTGTGTGTGTGTGTGTGTGTGTGTGTGTGTATGCTGGCAGACATGTGTCTGGTGTGCTAAATGCTGAGTAGATTTCCTGCAGTGAGTTGCAGGGCTCCGGATCTGAGCCCAGCGTTCCCCACTAATCCCCCCTTCCTGTTTTGTGTAAATGCAGCACCGCAGAGGAAGAACGGGATTTATTTGATAATTAGGCTGATAATACCTTACAGCCAATTACCTGAGATGGTGAAAGGAGAGTGTTGTGTGTTTTTTTTTTTTTCCTTTCCTTTTCTTTTCTTTTTGCATGATATAATGTGTGTTTGTGTGTGTACTGTACATCTGGATGTAGGTTTGTGTGTCTGCGTGTGCTCTGATGTGGATGTGGGTTTGTGGGTGAATTCTCATTCTGCGATGGATGTTTGTTCCAGTCTGGTCAGTGCGCCAGATCGTCGGATCAGACTCTGAAACGTGCGCTGGTGTGATCATTGCTTTTGGGCACCGACTCGTCCGACAGAGAGCTGTCAGAAAACAGATGAATGCAATGGTGCGGAAAAGCTCGTGGCTTTTTTTTTTTTTTTTTTTACAGATTCCTGATCTACACCCCCCCTAACCCCCCCCCCCCACCATTCCCTCCAACCTCAGAATTACACCCTTCGCGCATTTTCCCTTGTTACACACACACACACACACACACACACACACACACTTATGGGCATTGAGCAAATTATTTCAACGTGGTTGGAAATCATAATGTGTCCCAGAAGCCTCGAACCTGATTTCTTTACATCCAAGGGCACAACAGCAAATAAAGTTTAGACACATAGAGACAAACAAAATGGTATTGGTGCTAAAAAGTGTCTGAATTTTCAGATATGATTTTTATCTCCAAATCCATGCTTCTTTGTTTTTTTGTGTGTGTTTTTTTTTTTGTAAATATGCATACACATTTATATTCTTATCAGCTAAAAAGAAAAATAATTGCTTAATACGATTTCATGCCATTTTATGTCTGTAGTGTCCGTAACTTTTTTTTAAATTCAAGTCTTTTAATGATCTTAACTGTCATTTAGATTTCACATGAAAAGACATAAACCTGAAAAAGAGCATTATTCTAAAAATGCTAAATTGTTAAGATATTGCATCATGAATTTTGACATGGTTACGGACACTACAGATTTTTGGCTTTTTGAGCTTTTACCAAAAGACAGTTTTTACAGAACCTATGCTTCTAGAAGCTTGCACAAATGTAAATATTAATACTCATAAAGAAATATTAATCATTTGTATAGTGTTTAAATGATGATTGTTTGAAGCGAGACAGTCTAATGCTGATTGATTGGGGCTCATATTAAATCATCTCTCCAAAACAGCTAAAGTTGCAACTTGACATTTTTAGGGAAGCATGATCGGTCACTTCCACGTTGCATAAACTTCGAAAGTAGCTCTTTTTTAGCACTCACATTTTCTGTATTATATGCATAATATATTTAAAAAAAAAAAAAAAATCAGCACCAATCCATGTGTTTCTATATGTGTATATGTTTAAAGGCCCATATTTGCCCTACAGCGCCACACCTGGCCGAGAGGAAGTTGTATATTCTCAGCTGTTTGTGAGGAACCTGACATTTGTTGTTTTGTTTTGTCTTAACGCCTGTGCTTAATAGTGTTTAGGGGTGAAGTGTGCCCTCCTCCCTCCCCCCTTTGAGCTCAGATGTTTTCCTAATTATCTCTTGCTCACAGCTCAGCTACACAGACGCAATATCGTGTCTCGATCTTCATCATTTTTTCAGCTCGTTCCGTCTAGACGCTCAGGCACTTTGCGTTAAATCTCGACTGAGGTTTGCACTGGTGTCGTGTCAGCGTTCCCCATGCGCCCGGTTTGGTCCAGGGTTCGCGAGAAAGATAATATCGCGCTATCAACCTTCGGGAACGCTTCGAATCGCCACGCCGAAGTTTAAAAGAAAACCGAACGAATGTTGTGGAGGCGCCAGACCGCGTCATGCTGTGGGAACACTGATAACCGGTGTAGAGAAAAGGCTCCAGATCCTGGACTCCTGTCCCCTGCCCTTCCTGCTCCGTCTGTGCCTGAAATCCAAGCCAAACCAATTACGCTCCCAAATTACAGAACAATAAATAAGCACCGAGTTAAAAGAGTCCGCCGATGACGAAGATCCTGCGACAATCCCTCGCGACACAGACTCCTCTCTGCTCCGCCTACTGTGTCTGATATGAGATTTTTTTTTTCCCCCCCTTGCACACTGGATGTAGACGATTCCTCGTCCTTCATGACTCCGGTTTCAGCGCGCTCTATCGTCCGTGACCTCGGGCCTAGCCTTAGGATATGTGATCCGGGATGTAGCAGGCACCCTGCTCCGTCTATGGCGGACCTGGACAGGGAAATATTTATCTCCTGGCTCTCGAATCATCTGAGAGTGAGGGGAAACACGGACATTCCGTAACCCTCTGCTTTTTCATTTACAGATAGTGTCTCCCATAGGAGTTACACATCCTTGGATAGCACAAGTTTCCAATATATCTTACAGCTTTCTTTTTTTTCTTCTTCTTCTTTCCTCTCAATTTCATTGTGAATGAAAGGTTTTTTTTTTCTTTCTTCTTCTTCTTTCCTATAGTATGACATAACGGATTATTGGGAATATTTCACGATAAGCCTGTTCAGATTAAAAGCATGTGTCCTACGGTTCAGCTCGGCAGCTGGACGAGCTTGATGTAAAAGCGGTGCTTTTCGGTTCACCTGTGGGTGAAAATAAATAAAGTACTGCTGTTTCACTCGGGGGTGGTGGTGCTGGTGGTGCTGGTGGTGTTTACCCTTTACACTTCCTGGGTCCACACTCATTGACTGGGTCCACATTGAGAAGTGTTCAAATACTTCCTGCGATCAGCAGATACCGAGAACGAGAAAACAGAACGCAGATAAGGCATTGTGCTCTTGTCCGGAGCGGGGCTCGTCCAGTGGCTGCATGGTTGAACATTAACCGCGCGCGCAGAGCTGACTTTCCCAAACTTAGGAGAGAGACAGAGTGTGTGTGTGTGTGTTCTAGTGTCTGATTTTACAAGAATTCCTGCTTTAATATACTGACAGAAAGGGACCCGTTTCCTGGAGTGATGCTGACAGTTTCGATCGAAGCGAATCATTTCTCAATCCATCATTTCAGCATTTAAACGCAACCGTTTCGTTTAGGATTATGCGGCACGGTGTAACCCTAACCCTAACACGCAGTCCTTAGGAAGTAAACCCTCCCAACTAAAATTTCCTAATGTTATCCGAGGCCAAGGCAGGAGCAATGTCCTCTTTCGACTTACCCCTGGCGAAAAAATCCTATGTAACCTGAGCTGCGGCGCATGTTATCAGCTGTGTACACAAGCGCTGCACATTATTATTACATTTCTTCCTGCTTTCAGGGCTTTGCAGTTGAAACGGGGATCATGATTGATAGTCCGGTGCCGTAATCTTAATTGGAACGGAAACCAGGAACGGCGAGCGGCTGATGTAATGCGATGTGATGTAATGTCATAATCAACGCTGGCGAGTCGAGTCCAGATAAACACCCAGGATCCTTCAGATAACCTCGCTGCCGGTATCGTACCCGCTCGAACGGCAAGACGGAGAAAGGTGGAGAATATTAGGAAGCGCTCCGGGCCGAGGTTCGGCTCGGCCCTCAGGCTGCTCGATGATGTCAGTGCCAGCGTTTTTTTGGTGAAGGACCTGCAAGTTATTACTCAGCCCAAGTGAAAACGATTTACAGCACATGAACCGTAGATAGCTCAAATGATTTCCTTTAGCCACAGACTTCCTTCGCGAGATTGATTTTAGTCAGGTGTGCTGTAACAACTCAATGCATCATTTCCCTCCCCAGCTTTACACTCTCTCAGTCTTACGCTCATCACCGTACGGACTCTTTTTTTTTTTTTTTTTTGCCTTTTCAATGTATTCTTTGTTAAGCTGTGGCTGGAGACGTTAGCTAAATAAAACCCGCGTCATGCTTCAACCCGGCTGCCTCTGAAGCAGACCTCAGTACAGGCGAGCTGAACAATAAGCGCTAGATCCTAGTCATGTATTAGTAACAGAAATAATGGCCAATTGCTTACTGATTAACGCCGGTGGTTTCTCTTTCTATAGGGATCTTAGACAATCAGATTTGAAGTCAATCATTTACTCTACAAGCTTGAACGAACCAATCGTTCCGGGCGAGTGATGAGAGCCTTACTGTGTGTTGTTTTTGGTCTGCTTTTGATCTGCCATGTTTTGACCCCCTAATTAGGTTTATATTAAGCTTTAGGCCAAAACACAGTATTGGTGCTGATTTATTTATTTATTTATTTTTAATATTATACATATAATACAGAAAATGTGTGCGGCCAAGAAGCTACTTCTGAAGTTTATGCAACATGGAAGTGACCGATCACGCTTCCCTAAAAATCTCAAGTTGCTAAGCCATTTTTGAGCCCCAAAAACTCTCACTTCAAATAATAATAATATTTAAAAATGCTCATTATTGTTAATAGTATATTTATATAGTATATTTAGCATTGATACAAAAATTTGTGTAAGCTTCTGGAAGCATAAAAAGTGCTGCATGAATTAAAGCATAATGCAAAATTAACGATTTTTCTCCCAGTTTATTAACAACAGTGGTTTTGTTTAAATTCTCCAAATTAGACACGTGGCCATAAAACATAGAAAACTATATATATATATATATATATATATATTATATATATATATATATATTATATATATATATATATATATATATATATATATATATAGTTTTCTATGTTTTATAAAATATATATATATATATATATATATATTTTTTTTTTCAGTTACAATTGCTTTTTGGAATCTGCCCAATAATTATTGTTAACCCATAAACCATTAAAAATTCAGGGCTACCTCGGTAAGAGATGCATATAAGGTGGTTTTCCGTAACGACAAAAGAATCTGTAGTGTCCGTAACCATGTCAAATTCATGTTGCAATATCTTAAAATCTTTTTTAGAATAATACACTCTTTCAAGTTCACGTCTTTTCATGTGAAATCGAAACTACCTGACAATTAAGATTGTTGAATGAGTTGAATTCAAAAGGTTACGGACACTACATAAAAGGGCAGGAAACTGTATTTAGCAAATGTGTGTTTTTTTTTTTTTTATCTGATAAAAATATAAATGTGTATGTACATTCACAAAAAAAAAAAAATCACTTTTTCGCCTAGGTGAGACATTTTTTGCCTGTTTAAATTTTCCCCACAGTCCCCTGGTTCGATCCTGGGTTAGTAACCCATGCCTGCAGGTTCTAGTTTCTTATGTAAATCGCTTAACCATGTACCATCATTTTAACCCACGCACAGTGGCACTGAAATGCACACCAGGATTTGTCACATGACACAGGCCATTTTTGGATACGCATGTGATGCAGAGCTCTGTGTTTGACTAAGCGGACTTTCCGAGATAGCCGTGTCTGGCTTTAATTGTAAATACAAGATATGAAACCACTCTAAGTTAAGTGGCGCTGATAAGTGTGTGTTTTAACGATAAGGTATGATCTGCACGCCCTCACATGTTATTATAATATTATTCGAAATAAAACACTACTTGTTGCGTGATATACTGGCGACTACAGACTATAACCTGCGTCTATGAACCGACACTCGGTTATATGTATGTTATAGCACATAATGAACATAATAATAATAATAGAAGCCATGATTGCATGTAGTTTAAATTATGCTTTATTTAATATAAAACAACACAATAAACAAATAAATTAGATATTTCTAAAATAATTCTCTCAAGGGAAAAATGCATAAGAACATTGTTGATTGCTATATCTTTTTCTTTTATATGGAGTACATAAATGGAATGTCATGCAGTTTATTTTCCTTTCTTTCTTGCTTTCTTCATCCTTTAAGGCCACGTAAAGGGATGTGGATTTTTATTTTTTTGCTCGAGCCCCCTGGTGATAGCTCTTGTAAGATAATGCCATTTTTTTAAGCCCCGCATATAAAAGAGGGAGGACTGGCTGGTCGACTCATTTGGATGCGCACACGGAGGGGCCGAATGTTTCCCCGAGGGATTCGGAGGAGCATCGCTGGCTGGGCATTAAAAGCAGCGAGTAAATTAACTTGAGAAAGCTGTCTTATCAGCTTGCGGGTGAGGCCTCGCATTCCCTGAAGAACACTGCGGAGTTTGCTCAGAAAAGGCCACCATTAGCATTTGTATATTACAAAGATAGTGGATGGGCAGCTGGATCCATTACCATAATAAGGGGGCCAGCTCATTTGCACGCAGCCTCAGACATCCCCCCCCCCCCCACCGAATCACCCGGTCCTGTGGTCACACCCATTACATCTGCATGGACCTATTGTCCAACTTGGCCTGCGCTTGGACCCTGCAAACAAACTGTGCCAGGTAAAAGGTTACAATGGAGGATTCTCCCATTTTAAATCAATCAGCGGCCTCAGGGGTTTTGTGGTTTTCACATCCACGGCCAAAGTCCGCTCCTCGTGTGACTGCTTTGTACCGCAGACCGCGTGAGTGTTTTTTTAAAATGGTATCCATAAACTGGAGTCCTCATCCGGTCGAGCCCTTATCGTATCGTCGTCTTCATGTCTAGGCGAGAGCGTACGTCGTGATAACCGAGCAGGCACGGATCGGTGGACAAGGCATCGTGGGTAAACACTGAATCGTTGTCTGAAGAGCATGAGCTTGAAGTGTCCTCACACGACGGGGAGTACTGCTCGAAAGGGGTCGACAAGTCGAGGTACTGCGAAAGGAATTGAGAATTAACGAGGATTGTAACGATGCGACGCACCTTGAATCCCGTACCGTATATAGGAACCTCGTTACGGGTATTTACCTCATCCGAAATAGACAGCAGCACTCTGTCCAGCTCTTCCACCAGCTGCTTGAAGGTCGGCCTTTGCGTAGGAACTGCGTGCCAGCACTCTCTCATCTTCATGTAGCTGGAAGAAAGTAAACAATAGAATAATGAACCGGTCAATTTCCGCATTAAAATGCTTGTACGAAACTAGAAAAGAATGATGATGATGATGATAATGGTAACGGCACTTACAGTTCATGCGTGCAGTTGGAGGGTTTGTCCATTCGGTGGCCTTCTTTCAACAGCTTGAAAAGCTCCTCTACTGGGATCCCAGGGTACGGAGAGCCTCCCAACGTGAAAATCTCCCACATCAGGACTCCAAAAGACCACCTGCCGAAGCAAAAGATACGCTAGATCAGCTTTAAAAGAATTAAAAGGTGTCCTGGTGGAGCGCGTTCCATCAGGGGCACTTCTATATTAAACTGAGGTACGGCCTCAGGAACGCGGGGCATTCCTGATCGGATTGTTTGGCCCAGATGCAAAAATGAGACTTACACATCACTCTGGTGTGTGTAGACTCGGTCGAACAAGGCCTCTGGTGCCATCCACTTCACTGGCAGGCGTCCCTAAAATCAGACATGAAGGCAGTGAGCATGGCTCGAGACGATTACAGAACAGCACAGCCAAAAGTTTTCCATTTGATCCATAAAAAAACCATGGTTGTCCACCCTTTCACTAATCCTCCCCGAACTATCCAATTATCCCCCATTAAAGTGCCTGCCAATCAGCAGGGACGCGGCAAACATCTGTCTTTAAAGGCGCTGCGACCGCAGCAGACATGTCAGATCTATACATTAACCGGGGTCAGAATTTCAAGAATTTGCTTTTTGAAGACAACAAAGCAAACTCCATTTCAGCTGCTTACGTTTGTGGTTTTCTTGTAGTAATCGATCTGATGCACTCCTCTCGCCAGGCCAAAATCCGCAATCTTCATGACGTTATCTTCTGTGACAAGAACGTTCCTTGCTGCTAGGTCTCGGTGAATGCACTGTTGAGGAAGAGGAAAAGACAGGACACGGATCAGTGATCGCGCTATTTCTGTGCGTTCAGTATACGCTCCAAAAACAAGCCTGGCTTTATATAGATGTGGGCATTTGCAGAAAAACACCACCGGACTGTTTGCTCAAATGAACTCATATTATTACGTGTATTTCGGTTTTAATTTTAAATAGAAGCGGCGTTTGGGGACCAAAAAAAAATGGGGGACGAAAAAGCCCCTGGTTTGCAGACCTTAATGGAAGGGTTTCAGACAGCTGCATTCTTAGCAGGCCACAAAGACCTAGTAATATGATCTTGAGCACAGGCGGATCTGTGCGCCTGCATGCTAACAGATTTATGGCAGTGCTAAAAAGGACAAAGCCCACAGAGACAGGACAGACGCAGCGGTAAACACAGCACACCACCACTCCAGTGAGGAATGCCTGGCATCGTGTGTCAGACAAAGGGACGTGTTGATAAGACACAGGGGTAGAGGTCAGGGGTCAGGGGGTGGTGTAAAGGTTTCAAAAGACAAACAACTCACCCTTTTAGAAGCCAGGTACTCCATGCCTCGTGCCACTTGGTAGGCGCAAGAGAGCAGGTCCTTGAACGTGAGCTGCTCTTCAGGGACCTTGGTCACGTCGAAGGTGTAGTCCATTCCGGGAGGACGGCGTGCTCGTAGGTACTCGCGCAAGCTACCTTTAGAAGCGTACTCAACCAGGACGTAGAGTGGACCTACAAAACCCAGCAAAATTTTAAAATGTTCAAGAAGTTTAGTGTGAATCAATGAAGTTTTGAATGAATGAAGAGTTGGACATATGGCATGTCTAGGTTGGAATCTTCATCAGATCCTTTTGACTTGAACTGACCTTCCTGAGTACAAACTCCAAGAAGATTTATGATGTTCTTGTGCTTGTCCATGCCCTTCATAAGCTCCATTTCGGAGATAAGGTCAGCCAAGTCTTTGTCCGTGGCATCATCTGGAAAAACGATCAATCGATGCTTACGTCAGCTCACATCACCATGTATATGGTATATATATCTAATCAAGCATTTTAGGAATACCTACCTTTCAGCATTTTGACGGCCACGGTGGTTACTTGATCTGCATTATCCTTGTTTATCCCATAAGCCTCCGCTCTCACCACCTGACCGAAGCATCCCTCTCCAAGAGGTTTCCCTAAAGTCAGACTAGGTAATAATACACCATTGTCAGTACATCATCAAAGTTTTATGGCAGGACGATCAAAACGCATTGTGTCACTTGGCACGTACTTCTCTCTCGGGAACTCCCAGTCAGGATCGTAGGGAAGCTCGAACTCCATGACTCCGGCTAACATCGGCGAGCAGCTGGACGAAAGACGCGCCACTCTCATTAGAGAGGCGCTGGACTTCCCGGAGGAGTTCGACTCGACGGAGTACTGTGTTTCCAAGATATGCAGAATTAGTATAAATATATTCAAAATAAACACGCATTAATGAGATGTCCTAGTGAGTTACTCTCTCACCTGTCTGCGAAGAGGAAATTTGGAAAGTTTCTGCACAGGGAGGGTATCAAAGTGTTCCCGGCTGGGGTGGGTCTGCATTCGGCACAAAACCACGATCACGATGGCCATCACCAATGCTAGGAAGCCTGAGGCGTATATGATGATGTCGGTATACTTGGTCTCCATAAGGTCCACCTCTTTGGTCACTTCTTCCTCTGTTTAAACAGATGGACAGATGTTAATATCTATAAGAATGATAAAGTACAAAGATAAAAGTCTAAAATGCTGGTTAAAGATTGTAACATACCAGATAGGACCGTGAGCCATGCAGACTGGTGCGAGAAACCGATAGAGTTTCCAGCCAAACAGGTGTACTCTCCAGCATCCTCCATCGTGATATTCGTCAGATACAGGACCTCCACCTCGGACATGTTCAAGCTGCCTGTCTGTAAAGGGAAACCAAAATGTGAATGAAAATGCAGCCATGCATGTTAACTTGGAAACACTAATTGACAAAACGGGCCGGTTTCCAACCGAGCTATTTCAAACCATACCTTGACGACCTTGACGTAAGGGATGCCATCGGGTCCGTACCGGCTGCCGTTCATCTCGATGTGCTTCAGCCACTGAATGTGTGGCTGCGCGTCACTGTAGACCTTACAATGGAACTGGGCGTCCCCGCCGACCACGGTTGTTGTGTTGGTTGGTAGACCGGCTTGTAAAATGGGTCTGTGAGGAGAGCGTTCTGTGAAAGGGAAACATTTAGAAAAATTGCTCAGAATGGGCCGAATGACCAGGTAGAAATTTCCCCAAACCTTGTTTTAGCCCATCAATTTGTTAAACCTGTTAATTGCAAATCCTAATCAGATCCAAAAAAAGAGCAATAGATAAGTACTGCTTCAAAAAAAGGAAGGAAAAAAAAAAACGTGGAGGCATGCACTAATTGGTTCCATTAGGGAACCCCGGAGCCAAGCCTGTACACTGGGATGCTTTGAAGTCATTAAGCCTTCCCTTGACGGAGACAGCAGTTGTCCCGACACTGAACTGTCGCAGGTCAGATAGAAACCTCGTCTGGATGCCTGGCCAACTGCTCGTCCGGCAACACAAGCTAACACTAACCCTCCTATTGTGCAAGTAGTTGTTGCCCTTTTCCAGGATAGCCCTGAACGAACCCTGTGGCGGACAAACTTGCCCTGTGGTTATATCTGAGGTGCGATTGGTGCCTGTCTCACTGTGAGACACTGCCGAGCTGCCAGAACCGCGACTCCCCAGTCTAATACTTATTACCCCTGACAGGCGCTGAGAGGAGGCCAGCTCCAGCCACTCCGCATGGAGCCAGACCACTGTCTACTGTAAGCTACTGAGAGCCGTCTTACCCAACACATCGAGGAGGTAGCTGTGAGTGATGGAGCCGTATTTGTTCTCCACCACACAAGTGTAGTTCCCACGGTCCGAGGGCACCACGCTCTCCATGACCAAGCTCCAGTGCTGATGCCGCAACTGTGGGGAAGAATTAAGACAAATATAAGCATCAGACAGATTATTCCATGTGCAAATGTTCACGGACTGCTTTACTTTCACAACGTTCTCACCTTGATCCCTCCGATCCTGTGCTCTCCTCTGAATTCCCTGCCATTCTTCAGCCAGCGGATTGTAGGCAGAGGGCTTCCTGTAGCCGGGCACCGAAATTTGACCGTGTTTCCGGCTGGGACAGCATAGAGCTTTTTCTCCATCCTCTGAACATGAGTCCAGTATGGACCTGAAGAACAAGAAGTTGGATCGTTAAACCCAATTTCTCATTTTCTTGATGGAAACATTATTGGGTTTTAATTTGAGTTCCACGCACCTCTGGAGAAGTAGACTTGATCGTTTTCTGTCTCTGTAACCGAGTCTTCTTGACCAGCATCCTCATCATCATCACCAGATCCCATCGCATCTGCGATGTTCAAAAATAAACGAATGTAACTAAACCTTACTATTATTAGAAAGTGTTAAACTCTTTTTGTGTTATACGTCTGAACGTGCCTGCTACTGTGATGGTGAAGTTCCGCAGAGCCTCTCTGGAGCCACGGATCGTACACGTGTATACCCCCGAGTCCTCGTAGGTCGCGTCTGTAATCTCCAAGACTCCTGCTCTGATCTGGATACGAGCGCTATGTTGCACTCGAGTATCTCCTTTGTACCAGTGGATCGGTCCTGGGCGGTTTGTGTCACAGCGCAGTTTGAGAACATCACCCGGTTCGAGCAGGAGGTGTTCCGACGATTCTTCGCTCTGCTCCTCGGAAACTTCTAAAGAATAAAGAAAAATTAAGTGAAAAAGACTCCAAATTTTTTCTTTTATCCTTAAAGTTCAGCTCTGGATCTACTATTCTTCAAGACACACTAAGATAGTTCAACAAGACGTCCATCAAGCCTTGTTTGGTGATCTTCATGCATTTCTAATTTTAAAAAATATATATATGAGATATATATCATACCTGTTGGATTCTCTGCCGTAGTCAGCTGCTCCAGAGATTCAGCAGGAAGGATTTCTAGAAAGGAATATCCAATTTATTTATTTCTCAACCTATCCATCGGATCTGGTCCTGAACTGTTCTACTCATTATGAAAAAAATTAACATCTCACCTGTTAAGACTTCCACCCAGGCCGAATTACTTGCCCATCCAGCTTTGTTTTTTGCCATGCATATATACTCTCCTGCATCTTCCAAGGTGACATTTACTAAAGGAAGAACGTTGACTTTGGAGACGTTGTCTCGAAGAGGCTGCAGGGGAAAACACATCTTCAATTACATCCCCTCTCTTACAGGGAAAAAAAAAACAACAAAACAAAACAGAGGTTGCTCTTTAAATGACTTCCTTACAGTGAGGGGCTTGAGAAGCGGTGATCCGTCAGGCCCCAGGCCGTCCCTGTCCTTCTTGAACCACTGGAGACGTGTCGTGGCTGGCCGGTGGACTTTACATACCAGTTTCACCTGGCCTCCGATGAGCACGGTGGTGTTCTCGGGGAAGCCCGGCTGAAGAGTCGGTCGTTGTACTCTGGAATCTGGGAAAAGGTAAAATAAGAAGCTATTTTAGACATGCTGATGTGTGTACACAACAACAGGTGTGATTAATTACAAAACACAACTGCTTCCTGTATTTATGTACTAAGCAAGCAAGCATGTGTTGTCTAACTGCTAACCCAGAGTCTTCCATGTTTTTTTTTTTTTTTGGTGGGTGGGGAGATTTGAAGGGGAGGAGGGTAAGAGGGCTTGTAAATTACATCTGAAGGAACAAAAGCGAGAAAAGATCTATGGTTCTCATTGGAAGTTTGACTTCACAGCAGTGTTCCTGGCCGTCCAGCAGTGAGTGTGATAAGCATTTGTGCAAAGAATCCCTAAACCAGCAATGTCACCTCCAGTGCTGAGGCACAGCATTCTCCCACCAACACACTAATGAACTTCACTGAATGGAACCCGGGCCCTGGCCTGAATCTGACCCCAAGAGAGGGTGTAAAACGGTCAGCGAGGAAAGAAAAGGCAGAACACACAAACAAAATACTCAGCCTAAATTTAGGCTGAACAGAAAACAAAAAAAATTTACGCTCCGGTTCGGGTCTTTGCCTCGCGCGATGCCCGAATACACTGTGGACGTGATACAAATCAATATCACAAGTATTGAAAATAATCTCAAAATTATGATTGATCAGGATAAGATTTGATTCACAAGTTGTCGAAATCAACAAGAACAACAAGATTTCAACAAGAAACGTCCGGATATAGTTTTTATCGCATTGATATTTCATATTAGACTTTTTCCACTTATAGTTGTAAAATGACTTTAATTTGCTTTGGCAGGCGTTGTTTGGCTCCACCGCAGGCTCTCTCAACCTTCCCCGGACCCCAGGTTCATAAAAGGACGCTTTTAACAAACACTTTGCCCCTGTTCTTGTCAGGGTCTCCACCTGCCCTCTTCATTCTCTCACTAATAACCATGTGGTCCTCAGCAAACCACCCTGACCATGGTAATCATACTAGATCAAGTCTCTTTCCAGTCCTGCTAACATATTCCTGTGCAGGCGCTACTGCTGCTGCTCCTTAAATTGCATCAATTACCTGAAACCACAACCACCTGGTGAACATCTTCATATCACTCGGAGATAACGGAATGATAACATCCGAGCAGGTACACAACCAGGACAGTCCTGTATTTGTAGGGGGGAAAAAAAAAGCTCCCCGGATCTCCCTACAATCCCCTGTCACTGGCACCAGGCCAGACAGATTTACACTTCCGAGCCTCGGGGCTTTGGCAGGATCAAGTAGCTGTGTTTACGGCTTTAAAAAAAATGGGATTCTTTTCCTTTCCAAATGATTTCATCCTACTTCACTTCCTCTGGACTTAAGCTCTTTGAGATCACACTTTTCTATGCCTAAAAAAAAAAAAAAAGCTTTTCCGTAACAGTTTCAAGAAAATGTCCAATGTCAAACATCCTGGACATTAAACATTACACACACGAATACACTCTATTCCATTTACCTTTCGGGCGGGCTTCTTGCGTCGTGATGCTCCTCGATAAAGCAAGTTCTGCCAGGCACGCGGTGATGAAGAACTTACAGATGCTCCACATTTTGTCTTTTGATCAGCTCAGACGCTGACTCCAGGCATTGGCGACCCCAGGTTACACGGCTCTGTTGTTGAGAAAACTGAAAGACAAACCAGGGTCCAGATTAAAGTGGGAGCTGAAGACTGTAAGACATTCAGCCTTCTAACTTTAAGACAGGAACGGCACTCCTTCACCCCTAAAGCGCATTTGTATATGAATGGACAGCAGTTCAGACACACTAGACACATTGTCTACCTGATCACTGCTGGACATTGTGCACTGTTTTCCATAAACATGAATAATTAGAAACACAAACGCAGGGTAGTTTGTAAGGCTGTTGATGGTGAAAATGTGCATAATGGGCCATTTGTACAATAATTAGGGTCCATTTCTGGAACTATCGGTAGACTTTATCAGGTAAGTAGAACAAGCTGTTAGATGGGTGAAGATTTTATAAGCCTTATTTATATTTATATGCGTTATTTAGATGCTTTTGGCTATATAGATGCATTTATTCTTTTTTTTTTCTGTTTTATTATAGTCATTCAGTTTCCATTTATGTCTTTTTTTCTATATGATGCTTTTCGAACATAGAACAGGACGAGCACTTTTGATCTGTCCAGAATTAAACCCATAATTGTTTTCATATATTAATATTTATGATTAACTTAAAATATTACTCCAGGAAGGAGAGTGTCTTCAATCTGGCAACCCTGACTCCGAGGCGAAGCGGCGCGCGCCTGGCTGAGATTTTCACACCAGAGTGAGAGTCAGTTTAAGATAAATAAACCTGTTTGCAAGTGTGAAACCACTTGGTAGTCTAAATGAAGTTTTCCATAGGATAGGGTGCGCGCACACACACACACACACACACGCACACACACTCTGAGTAGGTGAGTTTATTAAGTGAAGGGATAATAAAATAAATAAATAAACGCACGACTTGTGACATCTCCAGCTGAGCTCCGTTTGGGACAACCCCTGACCCTGGATCTGTTCTACTTCTTAAATCGATTTCTGTGAGGTTACTGATTTAAAAAAAAAAAATTTTTACGCAATGGAACCGGATACCCGATTTATTTTACGCGCAACAGAAAAGCAACACACGAACACACAATCGGAGCTCCAGGAACAACGTATGAGCAGGAATCAAACTCCTAAAACATTCATCATCCAGCTTGCAGCTGATGTCCCACTTACCTTTTTTTTTTCCCCCCTTCTTCTGTTGTTGTCCCGCTGCACTTTGCCCGGTGCTTTGAAACACACAGTTTGATGAGACACAAGTCGCGCGCTTAGATCCTTTGATCTGCTTCAAAGCTTCAAAGTTCTATTTCTCTGTAGAAATCCTCTCATACTACAATCTGTGGAGCTTCTTCTTCTTAATCTTCTTATTTATGTGTGTATTTGTTTGTTTTAGAAATCCATTACATATCAAAGCCAAACCATGGCTCTCCGTCGTGCGCGGACCTTCTGCGTGAACCGCGCTCGGAAATAACGCGCAAAGTCCAGATGTCCTTAGATTTGTTGGATTTTTTTTTTTTCCCCACCTTTTTTTTTTTTTTCTCCAAGAGTTCCCTCCTGAAGTAAATAAACGAAACACACACTAAATCCCCGTCCTGTTCTGTCCAGGTCTCACAATGGGACAGTGATCACCCGTGGGCTCATCGTGTCCTTATCTCTCTCTCTCTCTCTCTCTCTCTCTCTCAAGGCGCGCGCTCCGGGTTTCTTCTTCTTTTTTCTTTCTTTTTTTTTTTTTTAAATTGCGCGCCGCAAAGCAATCACGCAGAAAACGGGGGAGAAAAACAAAAACAAATCCGTGCGTTCAAACTGCGGGTTTACGGAGAGGACAGGAGAGAGTCGTTTCTCTGGCAGCCCCGGGGGGAACACACTGGTCTTCTGAGTGGAAGGATCTCTACAATGGACTAAAAAACGAGGGAGGGGAGGGAGGAGGAGGAGGACGGGGGTAGAAGGAGGGAGGAGGGAGAGTCTAAACACACACACACACACACACACGCACACCATCACCCCTCCACCCCATTCACCCACCTCGCTATTTCAAGACACCACTCTCCAAAGCAGGATCTGATTCTGTGCGTAAAAATGGGAAAACAGCACAATTAGTGAATCTGGTTTTATTATTATTATTATTATTATTAATAATAATAATAATAATAACAATGATAATGGATAATAAATTGGTAAAATTGGTAATGGATAATAAATTAGTAAAAATTAGATATTTAAAACACTCCTAAACTCTCTCTCTCTCTCTCTCTCTCTCTCTCTCTCTCTCACACACACACACACACACACACTCACACACTCGCATGCAAAAAGTTATTGCTTGCGTAAATAAACAGTTTACTCAACATTACCAGACGCATGATTAGGATTTGTGGCGTGCCAAATTAGCAGGGGGCATAAATAAGGCATAAAGTGCCCTTTGAAGCGCGTGTACTGTATTCAGTTGCCCTGAATGGCTCCTTGCCCGTAATTACATCATTGTCGTATAGCGCGCGCTGCCCCAATAATCCTTTTAAGGTCGGGAGGCGTCACTTTGGCCCCTAATTGATTTATTAGTGGAGGCTGGAACGTTCCCAGTCTTTCTAGACACTCTGTGAGCTCGTGTGAAAGCTGGTGTAGGGGAGGGGGAGGGGGTTGCACCCTTTCACTCACTTTCAGTCACCTTTTATATCTCATATGAGTGGATCTGGAGTCTAGTCAGAGAACACTGGTGGGATTCAGGAAATCGTGCTGGATTTTACTATTTTACAGGGCACCGTGCAAACACACACACACACACACATACATACACACACATTCACACATCCAGTCATACACATTGGAAACACTAATCAGTCCAATCCACTGTACCTCTCCTCCCACCCTTACTACATATATATGAGGTTTTCTAGTACATGTCTCATACCAGTTGGTATATATATATATATATATATATATATATATATATATATACTAGAAAATGTTGTATATATATTATATATATTGTTCCATGACTGCACTCCAGAACCATTCATGCGATATAAAAGGTTACTGCAAGTGAGTTATAAGTGAGTTATAAGAGTTTAAGTACCCTTGACAAACCTAAATCATCATCGGCATTACATATTCATGTTTCCTCTGTAGTATTTTTTTCTCTCTTCAGCAGCACGTGCACGGTTTGATTTGTGTCCAGATTTCACTCGCGGCTACCACGTGGAGGTGTGGTGATAAATTGAATCCTCGGGGCCTAAAACGAGTGGGGTTAAGAGTCCCCGAGAGACAGATCCGAGAGGAGGATTGTGCTTGAAATAAACAGTTTCTCTCATCCCTCACTCAGCTATGCAGTGCATGTGCTTCTCGTTGTCTGCTTCGCCATTAGCATCCGGGGCCTCACTTTCCTGCCAGGAGATTATTTTCTTTCTCTCAAACTGTCAGTCATCAGGGGTGAGGAACCGATCAGCCTAGAGCACGTACGCATACGCTGTCAGACTCATCAGTAGGGAAAAGGCACAGGGTGAGAATATAAATGTTGGATGTATTGATGAATATGTTGATAAAAAAAATATGAAATTTTTCTAGTTGATTCAATTTTATGAAATCCAATAGTTTAGTAACTGTTTAAACAAGTCACTGTCTGGTGGGTCGACAATGGTTCAAGACCATGCTCTCCTAATCCTAATCATGTCTTTGCACTGTAGGAGGAGACCGGAGTACACGGAGGAAACCCACCAAGCACGGGGAGAACATGCGCATGCATGAGCATTGAGTTGCGAGGCAACAATGCTAACCTCTAAGCCATTGTGTCGCCGTAGAATGAAATAGAGATAGATAAACCTTTCCAGGCAGAACGTGACACTCAAGACACCACTGTGTCTGTCCGGCAGCATCCCTCCCCCTTACACATCTCTCCATCTTTATATATCCCTCTATACCAGTGCACCAATTCTTTTTCCACCCCTCTGTCTCTCTCTCTCTCTCTCTCTCTCTGTGTCTCTGGCCCTCTTTGGCGTCCTTGAAAACCGCTGACATTCCGCTTGACAATGGTAGATTTTCTCCCCGCAGTTGCCCTCAGCTTCAGTCTCCCGGGCCTAGCATTAAAGCACACTGGAGCAACAATCAGCCCTCCCAAATCCCACTGCCTGGCCTTTGTTGCAGTCTACTGAATGCGAATGCCCCATTAAAGCCTATTATCTGAAGCTTCTCTGTTGCCCTGCAGATCCCCTCCTAACCGCCCCTCTGAAAAGAACTCTCTCTCGAAAGCTTTGCTTGGCCCGGCTAATCAGGTACAAACATTAGCATACACATATTATTTCCCTGTTAAACTTACAGCATGTAACAAAATGTAGAATCAACCCGAAAAAGAGAGGAGAGGGACTTTACATGGCTTTCACAGACTCCGCAGAGCACGACAATTTAACTTACATCGCTCTGTTGTTGTTGTTTTTGTTTTTTTTCCTTTTCCTTTAGAGCCACACTAGACACTAGTGATTAAGTGAGACAACAGGGTTGTTATACAACACAACCTCAATTTTCCTCCTGCTGCTTTCCAAGACGACAGTTTTATTATCATCCGGGGTCAGATTTTTATTTATTTATTTTTTTTTTTACAGCATCCTTAGCTAAAGTCAAAGTACGCAAATAAATGAGAAGAAAATGGAAGTCGTAAAAAAAAAAAAAAGAGGAAGATAAGGCGCTGAGTCATGAGGACGTACTTACAGAAAAACAGCGTGACGTGCTCAACACTGCCTTTGGCCATTTATACTTTAATATAATCAGTTGAGAAAACAATATTATTGTTGTCCGGTATTAGGTTTCTGCATCGTTAAACTCTGTAACACCGATCGAGCTGAATCAGCGAGGGTGCTGGTCTTACAGATATCACCATGATGATATTACAGTTCTGGGGTTGATGGAACGTTAGAAAGTTGTGATGAGTGTAATTTCTAAGACACACACACACACACACACACAAACAAACAAAAAAACACTTGGGAATCTAATCAGTGGCCATGTCCTTATACATCTCATCATTTAATCATGCACATTGTGTATATCTTTAAAACATAAATCCATATCTCTTTAAAAGATATAAGCTGATTGTCACGGACTAACCGGAGATGAAGCAGAAGACTTAGCAGTTAGCCCTGTAGCGTGGATGGTAAACCCAAACGCGGAAGTAGCGCGAGTAGGCAGGATAACCACGCAAGTTATTCTTAGAACTCTCCCGAAGCGAGAGCAAGAGTTTACACAAATAAACCCGCGTTCTAAGTACACACACCCAATCAGAAGCGATAACCCAAGAAAGTGAGTACTCACGTTTGGACGAGCGAGGCGACGGCGAAAGCACGGGCATAACTCAATGACTGAGCGATGTGATGCGTCATCTTGTTTCCTTTTATGCTTCCTGAAACCCGACCGTATTACTTCCGGGTCCTAGTGCCGGTCGTGTTATGAGTGTGCATGACAGTACCCCCCCGTCCAGGACCGACTCTCGACGGTCCTGGGGTGGAGGATACCCGACGACGGAAGTCCCGGATGAGTTCGGGGTCTAAGACGAACCGAGCCGGAATCCAAGATCTCTCCTCGGGGCCGTAACCTTCCCAATCCACCAGGTACTGGAGCCCTCTGCCCCGAGGACGTGAGTCAAGGATCCGGCGAACGGTGTAGGCGGGACCACCCTCAATCATACGGGGAGGAGGAGCAGGGTGGGTGGGAGGAACCATAGGTGAGGTGGTGAAGGGTTTGAGCTGGGAGGTGTGGAATACCGGATGGATCCGGAGCGCCGCAGGCAGCTGGAGCCGGTAGGTGACAGGGTTAATCCGGAGGTTGATGCGGTATGGTCCGATGAATCTGGGTGATAGTTTCCTTGACTCAGTCTGCAGGTGAAGGTTTTTTGTTGAGAGCCATACCTTATCACCTACTTGGTACATTCGTCCCGGTGGGTGTCGACGGCGATGTTGCAGGGTGTAGCGGCGATTGGCCTTTTGAATGGCTTGGTTGGCTTGTCTCCCAAGCCGTCGACACCGACGAACCAACTGTTGGGCCGACGGCACTTCCACCTCCGGCTCCTGATGATCGAACATCGGAGGTTGGAAGCCGTAGCATACCTCAAATGGGCTTAGGTTGGTGGCGGAAGATAGGTGGAGGTTGTGTGACAGCTCAGCCCAAATGAGGTAGCGGGCCCAGGAGCACTGGCGATCAGCAATGAAGCATCTCAGGTAGCGCTCCAGTTGTTGGTTGGTTCGCTCCATCTGACCGTTAGTCTGTGGATGATACCCGGAGGACAGACTGCAGGTGGAATTGATCAGACAGCAGAAGGCCTTCCAGAACCGGGACGTGAACTGGGGCCCCCTGTCCGAGACGATGTCCTTTGGAAACCCATGCAGGCGGACTACGTGCTCTAATATCAGCTCGGCGGTCCTTTTAGCTGACGGGAGTCCGGAGAGGGCCACCAGGTGAACAGCCTTGGAGAACCGGTCGACGATGGGGAGGAGGGTGTCCTTTCCTTCCGAAACCGGCAGGCCCGTGATGAAGTCAACGGCAATGTGTGTCCAGGGTCGGCGGGGAAACGGAAGTGGTTGAAGTTCCCCGGGTGATGGTCTGTTGCTGTCCTTGGACCTGGCACACACTGGGCACGCCTGGACGAACTCATCTACGTCCTTCTTCATACTGGGCCACCAGAAAGCACGTTGTACAAACAGTAGGGTCCGCCGTCTCCCGGGGTGTCCTGAAAAGGGGGAGGAGTGTCCCCACTGAAGCACTTCGGCCCTGATGGCGTTGGGGACGTAGAGTCGGCCAGGCGGCACACCTGCTGGTGCGGTCTCCGTAGCTTGTGCCTGGCGAACCCTCGTCTCCAGGTCCCACCTGAGCGGTGCGAGGATCTTGGTGGCTGGTAGTACAGGCGCGGGTCCGCCCGGGGGACGTCTTCCTCGTGTTGTCGGGAGAGGGCGTCGGCTTTGGTGTTCTTGGACCCCGGGCGGTATGACAGGTGGAAATTGTAATTTTCAAAGAATAGTGCCCATCGCGCCTGTCTGGGGTTCAGCTGTTTTAACGTGCGGATTGTAATGAGGTTTTGGTGGTCGGTCCAGACGATGAACGGCTCTCTGGCGCCCTGGAGCCAGTGTCGCCATTCCTCCAAGGCCCACTTTATGGCCAGCAGCTCGCGGTCCCCTACTCCGTATCGCTGCTGAGTGGCGTCAAATTTCTTGGAGAAAAAACTGCAAGGATGCAGTTTTTGGTCTGGAACTCGCTGGGAGAGAACAGCCCCGGCGCCCACATCCGAAGCGTCCACCTCCACAACGAATGGTTTATCAGCATCCGGGTGAAGGAGGATGGGAGCAGTGTTGAAGCGGCGACAGAGCTCATGGAAGGCGGAGACAGCAGTTGGGGTGAGATTGAAAGGGTGAGATGATGGGCGGGTCAGAGCGGTTAGTGGCGCTGCAACGGTACTGTAGTCCCGGATAAAGCGGCGATAAAAATTGGCAAACCCGAGAAATCTCTGGAGTTGTTTAAGAGTCGTGGGTAGGGGCCAATGACTCACAACTTCCAATTTCTGCGGGTCCATGGCCACACCCTGGGGCGAGATGACAAAACCCAGGAACGTGGTGGAGCGCTCGTGGAAAGCGCACTTCTCCAACTTTCAGTACAGCTGGTGGGCGAGCAATCTCTTTAGAACCGCTCTGACATGCTGGATGTGCTCGTTGAGTGTTCGGGAGTAGATGAGGATGTCGTCCAGGTAGACGAACACCCAAAGGCCTAACATGTCTCTGAGAACGTCATTTATGAACTGTTGGAAAGCGGCAGGTGCGTTGCAGAGACCAAACGGGATGACCAGACTTTCGTAATGTCCTGTGGGGGTGATGAAGGCCGTCTTCCACTCATCGCCCTCTCTGATGCGCACCAAGTGGTAGGCGCTCCGGAGGTCCAACTTAGTGAAGATGGTGGCACCAGAGAGGGCGTCCAGGGCAGAGTTGGTAAGAGGCAATGGATGTCGGTTTTTTATGGTAATATTGTTGAGCCCTCGATAATCGACACAGGGACGTAGACTACCATCGCGTTTCTTCACGAAAAAGAACCCCGCAGCGGCAGGTGAGGAGGAGGGCCGGATGGTACCATGGCGAAGTCCACTGGAAACATACTCCTCCATCGCCTGCGTCTCGGTGTTGGACAATGAATATAGATGGCCGCGGGGTGGTGTCGCACCTGGCTGAAGATCGATCGCCAGGTCGTATGAGCGATGAGGTGGTAGATGAGTCGCACGTCTCTTACAAAAGACTTCAGCCAGGTCCCGGTAGTCTAGCGGGATTTTAACTGTGTCGACATCGGGGGCCTCGGACTCCCTAGAGCACGTCCCAGCCTCGGCCCGTAGGCAAAGCTCAGTGCAGGTCGGCCCCCATTGGAGGATCCGGCTTTGGGTCCAGGATATGAGCGGGTCGTGCTGCAGCAGCCAAGGGTGTCCGAGGATGATAGGGGGTGAGGAGATAGGGGTGGTGTAAAACTGGATCTGTTCTTGATGTTGGTTAATGATGAGGGTGATAGGTTGGGTTTGAGAGGATATGGGGCTGGAGGAGAGAGGCCGACCATCGACTGATGTAATGGTTACAGGCTGGGATAACGCCTCAATCTTTATCCCCCATTTTTTGGCATAGGAAGAGTCAATGAAGTTACCTGCTGCCCCGGAGTCGACGAACGCGGTACTTCCGACCCGTTTGTGGCCAAACTGGAGATCTACTTTAACCGTGAGACGGGAATCATTGGTCATGGTGGTGGAGAGGGACATGGGACCCGGTGAGTTCCTCCCATTTCTCACCGGGGCTGCGCGTTTCCCGGCGGCAGAGGACAGATGGCCCGATGATGTGCTGAAGAACCACAGTACGCGCAGAGCCCCTCTCTGAATCGGCGTTCCCGTTCTGCAGCGGTCAAGGAGGCGCGCCCTAATTGCATGGGTTCCCCGACTCCTGTGTCAACCACGGCGGGAGGTGGAGTACCGACGGTCCTGGTGGATGCTGCAGTGAATGGGGCGGAAACTTCTGGAACTGGTGAGCGGGAGAGGAAGGGCGTGGTGTGTGGTAGTGCAGTCATGGTGGGTGGCAGGGTTCGAGGAGCTGGCTTGGGGCGAACGAGCAGCCGTTGGTCGATCCGGAGGGCGAGTTGAATTAAACCCTCCAAGGTAGCTGGAAGCTCTCGTCCGGCGAGCTCGTCTTTTATCCGCGCAGCCAGTCCCTCGTAGTAGGCCGTCCGGAGTGCCGAGTCTCCCCAGTCGGTCTGTACGGCGAGAGTACGAAACTCCGCGGTGTAACGGCTCACGGACGACCCTCCCTGCTTTAGATGATATAACTTGGAGTCGGTCTCTACCTCAGCAGCTGGATGTTCAAAAGTGAGCTTGAGCTGGCGGGTGAACTCGGTGTAGGAGTAGGCGACATCTGAACCCGAACGAAGAACCGCCGTGGCCCACTCAGCTGCCTGCCCGGATAGCAACGAGACGAGAAGAGCAATGCGCAGTCGGTCTGTGGAGTATCTGGTGGAATTAAACTCAAACACAAGATCCAACGCAGTTAGAAAAACACTGCACTTCCCATCCGTGCCATTCCATTTATCCGGTAAAGATAAGAAAACATCAGAAGGTGGAGGGGGAGTTGGCGGCGCAGCAGCCGCTGCGATGGGCGTGGCCACAGCCGGCTGAGCGGCCGCCCCGCGGAGGACCGCATTCTCCCGTCGCAGCTCCGCCACCTCGCGGCGCAAGGCCGCGACGCCCTGGAGCTCCGTGCGGAGCGATGCAACCTCACCACGGAGCTGATCGATCAGCTTAGCATGCTGGCCAACCACATCGCAGAGGTGAGCAAACTCCGCTGGGTTTACTGCCGGTGGCTCAGTCATTCTGTCACGGACTAACCGGAGGTGAAGCAGAAGACTTAGCAGTTAGCCCTGTAGCGTGGATGGTAAACCCAAACGCGGAAGTAGCGCGAGTAGGCAGGATAACCACGCAAGTTATTCTTAGAACTCTCCCGAAGCGAGAGCAAGAGTTTACACAAATAAACCCGCGTTCTAAGTACACACACCCAATCAGAAGCGATAACCCAAGAAAGTGAGTACTCACGTTTGGACGAGCGAGGCGACGGCGAAAGCACGGGCATAACTCAATGACTGAGCGATGTGATGCGTCATCTTGTTTCCTTTTATGCTTCCTGAAACCCGACCGTATTACTTCCGGGTCCTAGTGCCGGTCGTGTTATGAGTGTGCATGACACTGATGTTCCTTGCTGCAGATGTTCTGGAGTGGTAGCATGCTCATAGTGCACCTAGTGGTCAAAAATGAGAACTGCACCAGGCACTGATAGAGGTCCAGTGGGGCGGGAATCACGCTGCTCCATGCTGTTCTTTATTCTTAGTGGAAGTGGAACAGTTAGGCTATGTTCACATTGGCACCTTGAAGTGAATCAAATTTGTTTTTCAATTTATTTCTTAAACAGCTGTCTGAACCCACAAATCTAATGTTTTTCAGGCCAGCTCTAAGTCATCTTCATATATGGTCCTAGATCTGATATACATCCGATTCGAGGTCATGTGACTTGAATAAGACCATGCAGATCTGAATTTGTGCTTCTGCGCATCTATAGGGCGCTCGCTGATGTCATCAGTCAGCGCCGGCAGCACAGGGATTTCATAGCAGCGCTAGCAACAGCTGCTAAAACAGCTAAAGCGAGGTATCTGGCTTTCTTCCTTCTCCCGGACCTCAACAAATACAGCTGACTAACCACCCGCCGTCCTCCAGGGCCAAACCCCAAGCGTGTTTTTGGTTAAAATCGCATCCATTGTTTGAAATCACTCACATATGACGTTGTTTTGAAACACATGGCGCGAGCAAAGACATATCAATGTGATCAGAGGACAGACATGTCCACATTAGAGTCAAATAAAAGTCACTTGAAGTTTTGAACGTAAAAACCGTCATGACACGCACAGGCGAATCCGATCTGACCAAAATAAATCAGAACTGAACAATGTGGCTCTTAATGTGAACGTAGCCGTAATGACAGGGTTGTAAAGGTTGACGTTTTAACCAGATTGGCCGAGGTTAAAAATACTCAGCGCAAATAAAGATTTAGAATCACAATACATTTCTGCAAACAAAGTGTCAGCGCAGACGGTTTTTCTATCGTAAGTTATATTGTCAGAGTATCTCCCGTGTCTAAAACTTCAGTTTTTTGGGATGATTTCAGGTCTTTGTGTGAAGGCTTTTTTGTTGTTGTTGTTGTTGTTGGCCTTTTTCGTAATTTTCTTCCTCATTTAGTCACGACCAAAGCTCACCCGTCTTGACAGCTCTACCAACCAGGGAGGGAGAAGGGTATCATGCCCTTCCTAAGAGACCCGTGACACCATCTTACTCGAGCTATAATAAAGTTAGAAAGGTGGGTGTGGCACCTTGAGGGCGGAGCTTCCATCATAGTGCTTGCCTTTAGGGGAAAAAAGTGTCAAATTATGGAAAAAACATCATTCTAATGCAAAGCACTGCGAATTTCATCCGCAGGAACACCTACAGTTTCAAGAAAGTAAAAAAAAAAGTAATAACCCTGAACTGAATACATTTCCATTTCTATTTTAATCATTTCTAAGAGGCCAACAAATACAGTAACCAATGCAGTAATGATTCTTTATTCTTTATTAAGATTAAACGTGTGCTTATCTAAGAAATACATTTAAAGGTCAATGATGATATATAAAATATATATGTGTGTGTGTGTGTGTGTGTGTGTGTTTATATACATAAGCCTTGCCAGTGTGTGTTAACCTCAGACATTGAACTGTGTATTTGGATTTTCAGATATGTCAGATAGAACAAAAGTTATCACTACTTTTATAATGTTATAATGTGTAAATTTTACCTCTACTGGAATATGGGAATAAAGTTGGAAAAATGTAGAACTCTCAAAATGAGCACATTTATTATTATTATTATTATTATTATTATTATTATTATTATTATTATTATTAATATAATTACTTGGTCATAGAAACGATCAAAAATATCAATAAAAACATGTGATCATGTGTGCTATGTCTTTGCCCATGTGACCCAAGTCATGTCTGTATAGTCGGCTAAAGGGACCTAAATTCAGTTCACCATATTGCCTATTGTTGTGCTGTAAAGAAGGAGACGTCACTCTATACTACACACTCCTGAGCCCTATTAAAAAATACAAAAAAACAAAACAAAAAAAAAACCCTGCTAAACAAAAGTAATGGCTAAAAAAGGTGTTGCATTACAATTGAAATGTGCTTGCTAAGACTCTATAAGCAATCTAAAGCTCTACAGAATTATACCTTATAATAGGAGTGATAATGGTTTTGAGTGTCATGCTTTAAAGTGTGCGCGATTTGCAAAATGAAAGCAAATTGACATGAAATGGCCGTGCTTCATTGCCTTCTAAAGTTTGCATTCATCATCATCATCATCATCATCATCATCCCCCCTATTTTTTCTCTTTTTTTCTTTTCTGTGGACTGGCAACAAATCAACAGCAACATTCCCGCTGTCCTCTCTTCATCGGCTTTCATCTGATTACGTTAAGTGATACGTCGGATAGCCCGTGGCACCTTTGGGCTGCTCTTTGAAATCACTGGAAAGTATTGATACGTGCATGCCTATGCTAATGACCTAGCTGGCTGAGCGCTTGTGATATGGAGGACAGCGTTGTGAATAATTAGCCAGCGCGAGCAAGCGCTGAGTGTCCCGGGTTCAGAGCGTGTGAATGCGAGGTGGAGCTGGTCGCTCATTAACTGAAACACTCGGTCCTGGCCTATTGTCTCTTGTTTGTGTTAATTATTACCTGGGCCTGGGACTGACAATAGCAGTGATGGAAAGACCTACATTGTAATGCAAGTTGCCCTCCGCTGCCAAAATACAGGCCCAAGAAAGTCACCCACCCACCCACACCCAGCTGTTTTTACAGAGCTAGATATCACAGCAGCCACTGTTTTCCCTGGGTTTGTCTCCCTTTCTCTTTCCTCTTTCGGAAAGAAGAGCACTCTGCGTGAACTCTGTGCTTTTGATTAATCGGACCGAGTTTGTGAATGATCTCTTAAACCAGGACCATATGTGTGAATCGGGATTTTTAGGAAGCAAAACTAAACAAACTCAAAAAAAAAAAAAAGTGAACATCTGTGCAAATCATGACTGTTAACCCGCTAAGCTTAAAATTGCATCTCGTATTAATTTTAAAGTCTAAAAAAAAAAGAAAAAAATGAGGCTTGTCAATATTAAAGACAAAATAAGCAACTCGGTATTAATCAGAAGCAAGAATGTGAAATGAGGAATTTAAGGAAACCGTCCTACCCCCATCTTAATCTGCAAGGCTTTTCACTAATCTAGTGTGTGTGTGTGTGTTTTAGGGGGATGGGGAGTGTGGTTAATGATTATTTGAAGTCTTGGCTCTGTGAGAGTGAGTTAGATTAATGTACCATCTCATTAAGACAGCATGCCATTGTTCCAGTGCTTTAGTTTGTCTTTATTAGCATCACTTCAGTCATACGCCTGGAGAGACCGAGCGACAGGGTGCAGGACAGGGCGCTGGCACGGATCCGCGGATCGTCACTGATGTGTGTTTTGTTTATTTCTTCCCAGCTGGATGTAGGATAAAACTCATGATCGATCTGTCGTTAAAGACATAAAGTTGTGGTGCGGCAGTTCTGTTTGTCTGGCAAACCCAAGCACGGTGGATGCTCGGGGAACGATATCTGGCGAAGGTTTTTAGCTGGCTGCTTGAACAATAGGGAATAATGGGGATAATAAGTTCAAGGACAACCAAGTGAAGCCGTTTTATAGATAAAAAAAAAAAAAAATATATATATATATATATATATATATATATATATACTAAAACAAAACGGTGCTCGTCTTAGTGCTTGTGAACAGAATAGAAATGTTAACTTCTGTAGATGTTCTGTAAGATCTCCACGGACTGGAACCGTGTTTGGGCGTTTGTCGATTATCGTGCATGTCTCTCGGGAAAACCAGGCATCCAGGCAATATCCTCAAATCCACTGTTTATGTTCATAAAGCGAGCTCTGAAGGGATCAGGACACAAAGAAAGGAAAAGAAAAAACAAAACAAAGAGAGAATTATCTGTAACTAGATCTTCACTCCGACTGATTCTGCCCTTCTGAGGCTTTCCGTGGTACAACATGGGTTAGCGCTCTTCCCTTTGTGGAGCATTTATTAAAACCTCAAGATGCTTCTTTATCTCGAATCGGAGATAAGATCAGAGCTGAGCCACCGGATGGCCTCCTTTTGGATGGTGCGCCAGACGGAATCGACGCCTTCCCATTTCAATCAGTTCTCAGAAATTCCTAATATTACCCTTTGAGGGGGGGGGGGGGGGGGGGGTGAAATCAAATCCAGCGCTTCTCACATACCCGCCATCTTCTCACTTGTTCATTAAGAAGGTGTCTTATGAAGACATTAAGCCTGTATTTGACAACGTCAGCCCGGCCTTTGTTTGCGTCCAGGCCAGGCGTTGGAGAGTTCAAAGGGTCAGAGGGCCTGGCTTAAATTAAAGGGTCTTCAGAGTTCTTCTTCAGGTTTCCCTGCTGTGAAGGATCTCTAGAGGTTATTCAGGGGGATCAGCTCCAAGTCCCCCTCCCCCCCACACACACCCCTCCATCCCCTGAGCTTATTAGATCAGGCCGCGCCAGAATGAAGGAGTTGGAGGCTGCATTGTTTGGCCTGATTAAGAGCTTCTCATACTTTCAGAAGGCTAAAGCGGAGAGTTGAGCCTGGCTCTCGGCTCTCGGCTCTTCCTCCTCTTTGCTCACATTATTGTGGGACACAGTGGAGGGGTTCTTAAATTAACCCCCCCCCCCCCCGAACAATGGGATGCGGTGAGATTAGAGCACCTGAGGTTTAGCTCCATTGTGGTTCTCGGAGATCAATACTGATCTTAAGTACAATCAGGAGGTGGAAAAAACAAGCCATTGTACTTTGTTACTATAATTACGTATCACTGAAATGGAATGCGCCGACTTAATTACATTTCAAAGGGGGGAAAAAAAACATACTTCTTAATCCTCAGATAGGTGCAGACTTGCAAATTGCTCGTTACAAATCTTTCTATCTCTCTTCTGCTCTCATCCAGGAGCTCACTGTGCGCTATAGGACATCAATCGTAACAATTCATTATCTGTTCTGATCTGTTACATAAAGTGCTTAGCATTATCGCTATCTGTGTCTGTCTGAGGATCAGGAGGTTCAAAAGGTCCACTGAGCTGGAATAAACAAAGATTTGCATACAAAAATATCAGTTTAAAGGCATTCCGAGGAATGGTTTGCTAAGTGTTTAACCGAATTTGCCCGTTTTCCTTGCTAATATCGGGTTGACTAGCATTGATTAGAGATGCAGTAGACAGGCAGCAAGTCAAAATCTTTAACGATATATTGGTTAGCAAACTACGCTATGGATTTTATCAGCAATCTTACAGAGACAGAACGAACAAAATGAGCTTCTAACAGTTTTAGGCGAGTAATGAAATTTACTGGTTAATGTAATTCCATCAGCTTCAGGTTTTACTTTTCAGCATCTTTAACGTTGCACCTTTCACTCATTGTTTGGCTGTAAACTTTTACTTTTATTAAGATTTCGGCACACTATCTATTGATGATGGGGATCACCAGGGACCGGCTGATACAATGTTATCACGATATCTACTATAGGCACCGATTCTGTTTGTATTGCGGTTCTACAAATATCCCTATTCGATATTACATTTTTTTTCAGATTTTTTTTTTTACAATTCTAAACAAACGTTTTTAATACAGTTAATTTGATTCTAAACTGCCTGCTCATGTGTGAATAGTTTAGCGCACGCCACCTGTAGGAATATCAAGGAACAGCGACGTTTCGTCACCTCAAATGCAAACAAATAAATACTAATTAAAAAAAAATTTTTTTTTTTTTACATTTTGGAGTCAGAGTGCCACACAAATGAATCACGATACAAAGCTGAATACAAATTTTCCCTGTCTACACTTAAGTAGTATTTCTGTTTACTGTTTCAGCCTTAATTATTATTTTTGCATATTACGATAATTTCTCCAATTGGACTTGGACACATCCATTGAACTTAATTTTTGGAAAGTTTTACAGTACAGTATAATGCCTCGATGTTTAAATGCCTTTAAGCATAAAGGCCTGTTCCTGGTATAACCTCGGCATGGGAGTGTAAGGTTAAACATTCACCAATACAGTGTGTCAGTAAATAATACGTTATACATCAGGATGTGCACATTTCATTGCTACGATTTTTTTTTTTTTTTTTATGATCTAACCCAAGTCAAGTCAAGTCAATTTTATTTATATAGCGCTTTAACAATTGACATTGTCGCAAAGCAGCTTTACACAATAAAAAGAAGTAAGTTTGTATGCAATGTGTATGAATCAAAATGATAAGATCGTCCCTGATGAGCAAGCCGAGGGCGACGGTGGCAAGGAAAAACTCCCTGAGATGGTAATAGGAAGAAACCTTGAGAGGAACCAGACTCACCAGGGAACCCATCCTCATCTGGGTGATAACGGATAGCAGAGAATGATCAGCATAATAATGTGTACTGGAAGTTCAGTATAACAGGAGATGTGTTAAAATTAAAATTAAAAGGAGTCCAGTTTGTTCCCGGAGGCTCCGGTAGACTGTAGGAGATTCCAGTCCTGAGCTATCGAACAACTGAAGTCGCAGGTCCCCAGAGCATCAATCGATGATAGGACAGTCTTCATGGAAACCATCCCCAGCCACCAAGCGCATCCAGGCAGACCACACGGGGCATCCATGCGACGGGATCTCCAACCAGAAGCAGGACTCCAGGACGGGTTAGACGGCTCCAGAGGGCAGAGGGGTCTGGATCACTGGCAACTCAGGAGCGAACATGTATAGCTCGACAGAGAGACAGAGAGAGGGAAAGGAGAGAGGGAGAGAGAGAGAGAGCAGAAAAGGAGAGAACAGAAAATAAGGAGAGATGGCAGTTAGGTCTGGTCACAGTCAACATGTATAAGGTGAATGTATATTTAGTGCAAAGTGCAAGCTGTAGTTTTAATAATACGTGGTACTGACAGGCAGCCTGCATTCTTTGATGGAAGTAGGCGTGGCGGATCGTAAGACACTAACAGTTCACTCAAATACTGCGGCGCGAGACCATTTAGTGCTTTAAATGTCAAAAGTAGTATCTTAAAATCGATGCGAAATTTCACAGGGAGCCAATGCAGTGAAGATAAGATAGGGGTGATGTGCTCGTATCTTCTGGTTCTAGTGAGGACTCTCGCTGCTGCATTCTGTACTAACTGAAGCTTGTTTATACACCTAGTTGAACAGCCAGACAGTAAGGCGTTACAATAGTCCAACCTAGAGGTGATAAAAGCATGAACTAGTTTTTCTGCATCATTTAGTGACAATATGTTTCTTATCTTGGCAATATTTCTAAGGTGAAAGAAAGCTATCCTGGTAATATTATCTACATGAGCTTCAAATGAAAGGCTGGAATCTATAATCACACCGAGGTCTTTAACTGTTGCACTTGATGGAACAGAAAGACCATCTAAAGTTACAGTGTGATCAGAAAGCTTACTTCTAGCTACTTGTGGTCCTATGACCAGAACTTCTGTCTTATCAGGATTAAGCAGAAGAAAATTAATTAACATCCAATCTCTTATGTCCTGCACACACTGCTCCACTTTTAGCAAACTCTTTTTTCTCATCTGGTTTTGCTGAACCATATAATTTTGTGTCATCAGCATAACAGTGAAAATTAATACCATGTTTACGAATTATGTTGCCCAGAGGAAGCATGTAAAGGGAAAAAAGCAGTGGGCCTAAAACTGAGCCCTGTGGAACACCAAACGCCACTTGAGAACATGATGAATGGTCACCATCTAAATCTACAAACTGATAACGATCAGTCAAGTAGGATCTGAGCCACAAGAGGGCAGTTCCCTTAATTCCTACTACCTTTTCTAATCTGTGAAGGAGAATACTATGATCAATGGAGTCAAAAGCTGCACTGAGGTCCAGTAACACAAGTATAGTGACGCAACCCTGATCAGAGGCCCATAGGAGGTCGTTTACTACTTTAACAAGTGCTGTCTCTGTGCTGTGATGAGGCCTAAATCCTGACTGATACAGTTCATTTATGCTATTTCTGTGTAGATGTGAACATAGCTGCTGTGATACTACCTTTTCCAAAATCTTGGAGATAAACGGAAGGTTTGATATCGGCCTGTAATTAGAAAGCAGACAGGGGTCAAGGTCAGGTTTCTTGATTAGCGGTTTAATAACGGCTATTTTAAAGGATTTGGGGACATACCCACTATTGAGTGAACAGTTAATTACTTTCAACAGGGGTTCTATTATTGCTGGTACTATCTGCTTGAGAAAATGTGTCGGTATAGGATCTAATATACAGGTTGACGATTTTGAAGAAGAGATGAGTGAGATTAGTTCCCTCGCTTCAAGGGGAGTAAAGTGTTCTAAGTTCTGATGTGATGTGGTTAGATCATCTGAATTATATAAATTGTCTGGTTTCAAAGCCTGAATTTTTTGCCTAATATTTATGATTTTGTTATTGAAAAAGTTCATGAAATCCTCACTACTGCATGATGTTGTTGTGGAGATTTCTGCAGTGGTCTTGTTTTTAGTTAATTTAGCTACGGTACTAAATAAAAATCTCGGGTTGTTTTTGTTTTTTTCTATAAGAGTGGAGCGCTACGTCTTAAATGAGGCAATTTATCCGACGATCAAAGCTCTTCAACGCCGAGACGATTGAAGTCATTGTAAAATAGTTTTTCGTCATTTCACCCGACAGTAAATGGTTCATCAGGGTTTCTCTAATAGGTCGTGTTCACTTGCTGTCCCTGGTGAGTTTGGGGTGTCCACATCTGTGCTTCATTAGCACAACAATACGAGCCCGGCACCTCCTGCATTAATGAGTGCTCCTCAGCACAATGCAGCCCTGCGAATTATCACCGGCTTCTGGAGAAAGCTCATTCAGTCCGTTGGCAGCTTCTGTCCTCCGTTCGCCCAAACTCAGTGACATCGAATTAGATTCGGAAAACCATCACCCTCCACGTACAATCCATGTCATTTCCGCAGACGCTCTTCCAGCGAGACGGAACCTTCCTGACTCGAGCCATTGTGTTCAGTATGGACTCCTCAGCCGCGCAAGCAAACATGCCTGACGTTTAAGTTAAATTATGTATGCAAACAAGATTCTCACGCGCAGGTTCTCCGCCGGTTCCTGACCATGTGAGAGGTTTCCTGGCGTGCACTCTCATAAAATTCTCCTAGGTATTACATGATGCATGAGATATGGCGCCATTAAGTACCTCCATCCTGAATCCTGAAGGCGCTGAGTGCTGGGTGACTGTGTGACACTTGGCCCCTTGAGTTCAGAACAAGGTGCTAATGTTCCTCAGCAACAAAACAATGATTCACGACCACGCCACATGAACGGCCAATTAATGCACTTGGACGCCAGTGTTTATTGCTCTTTCCTAAATGAACTGGGGCCTCTCTCTGCTATAGGGATCTCCCTCATACCCTACCACCCCCTCCTCCTCCTCCCTGCCAGCAGTAAAATGAAAACCAGGGAAGGCTTGACGGTTTGCTGATGTGCAGAATGCATTCTGTGTGGTCTGGATCTAGGTGGAGTAAGCGAGAGAGAGAGAGAGAGAGAGAGAGAGAAAGAGACGGAGGGGGAGCACGAGGAACATCTGACTTTACAGGCTTCAGTAATTGCCAGGCGTTAAACTGAACAATTAGGCTCTGACTATGTTGTCGCCGGTTTTATGGCGCTACGTTGGCTGACTCGGACGTCACGGCGTAGATTGTGCCCTTCTTTCTGCCTCTCCGTGTTTCACGTTCTATATTTACATTTAGAGAATTACATTATACATCTGAGCAGTCGAGGGTTAAGGGCCTTGCTCAAGGGCCCGACGGTGGCAACTTGGCGGTTGTGGGATTTGAACCTGGGACCTTACGGACCGTAGTCCAATGAGGCCCTCAGGGACATATTCGCTCTGTGGTCACGCCCGAGGTTTGCTACACGTACAGAGAGGAGGCAAATTGCAGGGATGTATATGCACTAAGGAGCTTAGCGCATCGTAACCGACTATAAGCATGTTTAATGAAACCTATCCGTGTGCTCAGGGGGGCGGAGGCGGTGGAGCATGTCACTGAGCGGCTTGTCAGGTGAGTACGGAAGCTCGAGTGACAAGCCTGAGGCAGAGTCAGTCAGGCTTAAGCAGCGTGCACAGGTACGAGACTGACAGGATCGTGGGTACGACACTACACTCGTGAAGGAAGGACCTGGATTTATTGCAAATTTAAGTTGATAAGCGCATGTTAGACTATGCAATCAATGTATATTTTTGATGCCTTTCTAATGATTGATTAATATTTCAGAATATTCTATAAATAAGATCTTGTTGAAGATATGTTCAGGTGGTGAAAAGTGAAAAAAACAAACAAAAAGAACACACAAGAAAAAATATATTTGAGTCTCAGTTTTTTACCCTATACAGTACAGTAAACATCGAGCCTGTATTCGATTGAGAAAGAAGAGAATAACGAATGCTTGAACACGTGAGACAGGTGGTCAGATGTGTCCAGGTGAGCGCAGCCTGGAAAAGGTCAGAGGTTGCGAGTGTATAGACGATCAGCCCCCACAGTCTTCCTGCTCCTCCTCCTCCGCCTCCTCCTTATAAATGAGGCTCTCTGCGATCCGTGCGTGAACCTCGGCCCCGTGACTGACAGAAGGTGAGAGGGCTTGCGGGACGGATCTGAAGGTACGGCAGCTGCGCGCAGACCCCCGGGGGCCTCTGGAAGGTGTTCGCAGAAGGTGGATGCAGATCCTCTTGTCTGACACGTAAAAAAAAAAAAAGAGAAAAAAACGAAAAGAAAAAAAAGATGTCCTATCCCAATGCTTGGGTGGTGGTGGTGGTGGCGGTCGGGGGGCGGGGGGGGGGGGGGGTATGGGGGGGTATGGGGGGGTTTCTAGTGAAGTGTTTCCTGTGAAAAGAGAATGCACGCTTTGTGCAAAAACAAATCTGGTAGTCGGGGCAGCTGGTGAGCCGACGCCGCAGTCAGTGGAGGAAGCCGAAGTGAGAAATGAAACATGGTGGAACATAATGATGTGTGAAAATGATCCACGCTAGGATGACGCGAAGCGACGCAAAGTGGTGTGTTTTCCAATAACAGCACGGTCCAAAGTATGCACTTAGACTAACAGCGCAGCAGTTTGTCAATGAAGACTACGAAGCATAAAGGGAACTGATTAATGATTGTTGGAAAGCGCTGATCATGTGAACGAGCTGTCACTATAGATACGTCATAGTACTAGGACAAGTGGAGTACCCTGAGTACCGGGCTGTAACAATTCATCCATATGTTCTGAGAGACGTAATGTAAAGGGACCTGTTGTATCCATGTTATTAGACTTCTGTATTTTCGAGGGTTGCCGAACATAATTTCGTTGTAGTAGCTGCATGCAGTACAAGGACGTCAGATGGGGACTGTTGATTGTGCAGAATAACAGAACGCAATAAACACTCCCTTTATTTCTCCATATAATCCCCTGCTACACTAATGCACTTATCCCAGCACCTATTTCACTTATTACCATCAAGGTAGAAAGTTCTTCTCAGTTCACTGAAGCCACGATCGGACTTCCTGTCTGATTTGCGCCTGGAACGCCGGCCTCCCAGGAACTCCCAAATTGTCCAGAAATACCTGGGAGCGAGGTCAGGAGTGTACGGGGGACGTGGCGATAACTTCCAGCCGAGTTCCTGGAATGTGCAAGTGGTGTTGGTGAATGATCGTGTGTACAGTTGCCACAGACGGATGCATCTCTTCAATAAAGTCGGTGAAAAGTTATCCGTTGATTTCAAGGATCAGGCGTTCCACTCGCCGAATGTTTACAGGAACAAATGCAGTGGGCTCGTTTGTTCCGAGTGAAATCTAGGGATGGCGTTGACGTTCTATGACGGAACAACACATTCAAATTTTTTTTCATTTAAAATCGCTAGGTTTGTTTTAACCAGCGGAATGAATCTCTGCGACAGAGTGTATCAGGGATAATTAATTGTACTAAGTGATAAGACTCAGGGTGGGCAGTGTAAAGCAGTGAGTGTGAAGTAATTAGCAGATTGTTTAAAGTGATTAGAAGATAAATGATTCGTCTGAGTGTGAGAAGATCTCAGTACTTAGTGATGAACATATTCTAGGTGCTGTAGTGGAGTAAATTCCTACATAGGAAAGAAGGTTTAGCGTCTTGACCTGTGCTATGAAATGCATCAAATTTTCAATTTCAGAAAAAAAAAGAAAAAAAAAACAGTTGACAAATTGCTCATCTTCGTGACCCTTCAGCAGAATTGAGAAAGTTTCCATCCTAAACACTGGTTACTCCAGTTGTGATGGAAAACCATCGCTATAAAACTGTGCTGATGGCGACGTTATTTTAGGCGAAGCAGGGAAATCCAGGCGTCAAAAACGAGGCGGAGCGTTTATTCTTTCTTAATATCTCACCGAATCCTCATTTCCGTATTCTACAAACAAGATCGTGCATCATCTGGCCATTTCTCAGGAAGCGGATATTACACAGGGTCAGAGGTCGCTCAGTGGTTAAGACGTTGGACTATGGTTTGAGAGATCCCAGGTTCAAATCCCGTGATCACCAGGTTGTTGGGCCCTTGAGTAAGGCCCTTGACCCTAAAACTGCTCAGATGTATAATGAGATAAAAATTTCTGTCGCTCTGGATAAGGGCGTTTGCCAAATGCCTAAATAGACGTTTAATACACTCTGTACCAAAGTGGAACGAATTGAATTACGATCCTGAAAATATGAATATGTGAATGCAACGCAGAACCTGATTTGATGTAACATGTCACACCATGATCACTTCAGCACCATCTTGTTCATGCATCTAGTATATGAACAGAACAGAGGACCATCTTGATTGCAGAGAGTGTTATTAATAAGCCAGGTCTCCTACTCCCTTTCTTTATAGACTACAGTGGGAACGCCGGGACTGAGGTGTGAATGAGTGCATCCCGGATGTGAACCCAGTCCAATCAAGCTTTAGAAAGAGGGAGGAAAAAGAAGTAAACACTAAATACTCATTAAGCCCCACTCAGCTTCTCCGCTCCTGCACCGGCTGTTTTCTTACTTCTCATCAGATTCAGTGTTTACTTGTGGTTAACTTGTTTTAACTTGACTTTACTCGAGTCTCTCCATTTCACTGCGGTGGATCTGCCAGAGCCAAATAAAGCAAAACGATCGGAGGGAAACTTTAGGCTTTTGGTAGTAACCGTCAGTGACCACTAGATGCTGGATTTGTTTTTATACTGTATGTGCAACGGCACGCGGTTCAGGATTCAGCAGTGATGACGGATCATCCAGAGAACCTGAGAATAAATGAATGCAATGACGCGATGCTTTTTTTTGGGGAGGGGGGGGCCATACGCAAGAACCTAAAAAAAGTGATGTTTGTCATTTTTTCACTCATCGTCTTCGTCACTAACGTACGCTTACGCTCTCTGCATCGCTGCCATATTTCGACCGGTCATTTTTAAGATCCTGTCTAAGCACGAGTGATATGCGCAGGCATTTGTATTTCTTTACCCAGAGTAATATCGAGTTTCGGGTAAAGCGTGCTGTACGTCCAGGGTTTGTTTTGTTGCGTTAGTGAGTCATAGGACTGTCCGGCTCGCGGGCTGCAGGTTCCTGACCCCCTGATCTAGCCGGTGATAGAGCGGCTGATTGCTCCACTGCGGGCTGTGATCTCGGTTTAGAGTCCGCTTCTGCGTGCCACGTGTCTGCGATCTCAGTCTAGCCTGTACTTCTGCGAGCCACATGTCCTCCTTTGTATCGTTTCACACACGCGTGGCCCAGTAAGTGCTTCCAGGCTTTTATGCAACGCGCTGTGACGCAGAGTTTTGGTCAGACTTCGCATTGTGCTCCTGCCCAGGCGAAAGCGAGCTCTAAAAAAGAAAAAAGAAACAAAAAAAAAAGGAAAAGGAAAAAAAAAGCTGCCGCGCCACCAATTACATCAATTATATGTAATCATGCTTATTAATTATCTGTGAAATAGCTCTGACTTGGCGTCACAGGATGGACCGTGTCACGTTGTTTGGGTTGCGCGGTTCCAGAACGGCCATGTCGTCCTGAGACGAGAGTTGCAAAAGTCTTATGGGGTAAGTGATGGCAGCTGGTGCAATACAGAGCCTCCTGTTGACAAACAAATGAGGGGGAAGTGAGAGAGAGAGAGAGAGAGAGGGAGAGAGGGAGAGGTTCCTGTCAAATGATATAATGCAGATTTGTTTCACCAGACTAGATTTTGAAGTGATCAGATATCCACCTCAAGCGTATAAGGATGGTGATAGTGTCGTCTTCCTAAAACGTCGTCCTTCTGCTCCACGCGCACCTTCTTCGCATACGCGGTGAACTGAACGAGTGAATGGGGCAGCGAGGAAGAGAGCGCCGGTAGAGACAGAGTGCCAGGTGGGGGCCCTTTCAGCTCAAACCGACCTTGAAGGCAGCTGATTAAATTCTCACTTCCTCTCTGTGGGTTGCTTATGCGCAGCACGGGCAGCGGGAGTTTATCCTGCTCGCACCTCATCCTGCTCGGACGTGCTCTTGGCAGCCGGCGCTTTTTCTTCCACCTTCACTCACTCGGGCGCGGCGTCACACAGAGAGGAAGAAGCCATCATGTGGAGGACGATTAGGGAAAGCCGGTGAAGCAGTCGGAACGTAAGAAATACTGAATGAATATTCGTGCTTTTTTAATCAGTCGATTCAAATTTTTACATCTAGTTAATCGCAGTCGCAGTCTGTGATTAGTCACAATTTTATTCAGATTCCTTTGTATTATAACCGTGCAGGTGTTGTAATAAAGACGAGCATGACGAGCCGGTTAGAGGAAACAGATTATGCAGGTTTATTATATCGTTAAAAAAACGTTAAAATCTCTCTAATGGTAGTACAGCAGGGTTTCGGCAACCCACCTACATCAGGGCTCAAACCCAGATCCTGACGTCCGAAAAAAACAACAACCCAGGGTTATACCCGCCTGAGCCACCGCTCCCACATCTTACATCTAATGCGTTCCTGTAACAACAACTGTTCCCCTTGAAGGTCGCTCGAGCACACGGCTTTAGTTTCCATCTAGAAGCTTTTTAGAATGGAACCTGCGGTGATGTTTCCTCAGTCGCACTATTATAATGTGCCGTTATCAAGCTGCGCTGCAACTATGGGAAGCCATTAGGGTCAAACTTGGTCATATGATTAATTTGCATTAAAATTTTTATTTTTTTTTAAAACGGAACATGTTACAGATTGACACAGACCATACATGGTTTTCAAAAATTTACATCACATGTGTACGAATGAAATAAATTCTTACATGTAGAGTTTAATAGAAAGCCTAATAGAGGAAAAACTCAAATAAAGTGGCTACAGCTAAATGTTGTATAAACAACGGTGCGCGAGCGAGCAGTTCGAAAAGATGAGGTCGGCTGGCGTCACGTGGTTCGGAGGAAGCACGTGACAGTCTTCGGCCCACCCGGCTGAGAGGTAGTAGTAGCGTAATGTGGGAGCCCCCTAGTGGCGGGGAGGAATTGGACACGACTAAATTGGGGGAAAATCCAAAAAAATAAAAATAAAACAAGTGAAGATTTTTCTTGGAGGTCTCCTTAAAAAGCTTGCGTCGTTTATCATGTATCCGCCATGACGGTTATTTTGAAGAAAGTGATAATGAGGTCTCAGGCAGTTGGGCCTAATTAGCATACTAAAAGTACTACAGGCTGCACAAAACAATTTTCTAAAATATATGTTTTATAGACAGATGTGCAAGGCCAGGACAAGAATGGTATCAATTGTCATTTTTATGAATAGTCTTCTTATTTATTTATTTATTTATTTATTTATTTATTTATCGTGTACTTGTATATATTATTCTTATCCATTGTGAATAGTATGAATCCATATTTAAAATTTCTGGATTAATCGCACACGTTAATTAATGACAACCCTAATAGATGTTAAAATAAAAAGGTTATTTTGTGTTTCAGTATCTCACGGATCACCTCTGTCAATACCCTACCTGTAAGCCAACACCCATAAGTCTGTTTAAGGCTATCATTTTACTACAGTACATGAGATGCCCTAACACTAGCCTGTGTCTGAACTGTCTGAATTGACTACCGAGTGTTAGGCGAAGGAGGTCCATCCCAGTGGCACAGACTCCCAGGCACCATTGAGTTCTCTTAAATTTATTGGCCTCATTTACAAACCGCAAGCTCCGCGTCTAGCTGCCTGTGACTGAGGCCCCTCCGTCTAAAGCCTTGGCAGTGAAACTTATGTCTTGTAATGTAACAGACGCTGAGCATCAGCAAGTGGTAGACGAACGGAACCCAGTTGCCGACTCCTTTACTACGGGCGGAGGTGTACAGAACAGGCCTGACGTGGCCTCCAGGGCCCCGGGTCGAAGCCCGAAAGGGGCCGAAAGGCAGACGACCAGGCTAGACTCGGAGGAAATGGCCCCCTGCTAACTAAGTGCTCCCTGACAGCCTGGCAATAAAATGACGTTCAGACCAAGCTCAGTCATGGTCAGGAATAAACTAAATGGAAGTGGGTTACACACACACACACACACACACACACACACACACACACGCGCGCACACATACACAGGAGACAGCCTGAGGATTTGATAAATGAAGCGTAGGCTTAAGGTTGATTTAGTGATGTTGGTCAGTTTGTGACAGCTGGAAATGGGCCGTATTTGGAATCGGTTTACTCGGCTATTGGGTGATTAAGTCCATGAAGGACTGCCGTAAACAATGCAAATGACCCCTGTCTGTAAGCCGATACGCTATAACCTTTGAGCGGTTCGGTTTGAAACTTTTATAGCTTCAGAATATCATGCAGCGTTTCACTCTTTCACTTCTCCTGGTCAGGGTCACGGTCCATCCAGAATCCGTGAATATCAGGAACACTGGGTGTTCAATTTCCAGGAACTGAACTCACACACACACACACACATGCACGCACACACACACACACACACACACACACACACACACACACACACACACACACACACACACACACACACGAGAGAGAAAACACTTACACAGCCATCAGTACACTGACATTCATCTGTATATCAGTCTATAAACACCGCCCATTTAAATACAAATATAATCAATAATAATAATAAAACTAGTGTTAGTACGCGTCCCTGACAGTTAATGAGTTTATAGAAACAGTTAAAATGTTAAATCTAATAATAATCTGCTGATCTTTAATGTAACGAGTGATTATTATTATTATTATTATTATTATTATTTGAGGTTGAAGTCCACGTGCATGTGTGTGTGTCTCTGTACAGCAGAACTCTCTGTCTCACTTATTAATAGACAGAAATCACATTCTGTAAGGTCGAGTATCTGACGCCTTGTTTACACTCAGTTGGACTTCTTTGGTGCTCAGACAAACACACTCGCTGTTCGGTAATCGGAGAGAGAATCACAGATGAGAAATGGAAAAAGTCGATCAGATAAAGATGAAGTTTCGTCTTAAAACGACTCCGGCGTGTTAAAATTCACTTCTACCACTTCAGCGCTGTTATTTCAGCCAAAGTGAAAATCTGAACTAATCCCAGTCAAAACATTCACTTTATCTTTTCTCATTAATCTCTATTGGTGCAGGTGTTTGTTTACATCGAGACAGGAGCGCATTAGTAGATTATTTTAAAGTAGATGATTAAATCCCACACGTAACTGTTCATAACATCACTTTTACTCAACATTTAGATTTCACTGATGGTGCAGGTTGAAATTCATACAAATACAGAAGGACTGGCAACATTTCCTTAAATTCTGTTAGACAAACAGACAGAATTTTTTCCTTCTTAGTCAAGTAGTCAAGTCAAGTAGGCTTTTATTGTCACAGTGAAAGGAAACGACGTTCCTCCAGGACCAATACAAGCAAACGACATAAATTAACAACACGACATAAATTCACATCACAACTTGACATAAACTAAGAACGTAATGACAAATTTACCATTTTTAAGTTAACCTAAAAAGAAAACTATGGATTTCTATACAAAGGAGAGACAACAATAGACATTCTTACCAATGTACAGACAAAAACTTCATTTTATTTATAGCGGTACATCGCAATATTTTGTTAGAGCTTTGTACTGGTTGGCACTTCAGTGTCCTAAACTGCATCCCTTATCGTGCACATTGTCTTGTGTCCTGTCTAACACGCACTTGCACTTGTGCACTTTACGTGATCTAAGTTCTTTCAAGCTTGTAGATAACTTTAGACTCGTGTAGCTCTGTGTTGTTTCCCGTATCGCTGTAGCCCTGGAGTTTCATTTCACTGTGTACTGTACCTACTGTACATGATCGAAATGACAATAAGAACACTTTGATTTTGGAATATAATCTGAATGAATCCTGAAAGCCATGTCATCGCACATCACCATGTTCATATCTCGGTCCAATTTATTTCCTCCAATAGAAAATATGCAATGATGTCAAACCATGTGACAAGCTAGCGGCAGCTTCCATATAAGGCAACAGAGCGCTACGTAGAGAAAATAAAGTAAACAAACAGGCTCGATCTGTACGAACATTAAGAGAGGTCGAATACTATCAACTCATCAGTTCAGTTTTTATCTTTATATGTATCCACTGGCTTTTCACATTTTGTGCTTCATCTAATTACTTTAATCTTTAATCGTGATTCTCAGTAAATGAAGGCTACACTATACTTCTTTTACCAGTTGTACAGTGTTTGTGCTCATTCCAGCAAACTTTCAATACAGCAAACTTTCGACCAAAACACAGTATAGGTACTGATTTTATTTTTTTATGTTATACTTATTACACAGAAAATGTGTGGCCAAAGAAGCTACTCCTGAAGTTTATGCAACATTAAAGTGACCAATCTTGCCTTTCCAAAAATTTCAACTTCAGCCGTTTTTGGAGAGATGATTTTATATGTGCCAAAAAGAACGGCCATTTCTCAGCGTCTCGCTTCAAACAATAATCATTTAAAAGGTAAACTATTCATATTTCTTTATGAGTATTAATACTTAACTTGCCGTGAGCTTCCCGAAGCATATGACCTGTAAAAACTGTTGCTTAAATTGGTTTTTGGTAAAAGCTTAAAAAGCAAAAAATCTGTAGTGTCCGTAACCATGTCAAATTCATGTTGCAATATCTTAACAAGTTTGCAATTTATCATAATACACTTTTCAGGTTTATGTCTTTTCATGTGAAATCTAAACTGGCTAAAGTTTCATCTGAATGACCGGTAAGATCATTGAAAGGTTTGAATTCAAAAAAGTTACAGACACTACGGACATAAACCCAAATGAGGACGAGTTCCCTGCTGAGTCCGGTTCCTCTCAAGGTTTCTTTCTACTGCCATCTGTCAGGGAGTTTTTCCTTGCCACTGTCGCAGTCGTCCTCTGCTTGCTCATCAGGGACAGTCTTATCATTTTGATTCATACACATTCACGTTTCATACAGACTTCAATCATTCTTTTGATTGTGTAAAGCTGCCTTGCGACAATGACAGTTGTTAAAAACGCTATACAAATAAAATTGAATTGAATTGAATACAAGTGCATGAGATTGTATTTAGCAAATGTGTTTCTCTTGATCTGATAACAATATAAATGTGTAGCATATTTACAAACAAACTAAGCATGGATCAGGAGATAAGAAGCATCAAGTATTATGAAAAATGGTGCTATATGACCCTGTCTGAGAATGTACTTTTTCAACTTCATGACGCCTCTCTGTTACCTAGGCAACCTGAGTTCTGCTGTTTTGCATCCGAGATGAAAAGCTGAAAATTCACGCTCCGATTGTGACATGCAGGTGCAGTCTTGTCAAAAGATGCTACCATTGCATGCATTGGCAGCAAAGTCTATCAGTTCGTGCTACTATATGAAACAATGCTACATATTAAAGGGATAGATAGATAGATAGATAGATAGATAGATAGATAGATAGATAGATAGATAGATAGATAGATACTTTTTTGATCTTGAAGAAAATTCCAGAAAGTACTTTAACCATATTTGGAGCATGTTTAGATACCTCATTATGGCATATTTAGTTAGGAAATTGGTGGTAGCGTATTCTGATAGACAAATGTCCCCATCAAATCATGCTTCTGTTATGTAATCAACAAAATGAACGAAAGAATTCCCAAGCTTGTTGGTCTTTGCAATCACAGAACAGTTAAGTAGCAAAAAAAAAAAAAAAAAAAAGATAGGTAGCATGGATTGTCAGTGCGAGAGGTTATGGCAGTTGATATTACAGCAAGCTCTCACTATGTCTATCTCTACTAGTATTACTACTCACTCTCTACTGTAGCTTCCGTGTCCTAAAGACCCACAATGCCTCGCGGTCTTGATGTCACAATCTTAATGTGTTTTAACATTAGGCACGATTCATTTGTACCGTGTTTAAAAAAAAAAAAAAATGTAACCCACCCCCCACACTTGAAACAAAAGATTTCACACCAGTAGTAACTGAATATTTCATCGTAAATAAAGTAAAATCATCCCCCTTTAACGTGTTAAGCATTGTAGTGCACATAAACTCCTTCAACTATGCTTTGGAGTCACTCAGGCTGGCTTTCTGGAAATGTGCTCCTGAAAGCCTCACCACAATTTTGTGCTCGCTGAAAAAACAAACACAGAGTCGGAAGGGAAAGGAAGGAATTGTAAACACCACTTCACGCCATTTTCCCCCCTGAAACTCCTTAATGGTGAGCACAATGAGCGATGAAGGAGATCAAATCGGGTTTTTTTTTTCTTTTCTTTCCATGTGTTTGCCAGAAGCAGCGTTGTGGCAACACCCTCACTTTTATTTTTTTTTTGTCTTGTTAAAAAAGTAGCAGTAAAATAAAAAAAAATAATAAAAAAAACCTCGGATATACGCAAACGATTTAATGAAAGCCTTTATTGGCTTCTTTTTGAACTTGTCTTTATTTGTGCAATTGCACAGAACAAAGTGACTGGGATTGTGGGATTAAACCACCCATAGAGAGAGAGAAAGAGAGCTTCCCTCGGTTCCCATTGTTTACTGTTTATGAGATATGAAATGGAGAACGAGTTTCTAAATATTCCCACAATCTCACCGCATCAGAGAGCCAGCGTGCCACCCTATTTGCAAGAAGTGTTGTTATTCAGCATGGTCTCTGATGTACTTAACAGCACTTTCGGGACGGATCGCCAAACTGGAAGTCGACAAAAACACTGGTGAATAAGGCGTCTACTGGCATCTGTATGCTGGCGTGTTTTTACAAGGTGCGAGGAAACCGGAAACCAGGAAGAAACCCAAACAGAAACAAGGGACACGAACCCAAGAGCTGCGAGACAATGTGCCACCATGCCACCCATGACTAGGATGAGAGCAGGTATTAGGTGCTGAGGCTTGAAAGCCAAGTATGTTTCTACAACAAAAGTCTCAGTTTGTCAGAGGTTTCTACCTTAAGGCACATTACTTAGTAACTACCCTGAATAATTCAGTACCTACATGAACATATCATGGGAAATGGTGGGTATTTATACATCAGCAAGAGCATCCATCAATGAAACTTATCAGATGCTCTACATAATGCTGTTTAGCAACCTGGAGAAGAAAAGCTTCAATCTGTATGCTTCATGAAATACAAAATATTGGTGCGATGAACCCAGTATTAACTGTTTAAACTCTCAGTACCTGCCCGGGTAAGATTCAGTGAAGACATAGCGCCATGGGTCCCAAGTATGTTATCAAGGACGGTAGCATGAAGAAAAGGGAGTCGCTTTCAGTTTTCAGTTTTTAAAGCAGCCGGTACCATAAATAAATAAATAAATAAATAAATAAATAAATAAAGAGGAATCATAAATTAAGGTTAAGTGAGGTTTAATGTCTATTTATTTGATCTTTTTGGTCATTTACATGTATTTTCTAAATCTTTTGATCGTTTTTTATTTTATAGCTACATTTATATTATATAAAGTGTATGACATTGTTGTCATATAGCTGTAATTACGTTGCAACACCATCAGCCCATGGTAGAATGACTCGGATAACATAACGGTTTAAATATTAAATCAATGACCTCAGCACAGTGTTGCAAATACGACCTCAAAACAACAGAATATCAACCTTTATTTACTGAATTCACGCCAATGAACGTCTGTTTAAACAACCTCCAAGCTGCATGTTGGCCTGGGTTCGAGTCCCGGTCAGGAAATGGGGGTTTGGGGAGGGGTGTTGTCGGGGGACCTGCATCAGCAGTACGAGCATTTCAAGAATGTACTTCAGTTGAGAAATATGAATAAACTTTGTTTTAAAGTCGTATATGCAACACCGTATCAGGGTTCACTCGTTCAATGTTACTGCACGGAGTCAATATCGGTTCAACATCATTTCATCAAATTAATACTAAATCCTAATACTAAACAACCGATAGAGTAGAGTTCTAACATCCGTAACATTATCAAATTAAAATTGCCACAATGTTCTGTCAAAATTCCTGCTGGGTCGAGTAGACTAGATTAGATTAGATTAGATTAGACAACATTATATCAGATTAGACTACATTAGATTAGACTAGATTAGACCAGATTAGGTCAGAGTAGATTAGAGTAGACTAGATTATATCAGATTAGACTACATTAGATTAGACTAGATTATATCAGATTAGACTAGTTTATATTAGATTAGACTAGAGTATATCAGATTAGACCAGATTAGATTAGATTAAACTAGATTAGATTAGATTAGATTAGACAACATTATACCAGATTAGACTAGATTATATTAGATTAGACTAGAGTATATCAGATTAGACCAGATTAGATTAGATTAAACTAGATTAGACTAGATTATATTAAACTAGATTAGATTAGACAGGATTATATCAGATTAGATTATATAAGACTAGATTAGATTAAACTAGATTAGACTAGATTAAATTATATTAGACTAGATTAGATTAGATTAGACAGGATTACATCAGAGTAGATTAGATTATATAAAACTAGATTAGATTAAACTAGATTAGACTAGATTGAATTATATTAGACTAGATTAGATTAGACAGGATTACATCAGATTAGATTAGACTAGATTAGATTAGACTAGACTATTATATTAGAATAGATTATAACAGATTAGACTAGATTATATTAGATTAGACTAGATTATTTCAGATTAGACTAGATTATTTCAGATTAGATTAGATTAAACTAGATTATATCAGATTAGATTAGATAGGATTATATCAGATTAGACTAGACTAGATTAGACTAGAGACTATATTATATTATATTACACTAGATTATATCGGATTAGACTAGGTTATATTACATTAGATTAGATTAGACTATATTATATCAGATTAGACCAGATTAGATTAGATTAGATTAAACTTTATTGTCACTTTATTGTTACATGTATGGTTCAAAGCATCAAATTACAGTTACCATCTATATCAGTATTAGACTATCTATATCAGTATTAACCAGAAGTTCAGTATTAAGTATTAACCATCTATATCAGTATTAACCAGAAGTTCATTTGTCTCAGTGCAGAATAATTTGAATATATGAACAGTACACAGAGAAGGAGTTATATATACTGAGTGCAAATGATTATAGATGAATGCAATGAAGGAAGATGTTGTATACCATGGTTATGATATTTGTGGTTTGAGAAAGTTATATACATACATGTGCAGCAGTTCTCGATAGTGCAATCCTGACTGTTTACAGTTGATTACGTATCCTCTTTTAATCGTACATGTTTACTTTATCTTTTCCGCATTAGTGTTTCAGTACAAAGTGCAGATTTTAGACTTTGCAACAATTTTATTTAAGATAAAAAGTTATTAAAGAAAGTCACATCATAATTAGGCCAAACACACCAGAAAAAAACTGCGACAAAGAAATTCTTCGAGAACAACCTTATCATAAAATGTTCTTCATAAACGTGCACAGCAACATCTCCATGACAACGGACTCACACAACATACTGACTGATTTAATCTCCCCCTTCTCTTTACTGTCTAAATGTTTTATTTTATTCTTATTTATGTTTCTTTGGTTTGACAGGGTTTCCTTTACACACTATATTTTGGTTTAACCCCAAAATGCAAACAAGGACATTGTGGAAAATGGAGCATTTATTAACTTCAGTTCGGCTCTCTCTACAGCAGGCACTAAGAGAGAGAGAGAGAGAGAGAGAGAGAGAGAGAGAATCCGAGCGAGGCAGCGGATCAGACCGCACGATCAGATCCGTTCGCCTGTAAACGCCTGAGATATTTAAGAGCAGTGCCAGCTGCTTGTGGAATCCGTGTCGAGAACGAAGGCAGAAATTAGCCGGATACAGGAAGATCTCGTCTCCCTCAGCAGGCGCACGCACACACCCCTGAACATGCACACAAAACCATGTTCCGGCCTAAAAACACCCGGGTTGGCTCAGGTTCCCCTCTTTCCTGCACTACTCTTTAATCTGTCCATGGGCAAGAGAGAGATATCCTCATTCACCCGCCCCTTTCCTTCCAGTAAAATATGGAGAGACCGAGAAGGAAAACGAGATGGAATGAAGGAACGAGAGAGAGAGAGAGAGAGAGAGAGATTCATTATTAAAACATTATCAATTCCAAAAACTTACCATGTTTCAGGCCAAAGGAAGGTTAAAAAAGTAAAACCTATCTTTTCCACTAGGGAAGAAAAGATAATAACAGGATACCCTGAGTGTTTGTGTGTGAGAGGTAGAGAGAGAGAAATAGAGATATAGAGAGAAAGAAGGAGAGGAACGGATGAATGTGTGTGTGTTTCTGGTGATTGAAGGTTCTCTGTGTTTCCAGGAGTTTGTGGTGAGTTTGTGGTCACGGGGTTCTGTGAAGGCGACAGCCTGGCTGTGACGTTTCACATGCGATCCCTCCGTCTCCATTCACGACCCCGAGCCGCTCTCCTGTCTCCTCTCTCTCTCACTCCGTCCACTTTCGGTGTTTTTGTAACGATTCTCTCATATCGAACTGTGAACATAAGAACAGTGCATCAACAGTACATGTTTTTTTTTTTTTCCTATCCAAGTATAAAATTCACAAATCATTCAGAACACTGTAGCTATATTCATTCAGCATGTGAGGACTAAAACACGTCATGATCAGCGGGCCGGGTATGAGTCCCAGCCACTGGGTGTAGTGCCAGTCTCAAGTACAGATAAAATAGAAAAAAAAATGCATCAGGAGGATTGTCGCACAATTTGGACGGTACGCTCTGGCGACCAGTGTTATGTGTAATGCGTTACAAAGTGACTTGGTGGAAACAGAGTAACTCATTACAAAGTAACGCGTAAGAGTACTCGGATTACTTTTTTGATGTGACACGTTAGCTTCGCCATTTAAGTGCTCAGTTATTTAGTTATAGTTTCAAAAATGTAATCGTTATTCAGACAATTCATGTAATCCGTGAGGCGGACAGCAGTCATTCCGTTAGTGTGTGTGTGCGTGAAAGTCGTCCTACAAGCCCCGCCCCCGATAACCCGCCTCCCTGTTATTCCTGCTGTTATAACCCTATATCTCACCTATGCGGTTTGACTATGCGAGGGTTGAAACATGGAAACCTAATCACAGCGGTGAATCCTGATGAACCGTACTTACGGACACCGCGCGAAACCGCGTAGGTGAGATACGGGTATTACTGTAGTAGTGAACAGATTCAGGGCCAAACTTCACTGAGTGATGACGGTAGAATAATTATAAAGGTCTTGACTAAAACAACATGCATGAGGAAGCACAAAGGGGTTTTCATCTTCTGCAGCGGAAAACTACTCGAACTAGTTACTTTTATCAGAACGTAACGCTGTAATGTAACGGATTACTTTTTGAAGACTGAAAGACTTTTAGCTGTAGGTGATATGATGATTGCCATCTTACAAAGTAACAGCATGACACGTGTGTTTTATTCCGCTTATACCACAGCGAACTGTGACCAATTACACATGTTTTACCGTTTGTTAAACATTGACACATCTTACATTTTATCTGTTATCCATCCATGTAGTGTCATGGGGCCTATCAGTGGGATAGGGGGAAATCAGTGCCGCCGCCCCCCACAAAAAGGCAATTTGGGAATGCCAGGCTACCTACACGAAATGTCTTTGGACTGTTGGAGGAAACCCACCAACCACGAGGAGAACATGAAGGAGGTGTTAATCACTAACCCACCGTACTTTCTTCAACCATGTTATGAACTTTAATTCCCGTCAGTGCTGACATCATGTTCATCCACTCGCCATCCTCTTCTTTCCCATTAGGTAAAAAAAAAAAAAAAAAAAAAAAAATCCAGCTTTCTAATCACAAAAAACATTGACTCCCCTATATAAAAAAGCACTCACACCGGAGACTCCTTACATTAAAGTTAAAGAAATGTCTCCTCGTATTTATCATCAAAGCTTAGATTACATTGACCGTTCGCCGTACAAGCCCTGTGAATGAACTGTTACCATAGCAACAATGGCGTATTAGATCTCGTTAGAATAAACGTACAGTATAATTTACGGTACTATCCACACCGCGCGTTTGCATAAAAATCTATCCAGTCGGCAACAGAGCGCTCAATGAGGACTGTACAGAATAGTTTACGTTATGATAACTTGATTATACTGTGTATATTATACTATAATTGGCTCACATTCAAGATGCAAATTTTATAACCACTACCCCCCCCCCCATGCAAATCATCTCCATTCATCCATTGATCAAAACATCACCACTGCTTTTTTAATCGCCATAGGAAGCCACAATGATTGTCCCATCAGAACATCTCCTTTGTTAGTGTGTCAGAACTGGCAGGTGATGACATTATGGAGATGAAGATGAGATGATGGTGGCGGGGGATGATGGGGGGTGGCGGTGTGGGGTGAGGAGGCCCTGAAGAAGGTCTCTCTCTCTCGCTCTCTCTTTCTTTCTTTCTTTCTCTATTAAATAAGAGACAGCTGGATTTCCACTCTGAACCAGAAGACGAGAAGATGAGAAGGAGCTTATCAGCAACATACCGTGATGTTAACGATGTGTTCAAGATTTTGCTTCATATTAGTCGTGAAGGTGTTTTTGCCCCTCGTCCGTTGAGAAAATTGCTTCCAAATGACGTTTTTCCAACTCGGAGCTGGTCTCGAGGCAGCTCAGAGGTTAAGATATCGAACTGCCAGTCATAAGGTCGTTGGTTCGAACCCCAGCACCACCAAGTTCCCACTGTTGGGCCCTTGAGCAAGGCCCTCAGATTAATTTGACGTAATTTGCTCTGGATAAGGGGGGTCTGTAAAATGTCAAAACTGACAAAAACATGTTACTCTTTATTAGCATAAACCCTACAACTATTAAGTTGCTCCTGTTGGACCCTTGAGCAAGGCCCTTAACTCTCAACTGCTCAGATGTAAAATTAGATAAAAAATGTCATTTGCTCTGGATAAGTTGGTCGATAAAATGTATTAACTGACAAAAGCATGTTACTCTTTATTAGCTTAATCTAAGATTGTGGGGTCAGGGGTAGCGCAGTGTTTAAGGCATCGGACTATGGTTTGCAAGGTCCCGGGTTTAAACCCTACAACTATTAAGTTGCTCCTGTTGGGCCCTTGAGCAAGGCCCTTAACCCTCAACTGCTCAGATGTATAATGAGATAAAAATGCAAGTTGCTCTGGATTAGGGCGTCTGCCAAATGCAGATATTCAATGTAGATATTTAGTTAAGCCTTAGATAAAATACCCAACATATCGGCCCAACGGCAGCACCCTGGCAAAGCTGGGCCCTTGAGCAAGGCCCTTCACTTTGTCTGCTCTGTATAACAGCAGGCCCTGTGCTCTGACCCCAGCCTCCAAACAAAAAGCTGGGATTTGCGAAGAGTAAAAAATTTCACCGTGCAGTAATGTGTATGTCCGAGCAGCATCTCTGTCGGCACCTCGATCATCTCATGTTAAATCTTGTGAAATGAATAAATAAAATAATCGCTAAATGATCACATGATCTCATTTTTTAAATTAGTGCTTTAATGCGATGCGAACATCCTGGGTTAGTTTTAATCGCCGTCCAGACGCAATAGTTTAAAAATGTTATTACAGACGTCGGGAAAGACCTTAATCCCGTCCGGGACAGGGCTTAAAGACTCCGGCCTTAAAGGAAAAAGGAAGGGAACATTTCAGGGCTTGGATGTTTGAACACCGTCGCCATTGACGTGGAAAGAAGGAAATTGCCTGCGAACCATCCAGGAGCGATCAGGGCACCCGTAAGCCGCAGCGGATCTGCGTCGTCCTGGGCACGTCTGAGGAACAACGTTATAATCGATCACGGCCCGGGCACCGCTTTATAGACTGCAGTTTGTCTGAGAGCGTTTGCAGGATTGCGAAGGAGAAGAAGAAGAAGAAGAAGAAGTGCTGTGAGAAGAAGGCCATGAGCCCGAGCTGATTTATGCCCCAGGTCTCCTTTGTCTTGCCGGTGAAGTTTCCACGCTGTTAAGTGTCTCCGAGTGACCACAAAGCGAATCGTCATTGTCTGACACTTTGTTTTGTCGCCGCGCTCCATGTGCTTTGTCTGCTCTCTGTAACCGTATAGATCAACCCTCCCCCCTACCCCCACCCTCTCCCGACAATAAATACTGAAACCTGTTTCCCATGAAGAATAAAAATAAAGCGATTAAAGTCACATGAAATTTCAGCACTGAATAAACAGCAGTAAAGCACGCTCGGGTCAGATCCTGCGCCGTAGATCCCTGACGCTCCCATAAACCTGGCTTGCTGTCAACATTTAATAAAATAACATCCTCTGCAATCCGCTTCGATTGAATTTTATTGTTATTATTTTTTAATAAACGGAAGGGGCCTCGTTTGATTGCGGTGTACCCTGAGATCCGAGAAGCTGGTGCAGTTCCTCGGTCCATTCATCATTTACGGCTTCCCTCCGGAGATCTCGGGACGAGCCAGACACTAATGAAAACCTTCCCTTTCCACTTAACAGCTCATAGATAAAGGGAGGAACTCTGAAAGGATGAGGACGAGGCCAAACGCACCATTTGAGTCTCGGCTGCTTTCGGCTGCCTGGTAGCTTACGGAAGGCGATTTTTCCGTCCGCGCCGTGCCAAGTACCGGTTGCGAAATAATATCCTGCGCCATGCCTCTGGAAGTTTCTTAGTGCTTCCGAGAACTTTCCTGCAATAAGCAAACTCAATGCACAACTACATGCACAACTGCAGTGTATCCAGCTTTAGGATTTGCGTTGTGAGCTCGCGCCTGTTATTCCTGTAGTCCACCAGAAAGAGTCAGCGCTCTGGCTGACATGGGCTCAGGGGTGGCCTAGGACCAGGCCCGGGTGATAACGAGGAAGCTGTTTGCTTTTACAGCGCGGGCCCGGAGCTCCGGGGTTCGGGGACGGCTGAGCCGCTGCCGACACGACGGCTAGGGAGTGATTAAGTTTTTAGGGAGCTGGTGGGCAGATATAGGGGTTAGAGGCTAAAGAGAGGGGATTTATTAGAGCTGTAAATTACAGTGAGTGAGGCGGCTTCCCCTCTACCTCCTCCCTCCCTCCCTCCTCGGTTTTTTTTTCTCCCCCCCCCCCCGCGTCTTCCACAAAGGCAGCTCTCATCAGCGTACGCTCGGCACAGGGGGCACGGCAGAAGCAGACTCGTGCGCGCCGGCCTCAAAGAAGCTTTCATGCTCCGTGAGAGCATCAGGTCTCTGGAGTTAAAATGGCTCGGTGATGGCTGGGAAAAAGCAAGAAATTATTATTTGCACAGAGCTTTCTTGTACGCCGTGTTCTACACGTTTCTTTTCAAATCTAACATTAGCTTACAGTCTGGTGAGTGAGCGCACGCCGGCAGTAACAGGGAACACACTCAGCGGGGTGTCGACACGTAAATAACTGGATGTCAGAACAATCTGTGCATCCTGACATTTATTTTATTTATGACTAGGTCACTTCTTGAAACCATGAATACACACACTGTATCGGCTTCCAAGAAGGAAAACCCTGTTTCCCCTGCACCCTTCTCCCGACTGTATGAACAGTTTTTTTGTGAACGAACACAATTTTCACCAAGTCGCCGCTTTAATTAGTACGGAATCTGGCCCGGGCTGTAAAACCGTCACTTTGAAAACAAGACCCTCTTTTCAGAGCTATTTTTGCTATTAACATAACAACTAGGGAGAAGCTTTCTGCTGTCGGTTGTGGAAGGATTAAAGGATGTTGGTTTTGCGGGTAGCGCAACGTGACAAGTCTGAGCGGAACTCAAGTGACGCAAAAAGAAACGCAGACACACGACAATCCGGCATCTATATATATATATATATATTAAAAAAAGAGGTTTTGTCTGTATGTCGGTCAGAACTCGCGCTTTCAATGACATCTTATCGTTTCAGAAAACCAGTCTCGGAAAAAAAATCTCTGTCTCTATATGTCTGTCCAGCCAAAGATTTTCACAGCATCTGTTTCACAAAACTGGTTAGACAGAATATTTAATGAAACTTCTTGCCATTTCTTCGGTATTTGCCTGAAGTTTAACCTGCACTATACATGAAATCTAAATGTTGAGTAAAAGTGATGTTATGAACAGTTACGTGTGGGATTAAATCATCTACTTTAAAATAATCTACTAATGCGCTGCTGTCTCGATGTAAACAAACACCTGCACCAATAGAGATTAATGAGAAAAGATAAAGTGAATGTTTTGACTGGGATTAGTTCATATTTTCACTTTGGCTGAAATAACAGCGCTGAAGTGGTAGAAGTGAATTTTAACGCGCCGGAGTCGTTTTAAGACGAAACTTCATCTTTATCCGATCGACTTTTTCCATTTCTCATCTGTGATTCTCTCTCCGATTACCGAACAGCGAGTGTGTTTGTCTGAGCGCCAAAGAAGTCCAACTTAGTGTAAACAAGGCGTCAGATACTCGACCTTACAGAATGTGATTTCTGTGTGTTAATAAGTGAGACAGAGAGTTCTGCTGTACAGAGAGACACACAGACATGGACGTGGACTTCAACCTCTAATAATAATAATAATCATAATAATAATAATATCAGCAGATTATTATTAGATTTAACCTTTTAACTATTTCTACAAACTCTTAAACCGTCAACGACGCGTACTTACGTTAGTCATGCTATATAGTGTGTGTGTGTGTGTGTGTGTGTGTGTGTGTGTGTGTGTGTGTGTGTGTGTGTGTCGGTGTAGTGGCTTGGGTTGTACTACTATTGAACTATCTTGTCACATTATCTAGTGTGAGAATATGAGGTTCTGATGATGACCCAGGTCTGAGTGAGCGAACTCAAACCTCGCGTGGAATTACACGGAGCAGATCTTAAATCCTGAAGGAGAGAATATCCTTCCATGGTGTATGCAGGAAAGCTCTCCGAGATTTATGCATGGCTCATACCACAGCACAGCTCCAGGCCTCTACAACGGGTGGTACGCTGACACGCTGAAACCCAAAGTGCAGAATAAACACAGCCTTCCTGATTATTCCTGACATGGAAGGAGGTTAATACGAGCTACTTAATGCAGCAATAATAGGACATTTGGAACCTTAAATACTAGAAGCAGATGTTAAATTACATATGTTTAAAAATAAATGGAGATATTTTAATAGGATGGGGTCTGGAAGGGCCGCGTAATGACAGGAAGTGAAATCTCATAACCCTGAGACGCAGCGCTCTGGATGGAGGACCTCAGACCACGCTGTCGGAAGTGTCTCCAAAACCAAGCCCAAGAAAATACCGAAATAAAGAAATAAATCCATGCTCAGAAGTACTGTATCACGTTACTGAACACATCAACAGCGTTTCAACCAAAAATCGAGGAGGTTTAAAAAAAAAAAAAAAAAAGAAATCGAGTAAGCACGCGAGTCGGCTGAGAGAACTTTTCCCTCGCTCTAGACGAGCCTGGCGTTTCATTCGGTGTGATGATTTTTGTCAACTCGTGTACCAGTATTTAGTTTATTTGCAGGATTTCTGATAAAGTGAGACTTTATTCAGCCTGCACACACACACACACACACACACACACACACACACACACACACACACACACAGCAGGTCTACACAGGTTGTGTTGATCCCTTTACAGAAAGCATGCTGTGTTTTAGGGACAAAGAGACTCAGAGGGATAAACCATGAGACCTCACAGGCTTAATTGCTCCTCAGCAGCGTAATAAACACTAATTATGCGCAAAAAGACGAGGTTTTGGGAACTGATATATAAAGTACAGCATTGTGGCAAATCGGTCGTGACGGAGGTGAGGACAGAATGATGCGCTCTGTTCAGATTGCTATGAAGCAAGATCGGTATGAGTAATCCAGGTGCTGGTCATCTCTCGCTTTCACAAACACACACACACACACACACACACAGACACAGACAAAACACGTAAACACAATTACAAGGGGCGTTCAAGTCAAACCGGGACCTGTGATGAAATTCCTGCTAAAAGCGATTGAAATTCGTAGAAGACTTCATGCATCAGTACGGTGATGAGACTCTGAGGCCCGGTTAAACATCTGAGCCCACTGCACGCGTGTCGGGACCACCGGGAACACTCAGCGAGTGGAACGTCCGGCCTCTGAAGATCGATAGCGCCAACTTATGGAAGAAAGAGAACTCTACACACAATCAAGCACCACTTGCACGTTACAGGAACCCAGCTGCAGTGTTGGGTGTAAGGCGTAACAAAGTACTCGTGTTCGAGTACTCGGATTACTTTTTTGATGTAACGAGTAATCTAACGCGTTCGCTCCGCCATTTAAGTACTCAGTTACTTAGATACTTTTTCAAAAATGTAATCCGTTATTCAGACAATTTATGTAACCCGTGAGGCAGACAGCAGTCATTCCCAATCCATTAGTGTGTGTGTGTGTGTGTCTGTGTGTGTCCGAGTCGTCCTACAAGCCCCGCCCCCGAATAACCCCCCCAAATATACTCATATTTGTAATAATAATAATAATAATAATAATAATAATAATAAATAAATAATAATAATAAAATAAAAAATATAAAATATAAATAAATAAAATAAAATAATAATAATAATAATAAAAAATTAAATAATAATAAAAATAATAATAAAATAATAATAATAATAAATAATAATAATAAATAATGATAATAATAAAAAATAAATAATAATAATACAAAAAATAATAATTATATATATATATATATATAATTTCCAGATACATTGCAAAAAAATGCAGAAATTATTTATTAATCATGTAGTTATTGTAATGTATTCGTATATAATAAACAGTAATTTAATTTAATTATATATTTATATTTTTCACTCATATGTGAAAATACACACAGACAAACACACACACACACACACACACACACACACACACACACACACACATGGTTCTAGTATAACGAGACATTTTAAATGACTGTGATCTAATTCCTTCAAATTCCATGGTGAAACTGACTTCACACTGCACAGGGAGAATAAATCGAGTCCGCCGCCGCGGCACCAGCCGTCCTCCGGAGCAGCACTGAAAGGGATGTAATGATGTCACCCTGGTAGCTGATGTTCTCAAGTGGTACAGCATGTGTTATCAAAAGACGGAGCATGTCTTCCTCTGATGCCTGCACTCCGGGACGCTATCAGCACGGACTCGTCGTTCCCCAGCCCTCTCTTCTTCTGCTGCTTTATCAGACCTGCTGGGGAGAATATGGGAGACGGGCGTGAGACGACCTGGCTCCTGATCCCGGGCAGGGGCTTCGGGCAACCGTATCACCAGGAGATAAAAACATCTGGGAAAGTGGAAAGGAGGAGGAGGAGGAGGAGGAGGAAGGTTAGGGAGAATGAGACGGTGTGATGAATGAGAGTAAAGTAGATTATAGGCCTTAAATTCTTTTTTATTGGCATTTTAATCTCTCATTTCCTTCTTTTTTTACTCACTGCATATCATCCGGTTGTGACAAATAAAAATTTTAATTTGAAAATTGAATTTAAATTATAATGTGACTTGATTATGTAATTACTGAACAATTAAAAACACTGAAAACATTTGGACCTAAACAGGAGCAAATACTTTCAATATAGTCAAAGTGATCTAATATTTCTTAATTATAAACCTACTATAGATCAAGTATAAGCTTGCTAGACCTGTTAACAATGTCAAAACAAATATACAAATATATATATATATATATATATATATATATATATATATATATATATATATATATATTGTTAACCATATTTGAAGTTGTTTGTAAACATGTCAGGCTTAAAATTTCTTTCTAGGAAAAAAAAAAAAAGAAAAAAAAAAGCTCAACAAGGACCCAACTCTTATATTTTGGTTTATAGATTTGTTTTAAATATAAATTCTTAATAGAGCCGTACAGGAAGTACACAGACAAATGCACGATTAAATCAAATCACAGTCAAATCCTTCGCTCCGTTTGTCTCTGGTTTAACTTTGATGAGTTCTTCACCCATTTGGTAGCATTTCAAGGAATTCCAGCCAGTCCTTCTCCATTAACATTATATCACGCTTTACACTTAACATGCAGTCTGTCTGATATATCGTCCAGGACAAGAACACGCCGCTGGATTCCATGAGAGAGAAAGAAAGAGAGAGAGAGAGAGAGAGAGAGAGAGAGAGAGAGAGAGAGAGAGAAAGGGGGTTGAGAAGAATTCTAAGCCCTTAACCTTTGCAGCGATCTTTATGAATGACTGCAGGGTGACTGATTACAAGGTTGGAGCTCTGAGATGACCTAAATGCCTGCATAGACCCAGTGAAACCGAAGGAGGAGAGAGAGAGAGAGAGAGAGAGAGAGAGAGAGAGTGGAGGTCAGCGAGAAGGAGGCCAGATAAGCCGGGAAAGCGAGGCTTATCACTCTGGCCTTCCCCAGCCTGATAAGCCGTGGTATGTCCTCTCACCTACCTCCCTGGAGCTGACCCTCAGGGGGAAGATAAGCCAGGGCTTTGATGCACAACAGGGCCGAGGACGTGAGCGGAGAGCAGCGGAGATAACGGGACGAGAAAGCAGGAGGACATTTTCTGTTGTTTTTTTTGTTATGTGATAGAAAGCGATCAGCGAATCATTTCTGAAGGGGTTTACAGGAGAACAGGATGCTCCTGAAATTCTGCTCGATGTTCCAGAGAAGAGTGCTTAGCAACTGATCTGCATGTTGTGGTTTGTTTTGTTTTGACTAGCTAATGAAAGCTAAATAGCAAACAAATGCACATGGAAAAAAAAAAAAAAAATCCAATGAGGAGAGGAATGAAAGATTAGGATAAGTCATCTGGAGGGAGAAGCAGGGGGAGTGGGTTCAATTGTTTTTTTGTTTTTTTTTGTTAAACGGCACCAGCACCAACAGGCAGCCTGTCTGCCTCCATCTCGGCCGCTTAATTAGAAACACGACTGTAGTAGATATGCGCGGCTGCTGCTGCCGCCGCCGCCGCCGCCGCCGTCGCTGAGCTACACGTACCGTAGTGGTGCGTGTACCGAGTAAAGCCCCATCTCTCAGAGCCGAAGTGTAGCCTTCACGCTGTCCAAAAGGAGTTACCGTGACCTGGCCCGCGCCGCGTACCTACCAGCGATAGGCCACTCTGTTTATCCGGCAATGTCATTTCTATGGCGAAGGAGAACACAACCCAGGCTTTTAGGGCTATTATCCCAGCAGTGGGGTAGGATGTTAGATAAACAGGTAGACGGGAGGACCAAGGGGGCTGAAAAGAAGCAATTTCATTTAATGTGTTTCCTAACAAAGAGCACTTTCTTTCCCTCGTGTCAGCCTAAGACGCTTAGCAAAATAAAGAAGCGCCATTTCTGCTACCGTACTGAAATGTCTGGTTCTACATTCAGGCATCATTTCAGTTTCTGTCTCCGCAGTCATTTGGGTCACGTTTAAGGAAAGTAGACGGAGTTTATAGTTTAGAGTATGTTTAGAGTATTTAACAGCTAAGATTTTTAGCGTAGCCCTTAAAACCCATTTTTTGTCACCTCCTGGGTCTGGGTTCGATTCCCGCCTCTGGGCCTGTGTGCATGGAGTTTGCATGATGTTCTCCCCGTGCTTGGTGGGTTTTCTCCTGGTACTCTAGTTTCCTCCCACAGTCTAAAGACATGCAGGAGACTAATTGGCGTTCCCAAATTGCCTGGAGTGTGTGAGTGTGTGTGTGTGTGTGTGTGTGTGTGTGCCCTGAGATGGATCGGCACCCTGTCCAGGGTGTACCCCACCTCGTGCCGTAAGCCTCCTGGGATAGGCTCCAGGCCCCTCTTGACCCTGAATACAGGATAAAGCGGTATAGATGATGAGACATAGGCACAGAAATGACACATGATCACATATTTTTTTACTGTTGTTTTTTTTTGTTTGGTTCTATGAATAAGTAATAATAATATCAAGAATAATAATATGATCATTTTGAGAGTTTGTCATTTTTGCGATGTGAATCCTGTATTCCAGTAGTGCTAAAAGTTACATCATATAAAAGTAACAATAATGTTCTGGAACTTTCTTAAGGTTACCCATTGACTATGTCTTCCTAAACTTCTTTTATAATTCTCATTTATTTTTGTCTTTGCTCTTAAGCATTTATAGCCATTTGAATATGTAACAAAATTTTGCTTGTTGTCAAGATACCTGTACCACTGCTTTTGTTTTGTTGAAAAATGTTTTAAAAAATAAATAAATAAATAAAAAGCAAGTAACAATAACCTTCGTTCTATCTGACATATACCCCAAAATCCAAATATACAGTTTGAAGTCTAAAGCATCTCTTTTAACACACACCGACAGGACTCCCATCTCAGCACACACACACACATATATTCATATATATGTATATAATATAATATATATATTCTTCATTGACCTATGCTGTGTTTGCCGGCACTGATCTTGATTTTTAAGAGGCAATTTTTGGATTGCATTCTGAATCTTTGGTCCCATTCTCTGGAGGTCTAAAGAACCATTTAAACCAGTTAATGTTTGTAAAAGCTTAAATGGCTTAATACACAATGCTCCAACATGTGGATTCATAATACATGGTGAAAAAAAAAAAAAAAACCCCAACAACACTCCCGTTCTATGGTCTTGTTGATGTGTGGCCTAAGGATAATGGTTAGACTGGTTTGAGCTGACAGGTAACTCAAATAACCGCTCTTTACAACCGCGGTGAGCAGAGAAGCATCTCGACGTGTCGTAACTCACGGCTAATGGACTGCAAGATTCTGTGAGCTCATCAGGTTCCGCTTCTGTTAGACGGGAACTGAAAGTCAGGACGACAACGATCTGGAGAAAGACCTCACTGCGTGATTTGTGTCTTATTTCAGAGTGCGTGTGAAAATTGTGAAAAGTGTCATTCTGGTGGAAGCCTTATTTCCTAATAAAGTGGCCATGGTGTGTACTACTGCACGTTATAGGATGTACTTGTATACGACTGACCTATCCATAACGAATGCTTTAATAATAAGCAGGTTGATGGATAATAATATTCCTGCACTCATATCACGACACATCTGCATGAACACTTGCCTCCTTTCACTGAAGAACTGGCCCGTTTCTGCCCCAGTGGTCATTGCCAGGGTGAATCCGTAACCCAGACAACACAACAGCCTGATGACACCAAAACAAACGTCTCGGGCGGCTGGCTTCAGTCAGGTGATTACCATGAGAACTCGTCTCTCCGGGTGCACGCTGGTTACACTGCTGCGGCTGGGGTTTTTTTTTTGTTGTTGTTGTTGTTGTTGTTTGGTTTTTTTTTTTGTTTGTTTGTTTTTTTTCTCTTTCCCTGACCCGTTATTGTCTCCTCTGGGAACGAACCTCTCTTGTAAAATTTTATGATGTCTGTAGTGCAAAGAGAACAGCAGGGCAGACAGACATGCTAAAACTGCCAGGAATATATTATTAGTGACGCCAAGGCTTCCTCTGGAGCAACAGGAGTTTTTATGACGCGTCGGTGCCAAGCGTCGGCGTAATGAATTGTTAGCATTTAGGAGCTAATATGAAAGAAAGTTTCCTTTTCCTTGACTTATATTCTTAATATTTTACAGACTGCATCATAGAGCATTTTGACTAATTGTCTTTTAAACAGACAGAATTGCTCCACCTAGACTGATCGAGCACACCGACCCTTAAGTACACCGACCCTCTTTTGCCTTCAGAACTGCCTGAATTCCTGGCACCATTAACGATTCAACAAGGCGCTGGAAACGTTTTTTTTTTTTTTTTTAAAGATTTTGGTCCATACTGACATGTCTTATGGACGGCTGTGCGTAAAAAAATCAGAAGCTTGTGAAATACTCAGACAATGCCGTCTGATACTGACTTTTCAAAGTCACTTTTTCTTCTCCGTTCTGATGCTCGGTTTGAATGTAGCAGATTGTCTAGACCAGGTCTACATGCCTAAATGCATTTAGTGGCTCCCATGTGATTGGCTGAGTAGATATTTGCATTAAAGTGCAGTTGAACAGGTGTTGAAAGATATACACAGTTTAAGCCTCTATACTGTATAACATAGTTGTGCTATATTTAAAAAAAAAAAAAAAAGTTTTTATAATTGAAAAAAAAAAAAAAAGAATTTAAAGCTTTTAATTACGGTTATTAGTTAATATTAATATTGATAGAACTAATTTAATGATTTTAATTGAAGACATTTTAATCATGCTTTAAAAATATATAATTATCTCATAATGAGGAATTTGAGACATCTTTTTACTTGCTAAAACAAAAGGTTCATTTTTTATTTTTATTTTATTTTATTTTTTTGCAGGATGTGTTTTTTTATTTATTTATTTATTTGTTTGTTTGTTTTTTTTTACCAATGATTCATTTTATAATGTAAATTCATCCCAGCATTAAAATAAACAAATAAATAAATAAATTCCACTACACCTAACATCACCCTGTGCGTGAGACGTTTCCTGTCCTGGAAGCACTCAAAGTCACCAAGATAAGCTTAAGAGGTTGGACGCATGTTAATACGAGCCTCTCGTTGTCCTTTTACCCCCCACCAAAAATAATCCCTCTACTCCTGCATCTCCTCACCACGCCACCGGGTTCTGCTCGTCCCCTCTCTCTCACCTCCACGGTCTCCCCCTTCACCCCCCTGGCAGGAAAAATAAACTTGACCCCTTCAGATAGCAGGAGGTTCCTGGGGAGAGCCGACACCCCATTCTGCCTCTAAACCCAGAGCCTTTGTCCACTCTTTGTGGTGGCTCCCAGTTGGCCGTGGCTGTTTACGCAGGTGCAGAGGTCGCATATCTGCCGAGAGTCGGGGGAAAGAGAGAGAGAGAGAGAGAGAGAGAGAGAGAGAGAGTGGAGAGATAGGCACTATCTCTATCTCATATCCACTCCCAATCAGCCGAAGCATTCGGACGCCCTGAAGTGACCTGTCGTTTATCTAGAGAAAGTCGTATATCAGGGAGATAATCAGATTGTGGGTCAGTGATTTCTATCTTGGAGCATTATTAGTACAGAATCAACAAAGCACCATTTACCCGGTGTTGTTAATCAAATTGGTGGAAATGACTAGCAACTGCTATGAAGGATGTTATTTCAGTGATTATTTTGTGACATAATTTTTTTTTTAAGTCGAGATGTCACAAATGAGGGAAAGGCTATGGAATTAATATTTATCATGATGAAATTATTATTGAAAAGACTTTTAGGCCTATTTCTAAACTTTCTATAAATCCAGAAGTTCTAGCTCTACCTGCTTCAAACTTATTCTTTTTCTATTTTCGTTTTACTTCTCTTTAGAAAAAAATGCTTGACATTTGTTTTTGTTTTTATCTATTCAGCAATTAAAAGACCATTTTCGTCTTCATTTTTATATAAAAACAGAAATATGACTATTTAAAACTTGGAATTAGCAAACACTCATATTATGTCATAATAGTGTTCATATGATTAGTAGACATTTTAAGTGTTTTTTAAAATATATATACAGTATATAATTCTCTCATAATGAGCAATATGAGATCTCTTCAATTGCTAAAACAAAGGGTTTATTTATTTATTTATTTATTTATTTTTTGCAGAATGTTTTTTTGGTACTTACTTTTTAACATAAGAATTTCTGATAAAGGGGAAATATTAGAATTTAATAATGTTCAAAACATTTAAGCTTGATGAGTTAATTTTTGTTTTTCTGCATCGATGATAAAAAAAAGGGGGGGGGGGTATTTAATAAAATAAAAACTCAAAAGCAAACATTAGTGTAAATAATGTTAACCTTAATATAAATGAGATTTTAATAAAAAAAATAAATAAATAAAAAAATAAAACCATGACGTGCCTGCTGTACAGTGTTTCTCCATCTGGGACTAAACGGCTTGAATAAAGTGATATAATGGTCCTTGGAATTTGTGGAGTTTTTGGTCCCTGGACGCAAAAATCGAACAACATGTTCATAGTTCTGTACAATTTTAAACCGCACTGGATGAAATGGTTAGTAAATAAGCGTTATTAAATAAAGTGTTATTTTCTTCATGGCTAAACAATGCCTCCTTTTTCAGTCCATGCGCTTTCCCAGCTAGACAGTGAAAAATATATATATATACTAAATCCAAAAATTACCCTAGATCCTTCACTAAACACTGTGTCTTTTCCAAACCAAACCCAAGATGTTCCTGTTTTGGAGACTTAAACGCTTTGTGTCTTATGTCTTACGTAATTGTGAACACTATAACAAAACAAATGAAAAGCAGAGATTTAGAAAGCATGTGAAAGCAGGAGCGAGGCTGATGGGAGCATGGCATTGTGCAGGGGTGAGAGGTTAGAGGTTGAAAACCTTATCAATCCCACATGTGTGAATGAATATGAGGGTGAGGATTCACTGGCTTGGGAATGCTGGGTGGTTCCACACTCCCCTAACCGTCTCTGTTTCGAGCAGAAGGAGTCACAGCCGTAAAACCCTCCAGACTGTGACCGAGGAGACGAAGCGACACTCCCCTCAGCACTTCATTAACTCGTCGTAGTGACACGACACACAGGCTTCGGTGGGAGACTTCGGTGCTTATACTGTATGACGATGTGAACGGTGCGACTCATGTTCACCAAAAAAGGGTTTTAATTTTCAAGAGCGGACAAAAAAATAAAAACGAGAAAGTTAAATAAAAGTTGGTGTATGGAGCTGAAAGTCAAAAGTATCTCATTTTGTTAATTAACTGAGAAAAATCACGAATTAAGACGAGCATTTCTATTCATGTAAAAAAGTTAACAACCTTGTAAGCTAGTAAATCGGTTAGTTGTGATTAGGCGGCAGTGCGGCTCAGGGATTAGCACCGTCTCCTCGCACCTCCAGGTCCTGGGCTCGATTCCCACATTGTGTCCGTGGAGTTTACATGTTCTCCCCGGGGTTTCCTCCCACAGTCCAAAGCCACGCAGAATCGGTTAATTAGGCTTCCCAAATCACCTGCAGTATGTGAATCTTGACCAACATTATTCTTGTTATATTCCATCATTCCTAATTGGACGTACAAATCGTACAAATGGGAATAAATACACTGGCCTCCCTAGTTGGACTATAGAGTTTACTAGACTGATGGATGGAGTTATAATGACCATGCTAAAATGAGTGAGGGAGAGGTCAGAGGTGAAAGTAGGCCAGTTCATCCCGGTAATGCATAGCACAAAAAGATTCAGCAGCGGTTACGCGGAACTGGGAAGAGGGAAGAGAGCAGCTGCCTGCGAAAAGCAGCATACAAAACCAATAACCGAAGCACTTTCTGCAAAGAATTTACATCTGCTAATGCGCTGAAGCTGAACGATATGAAGTGCTGTATCCTCAGATACTGTGAATTGTCGTGGAGGTTTTCTTACTTCTTTAAATCAAATTCAAATTCAAATTTGTTCCAGATTATTGTTTTTTTTTTTAATTAACAAAACGAGCTAAGAGCTGGACAAAATGAAAACAAAAATAATAATTTTGCGGGTTAAACAGGAAGAAAAAGATTGAGTGCAAAGTGTAAGAAGCTTGTTTTTTTTTTTCTTGTAAATTTCCTCATGTAAGAATAGATTCAATAATCACGAATAACAGAAATAGTGCAGGTAATGACGTACATATTTTTCTTTGGTTTTCAATCAAATTCCCCATCAGCTGAGTGTTTTATCAGGTTTACACTCAGACGTATCTCATATTTCTCCCCTTATTTATTGTTACAAGGAAATTCTACAGAGTTTGTCAAATTTCATTCTGTCAAATTTATGTCATTCAAAAGCTAACTTGCTACGCTTGCGTAGGAGCTTCTAAATGCTCCGCCCCCATAATCAGTGCTGTAAAAGCCACGCCCATAAACACTCAAATCTACAGACCTAGACCCAGACCTCCAGCTAAACAGATTACACCATTAGACGGAAGCTTAACGTCAACTCCCTGTTACACACACACACACACACACACACACACACACACACACACACACACATGCATGCTCGAGAGGTCATCATTATTAAAATTGAATAGATTTTCGTTAAAATGCTCGAAATCAAAATTTTCAAAAATCCCTTGACTCTTACTCTTACTAGCAAGAATGTAAAACTACTTTCAGCATTCGGTAGCGTTAGCGAAGAGAAAAAATCGAGCTAGCAAATTTTGTGCCTCGCTAACATGGCTCGCTAGCTTTAATGGTGAGTTATTTTTTACTAAAAGGAGAAAAGCAAAGGAAATGCTAAAAGAGAACGCTAGCTTGATGACCGATTAGCGCAGCACTCGCAAATAAGCGCAAATAATTGCAAATAAGCGACTGATTTGGGCGAGAAAGTGACCACTGTAGAGTTAAACACTGTAATTTTGGAGGTTAAAAAGAAAGAAAAAGATTGAGAGTAAAAAGTTTTTTTTTTCTTTTAAAAAATTTTTTTTTTCTAAAGTAAGAATAAATTCAATAATCATGAATAACAGAAATATTCCAAATAGCGCAGGTAATGAAGTACAATTATACCAATATTTTCCAACCTCGGTCCAACACTAATATAATCACAAACTCCCCGTCAGCTGAGTGTTTTATGGGGTTTGTACTCCGACATATCTCATATTTCTCGCCTTATCGTTTGCGGCTAATGAAATTCAACAGAGTTTGATATATTTGTAGACGATCCAAAAAAAATTCCGAACTTCCATGATGAAAGAACGGTTGATATATTGCTTGCTAGTCTCTCTTACAATAAGGGAGGACAATAAATTCTGATAAAAACACGCTCGGTAATGGCTTCAGTCAGTTCCACCCACACCTACATATCGAAAAGATTCATTCTCATTAACAGAAGTGATAGATCTTCACTGTCCGGACTATACAATGAGTCTGAGTGTGTGTGTGTGTGTGTGTGTGTGTGTGTGTGTGTGTGGTGTGTAAGTATGTGTGTGTTAGGCGGGTGAGTGAGTAGGGATGAGGGGGGCGGAACGTATTTTCTGGCCCACAGTTCCGGCAGGAGGAATGAGAAAGAAAAACAGCTCTGTGTCTTGTTGCCGGACTGGAACGCAGCACAAAACACATGGTCCCAATTTCACGGCTGTGGACGGAGAAGTGCGGGCGGATGTGGGGGCAGGAACAAACATGCAATCTGCAGACATTAATACCACGGTAATAGTCACATTCACTTAAAACCAGGAAACAGTTCTCTCTCTCTCTCTCTCTCTCTCTCTCTCTCTCTCGTTCTCTCACTCACTCACTCACTCACTCACTCACTCTGTCTGTCTCTTTCTCTAAAAAACATAAACACTCTCGTCTCACATGTGTTCCGCTTTTCCCCGCTTCCATCTCTCACACTACTCATTCATTCTAACACACATACTTCCTCTCTCTCTCTCTCTCTCTCTCTCTCTCTCTCTGTCTCGGTTACAGTAACCTCTTGCCTGAGCAGGTTCTACAGGACAGGAAGCAGCTGTGGAGCTCTTCAACCTCTGGACACTCCGGATGCTCTCTGCAGTCACTTGACTTTCGAAACTACTGTCTCATGGACCGGGCTTTAATTAGGACAGAAATCTATTTCCTCTCTCCTTTTTCTCATTCCTTCACCGACCTCATTACGTAATCTCAGCACTGCGATGACTGCGTAACGTACGTAAAGCAGCCTTTATAGCCGTCAAATAACAGGCTATAATAACAAGACATTTAGGGTTTCATAGTCTTTAAGGTGTTATATAAGTACCTTGTTGTGGAAAAATCCCACCCTTGGGGTAACCGGATTGCTCCTTAAAATGTGAGTAATTCTATAGGATTAATGCTGTTGGGAGTAAAAGCAATATTATGAGTGTATTATACAGCGGAACCTCGGGATACAAATTTAATCCGCTCCGGAGGCGAGCTCTTAAGGCGAAAAAGTTCGTATTGGAAAATGTATTTTCCCAAAGGAAATAATGTAAATCCAGCCACCCAAAAATATTACAAATGTTACCAATTTCCAACACTATAATCATAGTTTTGCATATAAAAACATTTAAGAAAGACATGTAAATGAAGTAAAATGTGGAATAAATAGACATTAAACCTCACTTAGAGTTATGATTCCTCCAAAAAAACCAAACTGAAAGCGGCTCCGGTATTTTTTTTTTTTTCTTCTTTTTTTTTCTTGCTACCATGATTGCTAATATTCCAGGGACACATCACATGGTACACTAGTGTCTTCACTAAATCTTGCATGCAAAAAAAAAACAACAACAACAAAAAACGCTTGGCTTTCCACTGACGCAAACAAATTTTGAATGGTTCCCGGATTTATCCGCGTTTGGCTGGTTTTGTTCACTCGTATGCCGAAAGATACTTTGTATGCCGAGGCAAATTTTTATTTTATTCTTAAGGGAAAGGTTTATATGGAAATAGTTTCTTGTCAAGACATCAGGACAAATCCTGGTAAATTACCCAGAATTCTCGGCATTACAATCAAACCTAACATTTTGGCCTGACAAAGAAAGTGTTTCGCCGTCAAGGTAACTAGTAAACATGTCAGGTTTTTCAGTTTTTCAGAGTATGGCAGTCCATACTCCCAAATGCGAGTGTCATTTTACAGTCCAGGTCAAAAGTTCAATCTAAATCGACGGCTATTCTTGACTTTTTGATTTTCTGCATTGTAGAACAACAGTGAAAACATCAAAACTAGGAATGTAAGACATACGGGATGATGTAATCAAGTAAAAAGTCGGTCATCACTCCAAGACATAAAGGTCAGTCCATCTCCGATGTTAGTGCTGCAGGTGGAGTCGCGCAAGCCATAAATCTCTCTGATAAACCCGACTCTCATGAGGAGCGTCTCAGGGAAGGAAGAAGTTAATTTAGAGTTAACATTCTCATAAATCATCAAATGACTACACACCCAACACATCAGATAGTCGTCTTTTTAATGCATTCAGCATCGTTTTACAATATAGAAAAGAACAGCATTCAATAAAAAAAAAAAAAGTGTCATTAAACTTTGGACAGGGAGTGAACAGTATTTTCATATTTAGTGCTTAGACATAACATTAGAATTTCATGCTTGTGCGTGAAACACTCGCACACAGTGTTTAACATTGATTTGTTAAAACCGATGTTTTAACAAATCAATATACTGTATATAGGGCTCAGGATTGTGCAATATAGAGTGAGATATCTTTATTTTCAGCACAACCTAGGCAATATGATGAACTGAATGTTATTTAATTTTAACCAACTATACAAACATGACTGAGCAAAAAAACAATAAATGGGTCACCTAGATAAAGAGATAGCACAGATACAGATACACATGATCCTGTGTTTTTATGGTTGTTTTCAGTTGTTTCTATGAACAATAACAATAATAATAATAATAATAATAATAATAATAATAATAATAAATGAAAAAAAATAATAATAACATGAACATTTGATGAGTTCAACATTTGTACGACATCATTCCAATATTCTGGTAGCAGTAAAAGTTGTGTTTTAAACATAGTGAAAACTTTGGTTCTACTTGACATATCTGAAAACTCAAATGCACATTTTGATATCTGAAGCCTCCCCGTCGATACACACCAGCAGGACTTATTCACCAATGATGTGTTTCTGGCACCACTTGAGTTTTAAGGGTTAAAAAAAAAAAGGTCCAGTTATAATAATAATAATAATAATAATAATAATAATAATAATAATAATAACTGAGAAATCCTCTCTTCTTAGTCATACACTACATAAAATTGCAATAATATTATTACACAAACATGGCATAAGCCTCCAGGATTGTTTCATGCTCAGTGACATGTCTCGAAATACCAATGGAACGATTGGTGTCCACCATCAATTTTCTTCCCAATCCTGGTCTCTCAGCTTGTGCTGTTAAGAATTCCTGGACCTGAGCATCAAGAATATTAAAAAACGTTGATCCCATTGTTTAAAAGTGTAATGCTTCGTGCTATTCATTCATTAGATTTGAGGTTGTTTGTTACGACCGCTCTAGCAGGTTGCTGACCCCTGTTTGGCATGGAGATGGGAGGAAGCCAGCTTTCGCATACGGGACCCAGTAAGGAGTGCCAGCATGGGGGTAATTAAAACAAACTAGCAATGCTTTCTCAGGTCCGGCCCCAAACAAACGTCAACTCGCTTGTCTCCTCGATACATCCGTGGGGGAGGAAGAATGCTGCTGTCAGCAGGCTCCAGAAACAAGAAGGGACATTTGGGCCTGGAAGTGGAAAAAATAAATAAATAAATAAATCCTCCCGGGATCACTAGGACGTGACAAAACCTCTGGGCTGTGAGAGGCAACGTAGCCTCCCGTCGCACTCATCGGCCATCTTTGTTTGGTTAAGCTCTTCGAGCATGGCCAGTTTCTCGCCTTGTCAGTGTTTGTTCATCCCTCTATTTTAGCATTAATCTTCTTGTTCTGTCCCAGCTGTTGTGTCAGCAAAGCGGCTGCAAAAGCACCTCTCAAGTACACAAACATGAAACAATAAGCCAGCAATGGCTTGGATGGCAAGTACGTATAGTAGAGGTGAGATGCAGAATGGGCATGGACACACTGAAGACAATCCGGTTCAGAAGAGAGAGAGAGAGAGAGTCATGCTTGGGTTAACAATACACACTAGGCCTGGGGTATGTGTTTGAATGAATTAAATATATACCTACAGTAATAATGATTTCCCTTAAATGGCACCCCTTTTTACCAAACATGCCACGTTTGCAGTCTTGGCTCGAGAAATCATATCAAATTAACATGACCACATGCAAGGTTATCAGGGTTAGGTCATCCTGTGTTAGCTTGTACAGATTCGCTGAGTCAAATTCCTGTCGACTCTGTAAGCAATTACAGAAGTTTGATTGTAAATCTAGATCGCTAATGAGCACGCCAAAGGCAACAGTTTCAAGCGGAGAAAGAAAAAAAACCCTCTAACATGTCATAAGGAATAAAACCTCGAAAGAAACCAGTTACCTCAAACAGGAACCAGTCTTCTTTTCGACAACCCTGGATAGTGGGACTGTAAATCATTACAGCATATAGATGGTAAAGGTGACCAATACTGACGCATGACTGTCATGTGTTCTAGATGGCACATAGCCAAAGCATCAAAACAATAAGTCGGTGTGCCAAAAGACGTCGTACTGTATACACCGGGAGCTGTTCAACCGGTGCTATTCTGACCGAGTGCATTATCACGTCTGCGATTTCATCATGGAAAACACGTTAGAGAACATCGTGGACGTGAAAGTCTGAGCAGAGACGTTTGACATGATTCGGCACGTTTGCGGTGATGCTGCAATGAATCGTTCTCGAGAGCTGAAGACCCTCAACGAGCTCAAACCCGCAAAAATGTCAAAACCATTCAGCAACTTGTGCATGATGATCGTTGAGGCATTGTCTGTGTGTCATAAGGAACGGTCCAGACAGTCCTCACGTGTGATTTGAACATGCGCCATGTTGCTGTCAAGTTCACCCCCAGGCTGCTGACCCAAGGGCAGGAGGAACATCACATCGAAGTCTTTCAAGAGCCAGGAGTGTGCCTGACCCGTCAACGATGTCGTGGATCATTACCAGTGATGAAACTTGGGTGTATGAGTACGAATCTGTCTTTACAGTGTAAGAGCCATCCTCTCTCCTACTGAAAACGTTGAGGCGGGACGGCAGCATCGTCTTTTTCTTCATTGTGCATTAAGAATTCGTTCCCATGAACCAGACCATTATGAGCGAATTCTACTGCCAGGTTTTATGGCGTCTGAGGGAGGACGGTACGGTGAAAGCGACCGGATCCGTGTTGCACGAATCTCCTTGTATCACCTTCTAAGCTCATGAACTTCTTTCGAGTCAATTTGATTCGATTAGGTTAGGTTCAATTCGATTCGATTCATTTTAAATGTAAAAATAAATGGACTTAATCTATAGTTTGTTCAATTTGTCCCTATAGAGCAAGCTAAAGGCGAGGGTGCCGAGAAAAACCTCTCTGAGTGGTTCGTCTTTATTTACGAAAAATTCACTTGAACAGAATTGTCTGTCTAACCAAATCCGTTTTCATCCTAATCTGAGCCTGAGAGTGAGTCCCCAAACACTAATTGGAAAGATATTCCTTATATGTTTTATAGTGTAGTTGTCATCATTATAGGAGCTCATTAAGAGTCGATGCAAGCAGGTGTCATGGATATTAATCAACCAAATGATTATTTTGTTGTAATAAGAGAGTTTTTTTGCAGGTTTGAAAGCTCTGATTTCATGCAACTAGGAAAACTACGTTTGATGCCATATACAGTAAGAGACTGATAATTGCTGATCTACTGGGAATTTCAGGGAAAAAAGGTCCAACCCAGTACTAGGAAGGTGGACTTAATGAAGTGGCTGATTAGAGTAGATTTTGCATATTTTCAAAATGAATGGAGTCTAGAGGAAGTCTGGAAATTCTTGTAAATATCTTTAAAAACTGCTTCATTTTGATAAAGATGTGTTATATATGTGCAGGTAGACGAGCGGACTATTGAAGGACGCAAGCATGTCTGTGTCACCGTATAGCAGACGCGGCCTTTAATGGGGCCGCCACGGATTGTGGCCAAATACCACTCGCGACTCCTGATCCCCCGCAACCACATCGCTGCCTCCAGTCCAAACAAACACACCGCTCGCCGAGGCCCTGCTCAAAAATATAGATCTTCCATTTTTAACAGTCTTTATAGCCATCTCCGAGACCTCAGTTGCTCTGCTTTGATTTATTATACAAGGATGCCATCTGAAAGTGATGCTGGAGTGAAAAAAAAAAGAAGGACGCAATCTTGTGGAAAGCCAACAAGCCTGTAAAACTTCCCGTCAGAAAAAAAAAAAAAAAAAAAGTACATTAAAAAGTTTACTGGATATTTTTTTTTCTCCCACTCATATATTTTTTTTTTTGACATTTCCTCTTGCTTGAGTTATGGTGCCAAAATAAAAAACTGGTGTGGCCAATTCCATTTAAAATGGGAATCTGAAATAGTTTTATGGGCCATCTGGAGAAAAAAATGGATGTTTTTTTTTTTCCCTTGGAGAAAAAAAAAAAAGATCAGAAACCAAATAATTTCTTTCTTTCTAAGAGCTAAAACAGTAATGTAAATATGATCAAACTAATGTGATGGTCACATTTGCGATATTTTTCCGCATATCTCAACGAATATTTACTAAACGGGGAACACGTCCTACGGCGGAATAGAGCTCGACTTAAATAAAGTGCAGCAACTGGTTAGGTTACTGCTGCCTGTATTTTGAAAGTGGCTTCATTACCCACCCAATAAAGGCAGACATTAGAGCCAGCTCCATGCCTATAACCTCAGGGTGTGTTTCTCTCGAAACGCCACGAAATGGTGGAGTAGTTTTGCACAAAGGGACAATTAAAGTGGTTTAAACACCCTGCAATTGCTGTTCAGAGTATCTGCAGGACCACACAATGCAGAAAAGGAAACCAGTGAACCATCCAGATAGTTAATGGAGACACTGAACGAGCTACCTGATGCGAGGAACGGAACGGATCCGAGGTCTAATCGGCGCTGTTACACTCGAGAGGTTCAAGTACCACCTTCGACTGATCTGAAATCAAAGATTGAATAAAACTCCACATACTGTAATGTGATAATATCACGAGTCCATGATGGAACAAGACAAAAACGGCAGCATTGGGGCCAGACTACTGTTTTGTGTTCGCTTCTATAGTGATGTTGAAATCCAGAATTGTTCGCCAGGCATCCGGCTGAGACTTGGAGGTGAGACCTCAAAACAGACCTCACACAAGAGGCTTTTACTTACATGTGGGCACCAGCGAGCAGTCTGATATAACGTTCATTACTGGACTAGTTCCATCAACCATATGGTGAAAAATACTTGATTTATTACTACGCATATGCACACGCATGATGGCTGCCTCGTGTATCCTGTGCTCGCTTGGTGTGCATCAAACTCCATGCTCACAGACCCCAAGGCGGGAATTGAACCCGGATCCGGGAGGTGCACGGCGACAGTGCTAACCGCTAGTTCCCACAGTGCTAACCGCTAGTTCCCATTTTCGCCACTTTTGATATGGTTCAAAATAATGGCTTTTATGCCATCATTAGCTACAGCATTGCAATGAAGCACGTGGCACAGAAATCCGATGATTTGGTCCGGTAAAGGGTCAGATAACGCAGATTACTAACTGTATAAATAGCTGCTGTATCTCTATGTTGAGATGTGCGGGTTTCGAGTTCAAAGTGGGATTGTGCAGTATAAACATTGATATGTGAAATGTTATGAATTAAACTTATGATTATTATACCAATGTAACAAAGTTATCAAGAAAAAGCTACATTAGCATGGTACCTCTCCAGTGAGTCGTACAGCGGACCTAGAGCAGAGCTGCAGGTCATAAAGGACCACAGATCCGCCGTGAATGTTTCATGCAAATCACTAAACAAGTTAAACACCCAGGTAAGCCATGATCATACTTTACAAACACCCAAGGCTCATCCTGATTCGTGCAAAGTGGGCCAGGATTCCCTCACCATGCTCACCATGTTGATATTTCTGTTTATTTGTGTGCTTTCCTGTGGTTCATTTTTTTTAAATATCCTTCCGATGCTCATTCCAGGTTTAAATCTGCACACAGATACAGATATGGAGATATTTAGAGAGTTAACAGCTCCAAAAACGTACAAAAACGTTTCTTGTCTTCTTTCGCCTGGCTGATAAAAAAGGTCAAAAATCCAAGTCAAAAATGTTCCGCTATTCATCTTTATTCTCTTATGGCGTCCTGATGGGTGTGGCTTCTTCAACGCCTATCAAGACCTCACGGAATGGTTTGATGAGAAACAAAATGATGATCTAAACTCGTCCAGGATACTTTTAGAGACATTCAGTGGCCTAGTTACTTAACGGAAAAAATATTTACTGTATGCTTCAAAAAACGTTAATGAATTAAAGGTCCCATGTTGTACTAATTCTTTAGTTAGCACTAGTCTCAGAGCTCTCCTAAAGTGGGCGTGTTAATGCTTCGCTTGAAATCCTGCTCCGATCATGCATTTTTATACCGTCACTTCTCTTACGAGCGCGCCATTTCGGCGTTTATGTAAACGAGCTCCCGCTGAGCCACGCCCCCACCAGAGAACAGCAAGAGCTGAGAAACAAGCTGGTTCAACAAGAGGTTGTTGTTACGTGATTAGGGGTACCTTAGGGGGAAAAAATCGAACTGACTTTACTATTCATCTAATTATTTTGATTCATACAAATTTCCTCAAATTTCATACACATTTCTAGAACTTTCTTTTGATCCTGCAAAACCACTTCGCGACAGAGCGGCAATGACCGTTTGTTAAAAGCGAATCCATTTCAATTAAATTTGCTTGAAAACACCAGCCAATACAATAAATAAATAAATAAATAAATAAATAGATAGATAAATAAACAAACAAACAAATAAAATGGAGAAAAATGACTAAAAAGTGAATTTTCCATAATAGATTTAATATAAGTTGTTACTGGTGTTACTAGTTCAAGATTTCTGTTTGAAGATTTGAAACGTTCCGTGACGTTCATGTCGTTACGTGATCAACCTCATACACACGGTTTAACTGATAAGAGCTGCACATTTGACGTCTGACTGCTTACCGAATAAGATTTTAAAAATAAACGCCTGATTAGAGACGATGTCTGGGGTCGAAGTTGTGGTTTATCTTCCTGTATAAGTTTCCAAACTACTTAAGAGCCTCATGATCGGGATAAAATTTCCCACAAACGCTGCGGTGTTGATCATCTGCATAGAGTCGAAATGAATCGCTGTAACAGGCAGGCAGTCTTTTGTACGAACCGTCGCTATTTAAGTCAAAGTCGTTAGCTGCTAGAGGTATTATTGTCAAGCCCGACGCGCCTTTGTGTGTGTAATTGCTCCGAGTCTGGCTTTCAAGTGCAATTAGAATTTGTACATCAAACATCAAAGTGCTGACGGTGAAAATTTGGCTGTTTGTTATCATTAGTCAGCTTTTCTTTGCGTTGCCGCTTGCAACAAATGGACTTTAAATGCCTGGTTTGAAAGGCAACGTCTGCGCTTTACATTAGTCAAATAAACGCATTTGCATGAAGCCATCGCCCTGAATGAAGTCCCGATCGCCACAGTGCGCCTATTCTCTAAGTGTGGACATCTCCCACCTCCTGTCTATTTGCTTCCGCTTCAGACTGCCCCAGTCACGACGTCTATATTGTCCTTCTCTCTTTCTCGTCCACCCTCACTCGACGTCTTTGTGCTTTCTCGCTGTCTATCAAATCTTTTCCTTACACAGTCCTCGAGTCTTGACAGTAAGTTGTGACATCTCTGTCATTCTTTCGCTCGCTCACAATAGCGAGGTCGCATGCTGCTGACAAAGAACCTGACTCCTGGGCTTCTATTTAAACCCCGGTTGCCGTTGCTGTTGTTGTTGTTGTTGTTGTTGTTGTTGTTGGGAAAACCAATACTTCAGTGGAAATGTCTTTCTTCTACTAGTATTTTTTAAAATCAGATTATATAGTTCAATTTATTTTATTTTGCACGGGATATTAACTCAAGATTAGTATTTGGCAAACGCTCGACTAGTCTGGGGCACAGGATTATTTTTAAGGTATGAGGCAGACGCAGAGACGCAGAGACGCAGATTCAGGTCCATAAACCCGGATCCTGCAGAGAAAAAGGGAAGCTCTCGGATCAGTGTGCGTCTCCTGCCCGATGACAGCCCTCATCTCACAAAGCCGATTGAGATTGACATCTCAATGCAGGGGCCAGGGCCCGTCCTTTACAAGCACCATTTCACGGCTTTGTCCTCTGCCCAAAACCACCTCCACCACCACCACCTCCATCGCTCCCCCCATTAAAAAAAAAAAAAACATCCAGCCAGAACCCAACCGTGCCTCTTTATCATCAGACACTCACATCAGGTTGGCAGGAGCAGGCGGGAGTGGCGGTGGAGGGGTGCTGGGAGGTCCCCCTCATTATACCCCGCTGGCCTTCAATTGGCGTCAAAACCGGCTTGTTTCGTATACTTAGCTTTTGCATACGAATGGCGAAGGCTATTGTCTGGCACTAAATGCACATTAAATCTGTCTGGAGGTGCAATCATTTTTTCCCCCTTCTTTCTTTCTCCCCTTTAATAAACTAATTAATTGGACAGCTCTGATTTACAGGCGGAAGACATCTTCAGTGCTTCATTTCTCTGTTTTGTACGCGTTCCCCGTACCGTGCCAAGCGTCTGACATGTAACGATAGGATGTTTATAGTATTGCCAAGAGCACAGCGCAGCCGTCCCTGGGCTACTTTATCCCAGAGCCAGATGAGATTTCTGGCTTTTGTCTCTGGCAGCGGCTAAATAGATTCGTCCAACTGGGACAGCCTGTTGCCAGGGACACACGTTCATCATCATATAGCCCTCAGGTCAGCCCTTTTTTCATTTTTTTTCTTTTTCTTTTTTGTTGCGCTGGTCCAGACGGCAGACGTTGCACAAGAATCGGTCACCGCTCGGACCGCTCGGCTCGAGTCAGATCAGATCTTCTGATTTTCTGCTGTGGAAAAAAAAAATGAAATTTGAAAAACAGTTTAATTTTGTTTATTGCTGTAAAAATGGTCCAAAAACCACACAGTGCTAAAAGAATAACAGAGGATAACAGCTAACATTTCCTGTTCTGATGTTAACTCTGGATTCTGAATGTTTAGTTTTGTCCGTGACGAAGACCTTGACTTGTGATTGAAAATTTGATTTTAGACGGGAATGTTTAAAAGGAAGCAGAAAATCTGGAACGGCTTTATCTTTGGATCCTTTGCCCTTTTTTTTTTTTTTTCCAGAGTTAATAGATTTCAACAGTCTTATTCAGCAAAGACCCGGTTTGCTCAAGCAAAAAACAACGGAAAAAAAAAAAAAAAACGATTTGAATGTTATGGAAAGTTGTTGAATATTTTTTCAGTGTCTTCATTTATTTTATGACTAAAATGAATCTTTCCTTCTTCTTCTTCTTCTTCTTCTTCTGCTTTAAAGGTGCACGTTGTCCCGAGTAGCGGATCAGGGTGAATTTTTGTGACATCCCCCATGGTGGGCATTGTCCATCTGTCCATCTACTTTCACTTTCAGATCAAACTGGCTCCAGCCCACATGCCGGGCACCTTTGGGGCAGAGCCCCCGAGGGAGACTTCATCTCCCGGCTCGGACAGCTGTCATCAACCCAGTGTTGGCTTATTTGTTCCCGGTCTCCTCTGAGTTCCTCACACAATGTCCAGATCAAGCCTCTGGTTTGAGGCCAGTGGGCTCCCAGCAGTCCAGCTGCACATCAAGCCTCTCATCTCGCCTTGGTTATTCCTTTAATTAAACACTTGGAGAAATAGCTCCTGGAGAGACACCGCCACATTTCCAAAAAAGCTTGGCCACATTCACCAAGCTGCAACCTCCACCACCTACCACCACCGCCACCCCCCACACCCTTTCTCCTTTTCTCCACACCCTTGTCGAGGGAGGTGGCAAGCTGTTCCGCGAGCCCCCAGCTCATATACATAATCCTACTCTTACACACACACATACACCCCTCGTCACCCCCACCCACTGCCACCATCCTCTCTTCCTGCCATCTCAATGGCGCTTCACTCCTTCAACCCGGAGCGGCTCAAAAGGAGCCCGCGCCTCCCGCTACAATGGGCCCGTGGGCGCAGTGAGAAAATGAAGACCTCTGCACCCCTACAAATCCCCAGGAATTTCTCATTAAGAACAGGTCCCGGGCCCCTGAAGACCCCTGGGTCCCCCCACACCCTCGCACACACATGCCCCCCTCGTCCTTCTGCCCTCCCTTCCAAAATGTCTGAATGTCTGAAGAAGCTGACCCTCTTGCTTGGAAGAATGGACTACTCGAGTCCCTGTGTGTGTGTGTTATTCACCTTGCTCCTATTCTCCGCATACAAGAGGCTTCCCCTTCGCCAATGGGACTTTGAAAGCCCTTGAGACTTCCTCTTTTTTTTTTTTTTTTTTTGAGAGCCAGATTTTTAAAAATGTGTGCATGCATGCAAGCAGTGGAAATACCTGAGCGTAGTTATGTCGGATAGCGCTTTGTGTGCGTTTGTGTGTTTTGCTTCTTTTCTATCCTCCGCATTAACACACGAGCTGGCCTTTATGGTTTCAAAATAAATATTGGACAAGTGTTTGAGTAAAAGAGGCGAATTTCAACTTTCACTCACTTTGATGACTTTCAAGAGTGCCGTGTTTAATAGGCCTGAGACGCCTCTCGGGACTGCTGCGTCCAGACCGGCGTGTTTATGGAAGAACCTGGCTTTATGCTAACACGAACGCTAATGAATTCATCTTCATCCGGTGTTCATAAATTGTTCCTAGCATGTGACATGCACGCATGAAGAGCCATTAACTCCACCTAGTGGGGAACAGACTAATTCAGCCTGGGTTTCTGATTAAACTGGGTTTAGCTATATGAATTACTTATAATAAAAACAAACAAACAAACAAATAAATAAATAAATAAATAAACAAAGTTTAATTAGCTCAAATGATTTGAAAGCCTAAGATTTTTTTATTAATATTATTATTATTATTATTATTTGACAGATTTTTCCCAAAGGATATGCTTTTCTTTCTCATAGGAAACTATAAAAAAAAAAAAAAAAAGGTCTATTTAGAGACGGGTAAGAAAAGCTCACGGAGTGAAACTTGAGTCTCGGCCTCTTGAGTTTGGATCGTTACACTTGTTTGGTTACGTGTGGCATGAGGAATACAATTTCCTCTACCACACACGGTAAAATTATATGCATATATCGTTCACTCTGTGATTAAGGCTTAGCTTCGTGCAGGCTAAACTTAGGCTTTAGCAACGAATTCAGGCAGCATTCCATGGAAAACTGAGAAATGAGGATATGTAACATGAAATATGCTTATTATGCTCTTAAACTCCTCCAAGGCGATTATAACTCTCCGCTCGAGTTTAGTCTGTTTTGTCGGATCCGGAGGAATCGAAAATGATGGAACAGAACATAATGCTTCAGTGTACTCTGTGTGTGTGTGTGTGTGTGTGTGTGTGTGTGTGTGTGTGTGTGTCGCTCCTGTGGTTCCAGGTGAGACTTACAGTATTTTTACGTGTCATGTTCATGTTCTTGAACAAGTATGTACTTTAGATGTTCAGCACGTTCAATTTATTTAATTGACGTCCTTGATGGGAAAAAAAAGTTAATTGTTGTCACCGCATGTATACTTACAATCCTGTGCAAAAGTCTTGACCCCCCCCCCCCCTCATAAAAATACATATGTGTATTTTTAATGTAGTCTCGAGGAATGGTTCTCCAGACGTCCTGAAGGACTTTTGTGTGGTTTGTTTTTTTGTTTGTTAAGTCACACAGTGACCTATAGTGACCTATAAATCATTCAGACAGGGGAAAAAGAAAAAAAAAAAACCCTTAACCAGCATGACCCAGTGAGAAACAGGTGCGGATGATGACAGATGATCGGGGTACTGCTGACGATTAGTGTACTGCTGAGTGGTTGGAACAGACGAGAGGGGAAATGAGGTCGCTGCTGAGGTTGTAACATAAGCAATAGATGAATAGATAAATAGATAGACAGTACCAGTCAAAAGTTTGGACACACCTTTAAATTCCTTTTTTCTTATTTTAGTGATTTACTTTTTAGATTCTAGAACAGTACTGGATTGTTCTATGAAACGACTCGTAGGTAATTACATAACAACAAAAACAACAACAACAACAACAACAGTCAGTTGTTATTTTAAGACACGAAGGTCAGCTGTTCTCTGGAATAGTTCTTGCAAGCAAGTTCTTGTATTGTGTCAAGTGCATTTGCAAAACTGAGTCTCACGAAGACCTTCCCAGGAAAGCAAGACCAAAACGTACTGCTGCAGAGGAGAAGCTCATTGAGAGTCACCAGCCTCAGAAATATCAGGAAAGACCACAGAATTACAAGGTGTGTCCAAACTTTTGATTATTATATACAATACGAGTGCAAGAGAGAGAGAGAGAGAGAGAGAGAGACTTTGCATAATTTCAAATATTTCATTACTTTGCAGTAAAAACCCTTTGTGATTCAAATGTCTCTTTGTCAAGCACAATGCGTTCAATCAAAGTGAATCAAATGTAGCTGAAATGAGGGAATGTGAGAGAGAGACAGAGCTGTCACAAGAGGAGACAGCTGACAGCTGGGATGGTTAAGGGTCAGGGGTTGGGGGAAGAGTGTGGAATCTCAACAACACACACACACACACACACACACACACACACATACACACACACACACACACACACACACATAATGACTACAGTTATGAAGCCAAAATGAATCCTCATTTAGAATATTTCAAGATTTTATGATTGGAGATTTGAATATAGGAGAATTTGGGGATTGAAGATCTGGAGGTTAGATGTTTTGAGATTTGAAATTTTGTATCTTTGAATTAGAAGATATTGAGAGTGTTGATTTGAAGTTTTGGAGATGTGATGATTAGTTCATGGAGATTGGAGATCTGGACATCTTAGGATTTGGACATTTCAGTATTGGAAATTGATCGTCTTTGAAATGTGAAGACTGGGATTGGAGTTTTAGAGGTTAAAGCTCTGGAGTTTTGGGGGATTCAAGATTCTGGGAACTCCTGACAGTAGATCCACCGTTTATTGCCTCTTTTATCAGATGATCAGAAAATCGGACGATTTCGCGTATTTCCCTGAAAGCAGGTAGTAGGAAGTATAGTTTTAACAGGGAATACACATGAAGCCAACTAATGAATCAGTTATGAACAGCCAAAATGAATCCTCATTCACACACACACGCACACACACACACACACACGCACACACACACACACACACACACACACACACATAATGACTACAGTTATGAAGCCAAAATGAATCCTCATTTAGAATATTTCAAGATTTTATGATTGGAGATTTGAATATAGGAGAATTTGGGGATTGAAGATCTGGAGGTTAGATGTTTTGAGATTTGAAATTTTGTATCTTTGAATTAGAAGATATTGAGAGTGTTGATTTGAAGTTTTGGAGATGTGATGATTAGTTCATGGAGATTGGAGATCTGGACATCTTAGGATTTGGACATTTCAGTATTGGAAATTGATCGTCTTTGAAATGTGAAGACTGGGATTGGAGTTTTAGAGGTTAAAGCTCTGGAGTTTTGGGGGATTCAAGATTCTGGGAACTCCTGACAGTAGATCCACCGTTTATTGCCTCTTTTATCAGATGATCAGAAAATCGGACGATTTCGCGTATTTCCCTGAAAGCAGGTAGTAGGAAGTATAGTTTTAACAGGGAATAAAGGAAGGTATTGCACGTCTCCTGTCTAATTAAATTCCCAGAAGGGGTTACAAATGTATAACATCGGGACTAATGATTGGAGTTTCTTATGTTACACATGTTTAACAGTATATCTACATAAATAAAAGAAAGGTTTTTCCTGTACATCGGTCAGAACTCGCTCTTTATATGATATCCTTATGTCATAAATTGGAGGACCCGAAACAAGTCTCAGAAAATTCCTGTCTTTATGTCACAGCATCACTGTCTGGACAGAACTTAATGAAACTCTGGCAGTAATTTGGTATTTGCCTGAAGTCTAATCTGCACTATAAATGTAATCAAAATGTGGAGTAGAAGTGAAGGTATGAGCAGATTATATTATTTTTATATAATTTTTTTAGCTTTAACCTTTTAAATTCTTTCTACAAACTCTTTAACCATCAACGAAGGGTACTTACTCTAGCGTTTAATCTTCTTTTTTTTTTTTACTTTAAATACTGCTCTACTGCTATCAAATATCACTATTAATGTAATGATACATCAATGCTAATTAGCTTTCTACTGAGTTTTGATTGAGTCTATCATTTTTCTAATTTCTGCTGAAGTCATGATCTCTGGATGAACATGGAAACAGTCTCTTAAAGTCTGCTAGAACTTTTGTGGGGTTGTAGCGCCCCCTACCCTCCACATTCATTATTGCAATTTGCTTCTACCATTTTAACACTGCCAGGATCTTCTAAAAAAAAAAAATCTCAAATATCAGAATGGGCTATTGGTGGGAGGAAGGTGTGTGTGTGTGTGTGTGTGTGTGTATGTGTGTGTGTGTGTGTGTGTGTGTGTGTGTCTCTACAAGCGAGGCCGGAGGAGAATGACCAAACTGGATGGACGGTTGAAGCATCTCAGAATGAATAACGTGGACTTTTGAGGCAGGTGGGCCAGAAAACTGTATCGGGTTCCGCTCCTGTCGGTCACAAACACTGAGTGAGAGTGTTCACGTCAGTCAGTGAACCTTCTTATGAATATAAATAGTGATCTGCTGTTTTGTGCATGAATAAGCAAAGATTGCAAATAATTAAAAGTAATTTTCTCTGTTCCTGTGTAAATAATTTTACAAATAGTGTTGGTTTGGCTGAATATGTCAGATGTCACTTGTACCACCTGCAATAAAAACAAGTCACATGTATCTGTTTCCTGTTACACCACCGTGCCGCCCATGCAGAACCAACGCCTGTATTTTCCAGGGTTTCTTGAAACTTTGGCAGCTACATGAAGAGGAATCTGATTCTGCAGTGGAAAGGCAGGATTGCTTACAATTCCTTAATTAATCAGTGCACAAGGGTGGGACAGAATTGAAGCTCTCCTTTTCTAGTCCTGAGGAAGCACAGAGAGACTGAGGAGGAGCTCATAGGACATTTCCACTTAAACTCTATTTCATCCAGTTCTGTAGAACAAAGTTTACAATCTAGCCGATTATAGGTCTCTATATTTTCTATATTTATAGAGATAAGTTTTTATATTGCCATATTTCTATTCCCTGTATTTATTTTATATTTTTATTTTCTATATTTATATAGATAAGTTTTTATATTAGCTTTTTTTTCTATAGCTATGTTTTCTATAGCTAAAGTATTTCTATACTTATTCTTATTGTATTCCATAATTTATTTCTTGTTGTAAATTGTTCTCTCGTTTTTTTTTGTTTTTTTTTTCAATTTTAAGGTCACCGGCAGTCATATAAACATTTCACTCCATATCATGCTGTGTATGACTGTGTATGTGACAAATAATAAAATTTGAATTTGAATTTGAAAGGGAAGTTTTGTCAATGTTTTTTTATTGCTAATGTAATTCAGTTTGCAGCCAGCAGAGGGCTCTAAAAACTTCAAACTAACCCTTAAAGCTGAAGAGCTCTGATCTGTTTATGGGATGTTTAAGACTATTTGGGGCCACCTAAAAGTTTTTGCCCTGATTTGTGAAGCTGTCTGTACGAAATTAGGATTAAAGGTTAAAAAAAAAATTGTCAATGTGAAGTTCCCTCCAACTCGGGGTCAAGTCAGGTCTGGAGCCGTTACCTGTATCGACTCTTGTCTCTGTCTCAAGCATTGCTTTCAATACATACGGTATGTTCTCAGTTGCTATATATTTGTCACTTTCACGTCCAAAAAAGTTTGACAGAAAATAACTCTCATACAGAGGTGGAAGCTAACCAAGTAAATTTACTTCACTACTGTACTTAAGTTCATATTTAATGTATCTGTACTTATACTTTAGCATTTTTATTAGTGTATTTACTTGTACTCCACTACATCCGACAAAAATAGATGTACTTTGTACTTCACTACATTTCTATAGTACATAGTGTTAAGTTACATAACCACAGTGGTGTGAAGTATTTGAAGAGGTAATGTCGCCACCTGGTGACTATTCTGTATAATTGCATTTCAATCATTCGATTTTATTACTTATTATTTAGTACTGGTAAATATTGCACAACTAATACAGTAATTTAATATATATGTATACAATATTGTATTATTACATGTAATATTGTATTACATATGGTATTGATATGTAGCATTGTAATTATTACAGGTATTGTAATATTTCTTATTGCGTTATTGTTACTGACAGTGAATATCCACATAGCGTAGTAGTTACAGAGAAGAGTTGTATAATGGGAGAAAAGATCTCCTCTGGCGCTCTGTGGAACGCTTAATCAGTCTCTGGCTGAATTTGCTCCTTTGGTCAGAGAAAACACTGTATAGCAGGTGAGAAGGATTGTTCAAGATGTGATTGTACTTTGGACAGAATCCTCTTCTATCAAATGTGTCAAATCAGAGAGAGAGTTTTACTATGAATTAAAGACTACTGTGAACGAATACAAGCTCAGTACATGTGATTCGTAAGTCAATTTGAAGGAAAGTACTTTTGTACTACTAATGTGTGTGGTGCATAAAGTGTCTGGTGAATTAACAGCAACATGGGGAAGAGGGGCAACCAGCTGAGGTTTGAGGTGTGTGTAATCTGCAGTGGACTGGGGGACTGAACAGTACTGTGCTGCTGGATTCTATGAAGTTTGTAATCTTCCACATCACTGGTTTACAACCACAAAGCTCCTGAAATACCTCTTTTTGAAAACAGGCAAATTTCTTTGTAATGTTTTTGATTATCTGAAAAATGAAAGCGATGCTTATAATAGTCAGTTTAATCTAGTTTTTAAGCCATGCTACTACGCAGGTATTAATGAGGCCGAAGGGAATTTCTGAGATCAACAGGTTGTAACATAATGTAGTTAAATGGATAAAATACAGTATTACATTTTAATGTCTTTTTCAGGCAGAGTTTTCCCACCAAATTGCTGTTACAGCTGAACAGGAAGAACAGATGTTCCATTAAAGGAAAAACTTGACTATATTTTTTAAGACTTTGCTTGAGTGAGGAAAGCTGGGGTTTTTTTAAATAATTTTTTTATTTTAGGGGGTACCTGTATATTCTCTACCTATAATACAGTATTAATAGGAACTTTTTTCTGCTTCTTAACTTCCCAATTTCTGTATATGGATTTTTACACAAATAAGCATTAAATTGTATTTAAACTTAAAAAAAAAAATCGTATTGAGTATCTAATATGCTCCTCTTCTGGTGTCTTTTGTAGGTAATTTAACATTTCTTATTAATACTGTATTATACAGAGAGTAAATAGAGGTCTAAAATAAAACCCAGAATATTGTGCATAACTGTAGCCAAATAATAGGTTCAACTGTCTTGTTTTAATTCAGCTCATTAAGTAGAAATAATAATTCTCATATGTCATCACAGCAAGAAAGACTTAAAAACAGTTGTCCATTGTACTTAGTCCCACAAAGAGAGAGAGAGAGAGAGAGAGAGAGAGAGAGAGAGAGAGTCTAATATCCTATTGTAGTTACATGCTTAAAACAAGCTTTATTGATTTCAATGCACCTTGGTCTTGCCAATAAAGTGAAATAAGCTTAATCAATTTAAATGAAATTAAATCGAGTTATTTCGATTCACTTCAATTTTATTTCCATGTGGAATCAATCATTTAAAACATATGTATAACAACTGACATTTTTCTATATGTTCTGCATTATATAGCTAACATGTGATTAAGAGGATCTGTCACCTTTAAAGTAAAATCGGTGTGTGAGTATACAGTGCATCTCAGGAAAGTAGGACTTTGTGTAAAATGTTATTTTTCTTTTTGTACTTCATTACATGTCAAGTGAATTATATCAAGAAGTTATGGCTTATAATTTTTCATTTCAAGTTTGAGTAAATTTTAAAAAAGCATCAATGTCTTTCTTGGGCTAAGGAGAAAATGAACTGGACTGTTGTGCAGTGGTCCAAATTCCTCTTTTCAGATTAAAGTAAAATTTCCATTTCGTTTGGAAATCAAGAAGGAAGGCCAGTGTGAAGTTTCTATAGTCATGGATGATTTGGGAGCCATGTCATCTACTGGTGTTGGTCTGCTCTGTTCTATCCAGTCCAAAGTCAACACAGCTGTCTACCAGTGGATTTTAGAGCACTCTAAGCTTCTGGCCAGCTTCATGGAGAATCTGATTTCCTTATTCAGCAAGGCTTAGCACCTGCCCACAGTGTCAAAACTACCACAACTGGTTCGCTGTCCGTGCTGTTACTGTGCTGAATTGGCCAGCCAACTCACATGACCTGAACCCCATAGAGAATCGATGAACTATTGTCAAGAGCAAGGTGAGAAACATTCGACCCAACAATACTGATGAGCTGAAGGCTGAATTAAAGCAACTTGATCATCAATAAAACCTCAGCAGTGCCACAGGCTGATCGCCTCCATGCCGTGCTGTGCTGGTGCAGTAATTTGTGTTGAAGGAGCTCCAACCAGGTACTAAGTGCATAAATGAAGATACTTTTCAGAAGTTGGACATTTGTGTATTGGTCTGTGACTGTATTGTTTTTAATGATCGTACATTATAATATTTTGAGGTACTGGACTTTTTCTGTTCATTAGCTATAAACGGTAATCACCAAAATAATTTTCAAAAGGCTAAAAATGTTCCACTTTACATGTCATGAATCTAGAAAATATGCCTTTCTTTTATTAAGTTATGAAAATTTGAAAAATAAGCTTTTTCCACTATATATTTTTTTCTCTCATTCTACCAGTACACCGGTACATCAGTTTTCTCGTCTCTAGTGAAGCCATGATCTCTGAACAAGCGTCGTGACAGAATGGTGACTAATTTCTTTGTTTAATTTAATTTGAATTAAATTAAGTTTGTGTGTTTTGTTGTTTGTATAGAACTTTTTCTATTTTCTACTTTTTCTTTTTCTAACTTTTTCTATGAAATTTAGAATTTGTTGTTGCAACCATGAATGTATAATAATATTGTTATTACTATGAGCTTTGTTTTACATTAGACATTTTTGTATCAGTCTTGCGTAAAGCTTGCAATGCGGTACTGTGTTAAATAATTTTTACTCTGAGGAATAAACAGCAATTTCTCTCAGCAAAATCCTAAATTACTGAGTTCTGTAAATCCAATATTATGGCAGTCTGATAGTACTGTAGTTAAAATTCTAGCATTAATCGATAATAAAACATATACTTATCAACTTAGTTTTATTATCATTGTCAGCCCGGATTCTCTCAAAAGACTAAACATTAAGTGTACTGTATATAACTTCAACACGACAGAGTAAGTTGTTTAGTGGAGAGGTGTGCACTGGGACTCGCGTCCCATGAGACAAACAGAAAACACAGAAGTGGGAAGTTTCTTTATTTACCCTCAGTACATGCTTTCTCCAGGGCTGGTTTCTCTAGTTTCCTCCAACCAGTGCTGTGAGTCTCAAACACCATAATGATTAAGATTACAGTGCTTTGCAAAAGTATTTATACCCATTCAACTTTTCCACATTTTGTCATGTTACATCCACCAACTTTTATTTTTATCACAATAAAAAGTGGTACATAATTGTGATGTGGAAAGAAAATGATAAACGGTTTTCAATTATAATTTTTTTTTTACAAAAATATAAATATCTGTAAAGTGTGGCATGCATTTTTATTTAACTCCCTGAGTCAATACTTTCTAGAATCACCTTTCGCTGCAGTTACAGCTGCAAGTCTTTGAGGGTATGTCTCTACCAACTTTGAACATCTAGAGAGTGAAACTTTTGCTCATTCTTCTTTGCAAACTAAATGGATACCAAATGTGAAAAATGTGTTTGTGTCTCAGCTTTTACTCATTCGGATGTTCTTTTGGACTTGATCCTGACTTGTCCTCTTGGTATTGATTTCATCTTGGCTAGTTCTGACTTCCTTGTCTCACAAAAGCATGGCTACCCTAGTGGACACAGATAGAACTGCAGGACATTTTCAGGACTATACAAACCAGCGAGCTATTGCGGATGTCTTCAGGATCCATTAAAGCCAGATGTCTTGAGGACATCCACATAAAACCATCATCACCAGATTAACAAGCAAAAGACGGCTCCTAGATGTGTGATTTAATGTACACAGAAGTAAACAGGCGCTCATGGATTAATGATGAAACTAGTGTAAGTGTGCATCATTGATGGAAAAAGAGTTTGCAGAAATAGTTAAAAGGCTAAAGCTAAAAATAATCTGCTGATCTTTAATTTAATCACAGATATTATTATTATTATTATTATTATTATTATTATTATTATTATTATTTCAGGTTGAAGCCCACGTACATGTCTGCTGTCTTACCGTACAGCAGAACTCTCTGTCTAACTAATTAATACAAAGAAATCACGTTCTGTAAAGTTGAGTATCTGACGCCTTGTTTACACTGTTGTACTTATTTCATCCTCAGCCAAATACACTCGCTGTTTGGTAATCGGAGAGAGAATCACAGATGAGAAATTGAAAAAGTAGATCGGATAAAGATGAAGTTTTGTCTTTAAATGACTCCAGCGCGTTAAAATTCACTCATACCACTTACGTTCAGTTTAGCTTTTCTAATTAATATCTATTGGTGCAGGTGTTTGTTTACATTGAGGAAGTAGTTTATAAGTAGCTTATTTTAAAGTAGATTATTAAATCCGACACATGTTCTGACTGTTCACAACATCGCTTTTACTTAACATTTAGATTTCACTTATGGTGCAGGTTAAACTTCAGGCAGAGATCTAAGTACTGCAAAAGTACATTCATTCAGACAGACGGATAAGAAAAATTTCAGAGACTGATTCCGCGTCCTTCAATGTATGAAACGTAAAGATATGATTGAAAGAGTTCTGACCAATGTACAGACAAAACCTTTCTTTTTATTCATATAGATGTCTGTTGTATGTTGCCCCAGAGACAAAAATCTAGGAAACTAGTTAATTGAAATCCTCTTTTCTGTTGTTAACAAAAATTAAAGGTTAGTTTAATGAAAAGGGTGTATAACATTAACGGTTGTGACCTGGTTGACCTGCGCCTTTGTAAAAAATAGCTTTGAGCTGCTAGAAGAACAACCTTCTCATTCTTAAACCTGGGCTAGATCTAGCTCCTAAAGCTACTTGCTACTTTTATTAAAAGCAAAACCTTTATTTATCTGGTTACAAATCCCACAGCTTTTGGTGTTTAGATTTGACCATGAGACTCTGTGAAGTCTGCTAACTTCCGGCATGCGTCTCTAGGCTGGAACTTGAAGGTGATCTATTTCTCCAGAGGGGTCGCTGTTGAGTCGGTGAGTCCTGAAGCAGCCGGAGCAGGCCTTAAACCCTAATACTACCATACTAAAGAGTATTCCACAGGCTAGGGGGAGTACTACTTAAACCATACTACACAGTGCGCGATTACAAAACCCGATTTTTAGCGCAGGGGGGGAATAATACGCTAATGTTCTCTCTCTCTCTCTCTCTCTCTCATGACAAACCGAAAGTAATCCGCAAAAAAAAAAAAAGTGATTAGAGATCAGTGCAAACTGAAACTTGTGCCTAAATATATAGCAGTCTAAAAACTAAAAATACCACGGGGTTTTTGAATTGGCAAAGAACAATAATAATGAAAAACAGCTTTCGTGCTCTTCTGGATGTCTTGTGCAGGGCAAGTGTGTGTGTGTGTGTGTGTGTGTGGTACATGGTGGAGGAATGAAAGATTGCATTGCTTGCATCAGTTCCACACCTCCTTAAAGAAATAATAAAGGCAAACAGATTAGTGGATGAAATGCACACACACACACACACACACCAATATGAACACGATTGTACTTAATTATTTAATTACCCCTGGGGGATTTGCTCATATGCGGTGCGTTTTGGTTTTACGCACACTCTCATACACATTCTCTCTCTCTCTCACACACACACACACACACACGCGCAGCCTTATATAGCGTATGTGGATCATTATAAACTGGTATCATCCTCCCTATGTTGTGCCATGGATTGTCAAAATGGCCCCCTTTCCTTTCCCAAACGCAGCCTGATGAACTTGTCGGCTTCATCCTGCTCTCTCTGCCATGTGAGATTTTAACACTTTGTGGCCTGTCTCGGCAGCAGACTCCATTTTGTTTGAAGCTCGTTCTCTCGAGTTAAAATAAAACACAGAGAGAGAGAGAGAGAGAGAGAGAGAGAGCAACCGTCCAAACCCCCAAACATGTGCGTCTTCAGCGTTGCGTTTGAATTTCAAACCCATTTTATTCACCTGAGCCACGAACTCCGTGTGCACGAGGCGAAGCTCTAATTGATGACGTGACTTCAAAGCACTTTTAAAGGTGCTCGCCTTTGAAGCAACATTGTATCACAATAATAGCAACATTGTTGCTCATCATCATCATCATAATAATAACAACAACAACTACAGGAGCAGATTTGTTTTTACAAAGTAATAAACGTAGCGCACACAGGAGGACAGCGAGGCGCGACGGATTGGCTGCTCACACACACACACACACACACACACACACACTCGCATACACACTCACATATGCGCGCACACACACGCAGGGGCTCGAGACACAACCGGGGGCAGGTCGGTACGCCGAGGAGGAAACCATCCCCGTTTCAATGGAGCAAAAGTAAGAGCCCCCCCGGTGTTGGAACGCGTTTACGTGTGTGTGTGTGTGTGTATATGAGTGTGTGTGTGTGTGTGTGTGTAATGGGCGAATCGTGCTCTGTTTCTTTGGTTTGGTTTAGAAAGGGGCCGCTAGCCTGACTGTCAAGAATATGTGCTCAGGTTTCTCGGCCTACTGGTGCTGCTGCTGGGATTCGCTCTCACAAACTGGGGGAAAAAGACATCCGGACTGGGAAAGCGTAAGGCTCTGGGAGTCCAGGAGCGCCAGTGAGGTGTGAATGGTAAGATTTCTGGATGCATTTCCTGATTAATAAGACGGTTTATTATTATAACGGGTGCTCACTGTAAGTGTGTGTGTAAATGTGTGTGTGTGTGTGTGTGTGTGTTAGGCTAAACGGCTTTGAGCTGGACTGCCCTGGATGAATTTGCAAAGCGCACGCGTGTGTGTGTGTGTGTGTGTGATATCCATATCATAACTTCTTCACTTCCTTTGCAAGATGACAGACTTATAGAGTGTGTGTCATGCATGTGCACGCAAGGGCGGCTACACACACACGCACACACACACATATAGAGTGCAGAAGGTGCATTCTCCGTGCACGTGCTTTGATGAATTGTTTCATCGAAGTGTTCATATTCATTAACTCTTTACCTGATTATGCATTAAACGTGCACTGACCCAATGATGTGTGTGTGTGTGTGTGTGTGTGTTGACCTTTTAGAACACACTGGATCACACTTTTATCACTAAGGCATGCTTAGGAAGAAGAATACCTTTGAGATTTGTGTTCACCTTGACACCCAGGTCGATCCTGAGTTCACACACCGTGACACCAGGACATGTCCGTCCTGTGTTTGTCTAAGTTTCCTCATACTCACCTTCCCGTAGCGTGATATGTGAATTGGCTACAGTAAGGACGCATTAAGTTGAATTTCTCGAATTTCCAAGCTCGAAAATGCTTCCTTAACTTGGAATTCTTAGGGAAAGACTCATCAAACCAGCGTTTAGCAAAAGACATTAAACCAACATGGCTGCTCAAAGCCTCAACAGTGAACGGATAGCAATTTGTATTGCTCACTAGCGTTTAGAGTTTGTAGAAATAGTTAAAAGGTTAAAGCTAAAAATAAGCCGATCAGCTTTAATGTAATCAGTGATATTATTATTATTTCAGGTTGAGGTCCACGTACATGTCTGTCTGTCTTTCCGTCAGAACCTTTTATGGCAGAACTCTCTGTCTAACTTATTAATACAAAAAATTTTTTTTTTTTGTAAGGTTGAGTATCTTACGCCTTGTTTTTACACTAAGTTGTACTTGTTTCATCCACAGCTAAATACACTCCCTGTTCAGTAATCGGAAACTGAATCACAGATGAGAAATCGAAGTAGATCGGCTGAAGATGACGTTTTGTCTTAAAATTCACTTATACCACTTCATGTTATTTGAGTGAAAGTGAAAATATGAACTAATCCCAGTAAAAATATTCAGTTTAGCTTTTCTAATGAATAAATATTGGTGCAGGTGTGTTCACATCGAGCAAGTAGCACATTAGTAGCTTATTTTAAAGTAGATTATTAAATCCGACACATAACTGTTCATAACATCGCTTTTACTCAACTCAATTTTTTTATTAAACTTTAGGCAGATATCTAAGTTAAAGTTATTATCTGCAATATTTTCAAAAAAGATGAAAGTAAAAAATATACACGTTACAGTAAAGCCCCCCCCGCCCATCCCCAAAACAAAGTAGTAATTTTGGTTTCCAACTTCCTACTTTTGAGGCTGATCGAATGCAACAGAAGTTACCTCTAGGTGTGATTGAGCTTGTGTATGTGGCTGCGTGTGCTAAATGATTTAAGACCCGAACACACTGTACAGCTTAACACGACCTATGACACACCTGTAATGACAGTGGTCCACATTCTTCCAAATATGGTGATATCACGGCATTGGTGCATGGGACCAACAGCAAAAAATTTTCTTTAACATGTAGTAATTCTGTATCTATGATACACTGCTACAGTATATAGTAGGAATACTTTATACAGTTTGTATATGTGGCTATGCCTAATAAATTGCCATGTCCTGACTTCACAAATGTTGATTGAATGAATTGTGTCTCGTTTGTCTCTGAGGCAAGTGGGCAGACTCGTCATCAGTCCTTCAGAAGAGCTGAGACCCCTAAGTCTCGTCACATGGAAAACATTACCCATCTTAGTCAAGGCGTCTGGCCTTCATCCCAGCCTTCAAGTCTCACTTCCACTTAGCGGCGCAGAACAAAGGACTACTGGCTACCATAGTGTTCCCTGAAAATCCTCCAGAAATTCACCGAAATCTTTCTGGATCTGTGTTTCACATTCAGGAATCCACACTCCATGGCACTTTAAGCTAGCTCACCCGTCTCCGCTAAGAAAAACATGGACACAGCTTTGCCTGAGCCTAGGCCTGACACTAGCACGCACATGTCTCCTCCCAGTCCAGCGTTCAGTCTCGATTCGTCCAGTCCGTTCGCAAACGGCTTGCACTTCGAGTCAATTTTGTTTGAAGATGAGGACGAAGATGAGGACGCAGGCCCAAGGTCTGTACGTGAAAAGCAGTGCAGCAGCTCCGTAAACGAGATTGCCGCATCTACAGGTTTGAAGCAGAAGCTCACCGTTTTGGATAGACGCCACGGTGTGTCGAAAGGCAAAAGAAGGACAAAGAGCTGCAGGTCAGTGAAACGAGATGAAAACATGGAGGAAGAGTCAGGTGGAGACAGCGATCCAGCCTCCCCGGAGCGCGTCCGTGATGAGGGTTCCGCGGCAAGTATCTCATACCGAACCTCCCGCTTCTGTGTTGTCACATCCAAACCATGAATGTTTATTTCAGTGAAGTCGAATGTTACATTGATAAAATTTTGACAAATTCCACTCTTTAGAAGATTTCCCAACCCTGATGAAGAACAAACGCGGGAATGAGTTTTGTAACAAGATTGAAATATTTGTGCGTGCTTGTAGATCGCATATTTTTACTAGATTCTACTACAAGAATTTGAACAGTTTTTCTAATCAGTTTTAATTTCAGTCCTTAATAACAAATGAACAGAACCTTGAAACGCATTTAAAAAGCTAATATTAAAATATTTTCTTAGCGATTCCAGTTTGTAGATGTCGATGCTGCAGTTTTGTTATGCCTGTTAATTTAAGATTAACAGGTATAACTGTTAAGATTTACAAAAGTAAAAAACTAAATTACTGTTGTAGTGGCAGTAGTAGTGGAGACAGAAAACATCAGACAAAAAGTTTATGACTTGGCTAGTTAGCAATATATGAGCTGATGCGCGTCATTCTGTTGGTCGCATTGAAAGCTGAAGCTTTGGACAGTGATCTGTGCGAGCTCTTTAGGATGGATTATTCCATTAAATACAGATTTACTGTTTGCCTGATTTGTTTTCTGTCTAGTTAGCCTTTTTGGTGATTTGTGCTACAAGACTTGTTTTTGACTTCAGGTTTATGGCTTAAGTCCCTACTTGATGAAATCTTCTACAAGAATTTCATTATAACAATATAATTAAGCATTTATAACTAACCATAGTCATTATTTTTGGATAATAAGAGAAATGTTAATTTATACTTTAATAAATGTTTATTTCTTGTTCGCCATGTTAATTTAAAAACGAACCGATTTTCCCTCAGGAGGTGAACAACCCAAAGTCGAAGGCTCTAACTCCTGCGAAGTATCTAGAAGGTGACGTCGTATGGGCCAAGTTTAACCGTAGACCATGGTGGCCATGCCGCGTGATCGTCAATCCTGCGTTGGAAACGTATCACAGAGTAAAAGGTATGTTTATTTCTGTGAAAGAATATAAGCTAAGCTGTTATGTGACTTGGTTGTTGTTCAGGTTTCCAGAATGCTAACATTGCAAATCATCATCTGTTGGTAGGAAACTGCGGTTTTAGATACATTTCGCTTTTTAGGAGCTCTTTTTTTTTTAGTTAATATAGTTGTTTATCATCAGTGCCAGTTCCTGATTTAAAAAAGTTCAATCATACTTGTGCAAAAAATCTATATGATTGATTTGTCCTCATATAAGTAAAACGTTTTCTTTTTTCCGCTGTCAGAGCCGAGCGATAACCCCTGTCGTCAATATTACATCAAGACATTTGGAGAACCCGAGGAACTGGCCTGGGTTTCCGAGAAAGCCCTGCATATATTCGTCGGTGAATATCAGTTTTACAATCTCCCTGGTCCAAAGAGAGGGGTAAGTCCAAGCTCAAACTTCTTATTCGTTCTGTTGTTTGTGATAATAAACTTGTGTTATATACGGTGTGTATTTTCTCACACAGGTCCCCAAGCGGTTTCAAAACTCATGGAGTTGTAGCGTAGCTGAGGCTGAGGCGCATTTCCTGGATAAGCCCGGGATACCCGTTATCACGTCTAAATTCGCCGAAAACAGGCAATTCGATGAAAAAACGAAAGATCAAGAAGATAAAGTTCCTAACCCTGAGCTGCTCCTGGGGATTCCTGGAAATGGTTGCCAAGCCAATGGGAAGATTTCACACAAAGACCCAAACTTTTTACTGAAGTCTAAATGCAAAAGGAAACAAAGAAAAGGCTCAGCAGTGTTTTTTACAAAGTATGACAAGTTCCTCTGTGAAAGTACAAAGTCAGAAGAAGTGGTGGATAGTCCCTATTCTGATATCGACTCCATCCCACAAATCCGCCGATGTCCCAAAGGCAATGGCCGACCCGCTACTAATGATCAGCCTGTGCGACAGATCACAAGCCAACATGATAAAGAAGCAAAGAAAAGTATTGAAGTCCAAGGTGGACTGTGGTTCAGCAAAGCTGGAAAAGGACAAACCAGTGGAGTGTTTAGTCGTGCGGGAATAAAATCGGTGAACTGCTCGTTCGGGAAGGTATCATGTAAGATTAAAATACCAGAGTCGGCAAGTATGAAGTCCAGAGACAACCAAGTCACAGGACCTGAGCAGCAATGTGTAGAAAGCAAGAAAACCCTCGACAATAGAGTTGCAGGTCTCCCAGCCAGCAGTCGATTGATGACTAGAGCGCTGAAAGCAATGGAAGACGCTCAGCTCGAGCAGACGTCCAGCCGAGATCTCAAGCAAACTCAGCCGAGTGGTGAAACTCATAGCGATGTATGTGCTACAAAATCCACGTGCAGTGAAACGACAAAAGTCAAATCGAGCCGCCAGAAAAGTTCAACAAGCCCAGATTTGAAACCGGACATAAAATCTGGTCGCGTTTCCAAGGCGTCTGGAGATCCGTCTGATTTGACAGAGCAAGATGTTGCGGTCAAATCAGAGGACGAATCTTGTTCAATATCTTTGAATTGTAACGAGTCTAATCTGAAACAAGAGAATCAGGTGTCTGAGGCATCAACATTTTCTACGCCATCTCCGTCTTCGTTTTATGTAAATATACAAGAGGGCGAAGACATGAAAGAAATAACCTTTAAGTCACTGGAAAATGAAAAAAATGGAAAGTCAGCACCCTTTCGTCCAGACGCGAACTATAAATACAGCACCTTCCTGATGTTGCTAAAAGATATACATGATAGCCGAGAAAAAGACGGCCAACCCTTGGTCATGGAACCTTTACCTGCGAAAAAGCTCATTAAAGAAGAGCCGCCCATGACTTCTGAAAAACATCCGATAAAAAAGAGCATCAGTCGTGTTAAAGGCGATCGTAACGGCTGCGTGTCTGGCAAGTACGGCCAGAGCAAAACGTCTAGTTCTAAGTCCAAACAAAATAAAACAAATGCAAAGTTTTGCCCGGATATGAGAGAGCACAACGGTTGTGTTGTTCAGCAATTCCAGAGCCTTTCTCCTGTACCGAAATCTGCTAAAAAAACAAGCAAAAAAAGTCAACCTGTTGTAAAGAAGAGCCTTACCGACCCCTTTGTGCCTTCCGATTTGTCAGCGAATGCGTGTAGCAGGAAGTCAGATACCACACCAAGCACAGGGTGCAGACTCCTCAACAAGGACCCGGAGAAAAGTTTTTTCGGCAGCGTACCTAAAAAACGCTGGCAGAGGTTTGACCCGGACAAGGACAGGATGCCGAAAGCAGAGATCAGAAGTGACCAAAGACCAGGACAACCGGAACTGACGCCTTCAGAGCAGAAAAGCGTCGTGGAGCCTGGTGCTGGGAAAACCAGTTCCTCATCATCAGGATCAGCATCAGCATCTGAGATACCAGAGATAAACACAACCAGTATAACTCCAAGTACCTGTGAGGCTTCCAGTTTCCCTACAGGTAAGATGAGAAGGAGAAATCGAATTAGGTCCTGACAGTTTTGTCTGTTGGTCATGACTCCGAGTTTGTCTTTGCCAGAGAGCAAACGTATCCGAAAGCCTAGCAAAAGACTCATCGAGTGGACAGAGGAATACGATCACTTATTCGGGACGAAGAAGAAATCCAGGAAGCAACCTGAATCCTTGCAGAAGGTAATGATTTTTAACAATAAGTTTTATAATAATTTATCTTTGTTGAGATTCTTTCATTTACCAAAATATCGCTTGTCTTTCCCAGGCTATTAAAAACAGTTCCGTTAACGCCGAAAAATCTTCAGGCGTCCATCAACATCAAGGAGGGGTACAACCTGCGCCGAACCCCTTACCGGAAATTCAGACTCCTCCCCCTGAGGAGAGGTCGAAGACTCCTCCTATGTTGGAAAATACTCCATGTCAAGAGAGTCAGGCTGTAGTTCTGGCTGTAGACACTTTAACTCCGCCTCCAGAGACAGAAACCTTGCTGTACGGGGAGAACTGTTTCAAAGAACACATTCTGGTTCAGAATTCTTCCAGCACTGGTAGGGGATACTAATCTTAAAGCTTGTTTTTGTTTAGAAATGGCACAACAACTAGACCACCAAAAGTTTGTGGACCCCTGACCATAACACCCATTTGTGCTTGTTGAGCATCCCATTAACTGCCTCCACTCCTCTAGGAAGGCTTACTACATTTGAGGGCGTGGTTCTTTTTCATTGAGTTACAAGAGCGCATTGGTGAGCTCAGATACTGATGTTGGGATGTCAAGAAGTCTCCAGTTCCAGTTCATCCCAGAGGTGTTAAGTGGGGTTGAGTTCTTGGCCTTGGCTTGGGCCTTGTCATTCCCATGTAGGGAAACTGTAATGCTACAGCGTACAGAGGCATTCTATACATCCCAAACAGTTTGGGGAAGAACCACATATGGGTATAAGGGCCAGGTGTCCACAAACCTTTGGCTTTATAGTGTAAGTAGTGTGAAGTTTAAATTTATCGTTCTCGGTCATTTTACCTACTGTCTCTTGTTCGTTCTGGATTGTCAGAGTGCCTCGTGTCATTTCTTTGTCGAGTACTAACGAGCTTCTGAGTTTGTGATTGGAAATTCAAGGGTTCAAGCTGTGTCACCAGTGTAGGGTCATTGGGCATGGCCATTAACCATTCTCCCCATACAACCCAGCCACTGCATAAAGGGTCGGTCCCAAGCCTGGTCTGGAAATTGTGACAGGAAGGGCAGCTGATGTTAAAACTGTACCAGATATTGCAGATCAAATGGTCCAATCCCAGAAGTTCAGCAGGTTAAGGCAAAGCAGGTTAAGGCTCTGGGTTATTGATCAGTAGGTCAGCGGGTCAAACCCCAGCTCCACTATGTTGCCATTGTGGGTCTTTGAGGAACTTGAGGGCACAACCCTGTCTGCTCTAGGGGTGTTGCTCAATGGCTGACGCTGCACTCTGACCCCAGACACCATGGGATTAGGGAAGAAATAACCTTGAGGACTAAAAGTCAGTGGCATAAAGATAAGCCATTTGACATCTGAGAAGTGTACAGCTCATAGACATGGAATAGAAGCTTGGCCCATAGGCAGTACGAGCCTTTCCTGAAGGACGACGGTGCCGTGTATTGGGAATGCTACAGCTTTGATCTACTGTATTATCACCTTCTCCAAGGTGTAACGTCCAAAGAACTGGAGTGAATCATATATGCTTGGGGAATCATAAGCTGTGGGATGAGAAGGATGAACTCTGAGGACCATGAGCAATTCTTGGCTCAAAATGAGTGATCCTCAGTTCTAAGGAAAGAACAACATTAAAGACTCTGGTATCAATACTCTTTTTCAAAAGGAAGCAGTTCCCACTGATTGATTCTTGTTCTTCCTAACGTATGCCATTGGTAATATATGAGTGCTAGTTATAATTGTTTGGTAAGATCAGGCACATCAGGATGTGTAACAAAGCTTTGTGATGACTTCAATGCACGACAATCCTGTGCGGAACGATGGTTACAGATACAGTTGATCTGTGCCTGGGTAGAGAGAGAGAGAGAGAGAGAGAGACCCACCATCTGGTGCTGTAGGTCACTTACGTTGATGGCCGGAGGTTGAGCACGTCGCAGCTGTAGACATACGGTCGCTGTCAAGACATGACTATCAGTCCATGTAGTAAAGGAGACGTGAAAGGAAAATGAAGTAGAAGTAATTGACCGTAGTCAAGGTGTGTTTTTTGGTTTAATAAAGCAGGTTTATATTTTCCTTTGGTATGAATGATGGTGTATTTCACACAATCTTAACTGGTCTTTAGGAGATGGCGTCTGTCTAAGCACAAAGAGGCAAAGGAAGCCCACCAAGAAAATCCTAGAAAGTTCGATCGAAGCTGAGCCGATTCCGACCCCTAAAAAGAAGGTTTGTGCGAGAGGATTTTTTATGTTTTTCCCTCATATTCATCTTCGATTCAAGAGACTTCCAACAATCTGATCTGATCTAATCTAATTCTCTGGCAGGTGAAATCTCAGAGGAACAGTTCTTCAGGACATTCTGCTCATCAAGGTCGGTCAGTCGCTGAGTGAAGTGATTGAGTGCATGAAATCACTCTTAGATCTAAAATATGTGTGCTTTAAAAATATTGCGAGAATTGCTCTTGCCAGTTTTATGATAATAATAATTCTGACCCGGTGCAAACATTTGTCCGACCATTAGTCTATAGATATCCGGTTATCTTAATGCACAGTTTCTTAGATATTCCACCTGACTGCACTAACATGATCATGTCCTTTTTTTTCCTCTTCTCGTTTATTAATATTACAACTTCTCTGTATATCGTCTGTGCACTTTAATGTACAGTTACTTCAGTATCCTCTTGTACATACAATCATAATGTACATAAGACTGGTTTATACTTATTAATCTAAAACATATTACCACTTCAAGCACCTTAATGTACTGTTCTAAGACTTGCCATACTACACAGACTACACCAATGCACAGTGCATCATGGGTCTTTAGGTATTGTCTTTTGTACAAGTTTCTTCTTTATTATAAGGCTTTTAAATTTCACTCTCGCCTTTAATTCTACACCTTGCTTGTTTGTATCTTGCTTGCATTATTCATGAACTGGCTGCGGTAAGATTATTCCCGTTGGGGTTAATGAAGTACTCTACCTACCTTTCTGTCTGTCTGTCTGTCTGTCTGTCTGTCTGTCTGTCTGTCTGTCTGTCTGTCTGTCTGTCTGTCTGTCTGTCTGTCTGTCTGTCTAAACTGCCTGGCCAAAAAAAAAAAAGAAAGAAAGAAAAAAAGTCACACACGCTAATATTTCACTGGATCGTCTTTAGCTTTGGTTACGGCCGTGCCGTATCGTTTCGATAAGCGTATCCAATGTCACAACCGTTATTTCCACCCAGAGCCGCTTTCATTTCTCTCCAGGATGTATTGATGAGTTAGAGTCGGACCGCTGCATGAGCTCATCAAGATTCTCAACAGGGTTCGGGTCTGGTCTCTGTAGTGGCCGATCCATGTGTGAAAGTGACGTCTCATGCTCCCTGAACCACTCTTTTACAATTTGAGCCCGATGAATCCTGACATCATCATTATCATCATCATCATCATCATCATGGAATATGGCCGGGCTGTCAGGGAAGAAAAACTACATAGATGTGATGTTCTGGTGATTCAGTACATTGAGGTGGTCAGCTGACTTCATCTTATTGCCACATAACGTTGCTGAGTCTCGACCTGAGCAACAGGCACTAGGCATGATGGTGAAAATGCATTAGGCACTTCAGTGAAAGTCTCTGATTGCTTTGCTGATTCGCTTTGTTAAATCCAGGTGGTGACTTTTTTGGTTGGGCAGTCTATCTATCTATCTATCTATCTATCTATCTATCTATCTATCTATCTATCTATCCATCCATCCATCCATCCATCCATCCATCCATCCATCCATCCATCCATCCATCTCAGGATTTTTGCAGCCTAAACCATGTTTTTTATCTGTTTTGTAAAGCGGGATTTTAATTCGAAGGCCACTTTAGCAAACTTTTATTACAACAAACTTTTTATTACATCGTTACAGCACATTCTTCTTCTAAAGGCCTGAATTACGAAACTCCTTTCAACTCTGTGATCCATACGGCTGTTTTTTTTCTCCCCTTTTTGCTTTTGCACAATTCTTTTTTTTTTTTGTCCCAAATGTAGGACTTGGTCAATCAAAAAGTAAGAGCAAGCAGCCTGCTGTAATCACTGCTGATGAAAACGTGGCGGTTTCGGCAAGTACCGAGAGGGAGGCGGTTACACGCGCTCCTACGAACCCTGACACACTGAACAGTGAGACGACCAAGGACGGCAAGGACGTTCTGGAATCTGAGGTCAGTCCATTTGATGAAATTCCATTACAGTGACGATTAACTGAGACTAAAGTGTGGCCGGGAATGCGATGTATTTGTATGTTCGGATACCCCGGGGTCACGTTACAGTGAGTTCGTCCTGTTTGTTATTCAGATATTTGACCCCACCGACGGCCGCTCTGAGGCGAAGAACGAATCCGCTGACAATAGACTCTCGGCGGAGAAAGGGAGTGGCATGTTGCTGAAAGACAGCGTTTGTCAGGTCAGTTCTCTTTGGATTGACGTGTAGTAATAACAGCGGTGGTTTGTGAACAAACAGGCTGACGTTCATATCGTCCTGGCCTCTAAAGGAATCCTGATGTGAGAGGCTGTGACTCTAGACTCATGAGATCTGACAACACACACAGTCATTTACAGAATAGCAGCTTGTTTTGAGCGGTTTTAGATGCATTTGTGTTGGCGCCCGTACAAGACCTGATATCAACCAGGAGACACGGGAATCACCAGGGACCAGCCGATACGGTGTTATTCCTTTTGTTGACAATTTTGAACAAATAATTCGCTGCTATTACCCAGGATTCTGTGCTGCCTGCCTAGTTTTGAATAGTTAAGAGCACGTCACTTGCAGGATTATAGAGGAACATTTTAACGTCTCACGTACAAACGTATATAAATGAAAAAAATCTCTATCAACAAGGGTTGCCAGGTTTCAACCGAATTTTGAAAGTTGAAAATCAGCACAAAAAGCAGAAATTAGTCCAGAAGACAGTTTTTCTGAATAGTCGCTAAATACATATAGACGTTATAACCCATTCATAAGCATTACATAAAAAAACAAACATACGCTTTATAAAAGGCTTATGTCAAAACTCATCAGGTGACTTATAGATTTCTATATTGAAAGAAAGTCTTTATAAAAGGCTTATGCAAAGTGTGACGGTCCTTAAAAAGTGACCTTGCTAAAGTGATAAAACGTTTTCCTACTAAGCATTTGCTTAACATTTATAATGCCTGTTGTATCTTGAAATATACCTTTTGTAAATCATTTAATTCATACGTCGATATTTCTGTTACCATATTTCTTTTTTTTTCTTTTTTTTTCCCTCCCTTTCAGCGTTTGTGTGGGCAACAAGGTCACTGTAGTGCGCACGCATTTCTGATGTATACACATCATCCACTCCATCAACCACTTCGCTTTTTTAATATATCTTCTAACAGTAATGGTTCTGTACATCATAGATACCTTGTCCATTTGTATACTTTATAATAGAGCTAAATCTGGGTGGCTGATGTACAAGATGAATGTTTAAACTGACCTAATATTGCATAAAAGACATGCCTTTGGCAATCCTGATATTAATTGTTCTTTCGTTTGCATTTCATGCAGTGAAAAGGTTCATAAAGTGAACATGGGGCGGCATGATTCCTGCCTCAGTTGGCTTCCAATAGGCCTTGTTGCAGTTCCTATTTCTGACCACTAGGTGTAATAGAAACTCAATCGAGCTTAATGGAGCAATGTCATATAGCATCATGCTTTATAAAAATATAGTTATATACAAATTACTGTGCTATTCCAGAAGCTGCCGTACTAACCCACCGTACCCGTGTGTGTCTGTGTAGGTTTGTGAGAAACATGGAGAGTTGCTTTTGTGTGAAGGCCAATGCTGCAGCACCTTCCACCCACAGTGTGTCGGATTGACTGAGCCTCCAGCCGGGAAGTTTCTGTGTCAGCAGTGCACCTCTGGTGGGCGTCGACACGATCACACAGACGCATCGTTAGATACGAGAAGTGATTTATCCGCCGTTATATCTTGTATGTGACTGAACTGAGAGATGCGTTTGAATTCCAGGCACCCACGAATGTTTCATGTGTAAGAAGGTGGGAGACGACGCGAGGCGCTGCATGGTCCCTGCCTGCGGGAAGTTCTACCACGGAGAGTGCATCGCTAGCCACGCCCTCACGGTGCCTTTGAACCGCGGCTTCCGCTGCTCCCTCCATGCTTGCCTGGCCTGCTTCATCACCAACCAGAGCAACCCTTCTGTTTTTAAAGGTCCAAAACAAATAAAGTTGTACGAATGCATACTGTCGCCGCGCACGGTGTTAAAGCTCTAAAGTCTATCTACATTCGGCGCCCTCTACAGGTCGACTGATCCACTGCGTGAGATGCCCCACTGCCTACCACGCCAGTGATTACTGCGTCCCTGCCGGCAGCATCATCCTGTCCACTAACACCATCCTCTGTCCCAACCACTTCACGCCACGAAAGGGCTGCCGCAATCACGAGCACGTCAACGTCAGCTGGTGCTTCGTTTGCTCAGAAGGTCAGCCGTCGTCTTTTTGGTTTTGTTTGTTGCTTTGAACGTATCCAGTGTCTGTTGCAGGGTAAAGTTTCCAGTCTGGGGTGTTTGTCATCGCAGGAGGTAGCCTGCTCTGCTGCGAGTCCTGTCCCGCGGCTTTCCACCGCGAGTGTCTGAACATCGACATGCCCGAGGGAAGCTGGTTCTGCAACGACTGTCGGGCCGGGAAGAAACCCCACTACAAAGAAGTGGTGTGGGTGAAAGTGGGTCGCTACAGGTCAGCACCAGTGCTCCAAATACACTGGTTGTTTTTCCTGGCGTAGAAACGTAGAAACTAAGCATTCTGTTAGCTTATACTGAGAACACTCGCATATCAGCAGTGTTGGAAATAAAGTCATGATTTTTTAAAATGTATTTATTCTGTGCTCTGTCAGATGGTGGCCTGCAGAGGTCAGCAACCCTAAAGACATCCCTGAAAATATCCTGCGAATGAGGCACGACGTCGGCGAGTTTCCCGTCCTTTTCTTCGGTTCCAACGACTACCTGTGGACCTACCAGGCTCGGGTCTTTCCGTACATGGAAGGAGACGCCAACAGTAAAGAAAAGATGGGAAAGGGGGTCGACTCCGTTTATAGGAAAGGTATTAAGAATAACCTCCTACAGTTCATGCAGTTGCCAGTAGGGACGGGAATCTCCAGGGATCATCCGAAACGATATTATCACGATACCTGGATGCCGATTCGATTTGTATTGCGATTGTCCAAGTATCACGATTTTATAATCTCAATTCTCATTCCTTGGTGGGATTCCTCCTGGTGTTCCGGTTTCCATCCATAATCCAAAGACAGATTAGCAGATTATGCTAATTGGTGCTCCCAAATTGGTATGAGTGTGTAAGTGCGCGTGTGAATGTTGACCGGAGGTCCTACCAATACCATTGTTGTCAAAAATGGGAATAAATATAATGGTCACAGTTGGCCTACACGGTCCCTAGTTGGACTACAGAGGTTCCTGGATGGATGGATGGATGGATGGATGGATGGATGGAGATGGTACCTTTAAACTCTCCTAGTGGTTTAATTCAGATTGTGCTTTTGGCTTACCCAGCTTTGGACGAGGCTGCTGAAAGATTCCGAGAGCTGCAGGCAGAGAAGGAACTCCGGCAGCTCCAGGAGGACAGGAGAAATGACAAGAAGCCTCCTCCGTACAAGCACATTAAGGTATCCAACCTCACAGAAGTGCTTTTCTCTTATAAAATCTCTTATACCCACCATGCCGAGTCACTTCAGACTTCCTCTTAACCCATCCGTCAGGTGAACCGACCGATCGGCAAAGTGCAGATCATTACGGCTGACTTGTCTGAGATCCCACGCTGCAACTGTAAAGCGACGGACGAGAACCCCTGCGGCATGGACTCGGAGTGCATCAACCGCATGCTGCTCTATGAATGCCACCCTCAGGTCTGCCCGGCGGAGGAGAGGTGCCAGAACCAGGGCTTCACCAAGCGCCAGTACTCGCAGGTGGAAATCTTCAGGACGTTGTCTCGAGGCTGGGGTCTGCGCTGCTGTCATGACATCAAGAAGGTAGATCGAGGAACGAGTTTTGAACGAGTAAAACAAGTTTTGAATGAAGTCTAATCCCTTAAGTCTAATCTGATCTCAGGGCGCATTTGTAAGCGAGTACGTCGGCGAGGTGATCGACGAGGAGGAATGCCGAGCTCGGATCAAGCGGGCGCAGGAGAACGACATCGGGAATTTCTACCTGCTCACGCTAGACAAGGTGACACCTCTTACAGTACCGTCATGCAAAAGTGCTCGAGAAAGACTTTTGTCTCATGTTGAGTATCTTCCTCATAGGACCGTATAATTGATGCTGGACCCAAAGGAAACCAGGCCCGGTTCATGAACCATAGCTGCCAGCCGAACTGCGAGACCCAGAAATGGACGGTAAATGGAGACACCCGGGTTGGACTTTTTGCACTGGTGGACATTGCTGCTGGTGAGAAATGTGGACTTGGTTTTAATGAAGTACACCGAAAATACATCAAGCTCTAATCATTAAAGCTTTGCCTTAACCTTAATGTGACTGTCTTGGTAACTATTCGTTGATGTCTTTAAAGGCACTGAGCTGACGTTCAACTATAACCTCGAGTGTCTGGGCAACGGGAAGACCGTGTGTAAATGCGGCGCACCGAACTGCAGTGGCTTCCTAGGTGTAAGACCAAAGGTAAAAAAATTATAATTATAATAACAATTCATTGTTACCTGTAGTACAAAAATACGACGTGTCTAGGACAACTAGGAAGTGGGAAGTGGTTGTAACAGAAAGTCTTCACCCTATCATCCGAATCCCTGCGATGTCCAGTCACCCATTGCTCCGAGTTAAGGCGTACTTGCTCTTCCACAGCAGTCGTAACGACACCGTCCACTCATGAATGCAGGCGTAAGTGGGTGGATAGCGCCTTCTTCAGAGTGTATTATGCTGCCCCCTAATGTTGAGTGAGCAGCAGTTTAAAAACGCAGTTGACCGGCATCGCCTGTCGTTTAGTGAATTTATATCCTAGGTGTCGGACTGATGTGATTTCTTTTCAGCGCCGACGCCGATCATCAATAATGAAGACGAGCGATATCCGATATTTGAAATCAATATGTATTTGTGGCAAAAATCTTGTTGTCAGAATTTAGAAAGTTATTATTTAGAATAACTTCCTTGAAACGCATTTAAGCATGTAATTAATTAAATGTTTGGCCACATGATGGCAGTGTGGAGGAAAGGGGACAGAGATTTAGTCAAGTGGATTGGTATGATTTACATTGTATTTCAAGTCAAGTCAAGTAGACTTTTATTGTCATTCCAACCATATACAGTTAGTACACAGTGAAACGAAACAACGTTCCTCCAGGACCAGGGTGCTACACACACGCAACAACGTAAATTTACAACACACATTTTTACATTTTTAAGTTAATCTAAAAGAAGAACTATCAAATATCTATACAAAAATACACAATAGACAAAGTGCACGTGCAAATAGTGCAGACAAAGAGCTACATGACAGACACAACAATGTAACACATAACAGTACTTTTTGATGAAGTATGAATTGAGGTAGTGGGAAGAGCAGCAGCGTCAAAAGCGTAGAAGATTCAATTTGTCGGACTTAAGAACAAATCCGACTTACGAACGAGTTGTGTTCCTGGAGCCCGTTCATAAGTCGGGGACTATCTGTAATACCTTTGCGCTAATACTGTATGTCCGTATGTGTGTCGAATATAAGCGTTTTTACCAGTAAAGAAGCACTGTATAATAGTCATGATTTGAGGTCGTTCGGTGATCGATCCAGTGTTCAGAGGACTGAGTACGTTTTCCGAGTCTTATCTGAATTATGTTCTCTTGTTCCTCAGAATAACCCTCCTGCGGATGACAAGGGCCGCAAGCTGAAGAGGAAAGCTCATGTAAAGCGCAAGTCGCAGCAAGAGCCGACCAAGGAGCGAGAAGACGAGTGTTTCAGCTGTGGGGACGGTGGACAGATGGTTTCCTGTAAGAGACCTGGATGTCCAAAGGTTTATCACGCAGACTGCCTGAACCTGACCAAGAGACCTGCAGGTCAGTGCTGATCTCATTCAGAGTGGCTCTCAGGTGTGAACTCCATGTGCTGTGTATGACAGTCCAAAGACTTTATTTCAGATTTGTATTAACCATCAGGATCTCCTTTTACAGTTATATTTTTATATGGTTTGTTTCTCTTAGAGTTCTTCTAATTGTGCTTTGCAGTTTATTTGCATTTATGATCTATAAGAGTAACTCTTTAATGTTGTTGTTGTTATTTGTGTGTGTGTGTGTGTGTGTAGGGCGCTGGGAGTGTCCGTGGCACCAGTGTGACCTGTGTGGTCAGGAGTCTGCCTCGTTCTGCGAGATGTGCCCCAGCTCCTACTGCGGGGAGCACCGTGACGGCATGCTCTTCATCTCCAAGCTGGACGGCCGTCTGTCCTGCAGCGAACACGATCCCTGCGGACCCGAGCCGCTAGAACCGGGCGAGATCCGCGAATACATCCCGGAACACGTCAGCGCCTACCCAGTCAAGGCGTTCCCGCATTATCAAAACCCCGTGTGTCAAACCAGCCCGATGGAACCCGCGTGTCAATCGTCTGACGCTTTGCTGATGTCCTCCAGCCCTCCACGCAGTCCTTCGCCCGCGATCGCGTTCAACAGCGCGTACTCGCCCGTATCTTCCTATGAGGAGGAGGAAAACTCGGTGGACCTGGAAGAGGACGTGGAAGAGGACGGCGTGGGAATTCTAGAGGACGCCGAAGAACACGCTGGGCCCGAAACACAGTATAAAAGGGGTCTGAAAGTCACACTGACTGTATAGAGACAGCTAGAACTGTGCACGTGATTTCTTCTTCACTACAGAAACGCGGGAATCAGCCGTTGTGCGAAGGGCCGGTCGGAATTCCACGCCGCCTGCTGGGAAACGGATAATCAATCCTGGTGGAGTTCGTCGATTCTTTCCTTTTTTCAGATTTCAATCTTTGCACAATTTTCACGATTTGCAAGTTGAACGTGCAAAGCGTAAAAACGTGACACTTTAAAGGACTAGTTACTTGGTTTGTTTGGAATGGAGTCTGAAAGTTCATGCGATCCCACGAACCCGAGTAAGAAACATGCTTTTGTTCCTCATGTTCAAGTTTTTGCACTCATCACTTTTTTTGTTAGTTAGTTTAATATTTTTATTTTTTTGTTATTTTCATAGGATCCCTAGCCGGTTAGCGCCGAGCTTACGGCTCTACAGTCGTCGTCCGGTAATCGAACGAAGGCATGGCCTGCACTTAACTCTCGACAAAAGAAATCTCAAAGAGATTCCGATCATTTTTTTTAAATCCTCCCCGACGCATATAATAATTATTTATTTATTTCCCTTTTAAAGATGAATAGTTTAATTTGGTTTGATGTGATGTAGAAAAGCCTCGTTTTTGGTTTTTGCACATTGTGACTCTGCTGCTTAGTTGGAACACCGAGGCATGGAAAAGATTCTCAAAGACAGACCTGAGCTGGATACGGAGACGTATACGCTAACGATGCCTTATAAACGCGCACTTGTACCGAAACGCACAGACGTCGATCGCAAGCCGTGTTACGAGCGGTCAGTTTTAACATGTTACTCCGTTAATTAGGTCTTGTCTCACAAAAGTTGCACATTATTTTGTAACTTGGGCGGCCATTTTGAGTTCCTGAGGGAAAAAAAAAAAACGTCATGCATACAGTAGGTGCTCATTTTTTAAAAGAAAAGTCCACCCTGAAACCCCTTAAAACCCATCTGTACTGAACGATTTGAAGCGCTGGCATCCCAGAATGCAAAGCAGCACTGTTCCACTATTTGGCGAACTATAGTACATGGAATTGATCTTTTAGAATCATATCTGTGTGAGCCTGAAATACTGTAATACTAAAGCACCGCTGCATAACGTACAACCGCAGGGAGCCACCAGGGGGCGCCTGGTACAATATTATCACGTTATATACCTGCACTGCGATTCTCTAAGCATAACAATCGATATTATTATTATTATTATTGTTTTGTTTTTGTTTTATGTACATTTCTAATCACAAATAATCCTCTCCTACCACACAGTATTCTGAATAGTTTAGAGAGCACCACCTATAGGAACATAGTGGAATTGTGACACTTTACCACCTCAAATGCAATCATATAAATTGAAATTGAATTAGAGAAAAAAAAAAAGGAGTCAGTGTACATGAATCGCCACACAAAGGAAAGAAACCAGCTAACAAAAAAGTCAACTGTTTGGGAATTTCATCCCAAAACAAATGTAGGATGCCGTCAAAGATCGTCAAGGACAAAGATTCAGGGTGGATTTTTGTTTTTTCTCCCCCTTTTATGTTTTTTTTTTTTTTTTTCCATCTTAAAATCATTCACAAGGTCTAAACACTTCCATTGTATTCTGAAGTATAAATGAGTATTTAGTAATGACATCTGACAGAGAGAACTACGGCTGAGTGGATGTTCTTCACGAGGGAGCTCTGGGCTTCTTTTTAAAGCTGAAATGAATTGTATGAGCCACTCCCTGGCCACTTTATTAGGATCACCATGCTGCTTATACCCCCGCTTTGCATTGCACTTAACCTGTGGAGGACATTAACGAGGCTGCGCGTTCGTCACCCAGGTGCTCTTTTTGTACTACCTGAACTCGCGGCTGAGACGGATTTTGTGATCATCGTGCTGGAAGTTTGGCCATCATAAGATCGGTAAATGGTGGCCGTACTTAGACAGGTTGTTGCATTTGATTGGGATTAAGAGCTGACTGTGTATTGAGAGATTACACTACCACGTGGAACCTGACCCGGCGTCACAAGGCAGGTTGGGTCCAATGATTAACCTGTATCAGGGTGATACTATGACTGAACAAGCAAGGATACTGGCGTTCCTAATAAAGTGGCCATTATAGGAAGGAGGATAGCAGTTAACTTGTCTTCAGTATGTCTCTAGCACCCACCGTTGAATGTTTTGTTTTATTTTTTATTTTATTTTTTTTTGTTGTCGAATACGCAAGAAGTGCTTGGATTCAGTCTCTGCTGTTAAATTTTTTTTTTTTTTTTTTTTTTTTATTGCATATGGTGCTTGTGTAGTTTTGCACTGGAGGCTAACGGACCACCAGCTAGCATCGCACAAAATCCCGCAAGAAAAACGAAAAAATTTCAAAAAAAATAAAAATTTTAACCCACACAAACATATAGAGTATGTACAGTAGCTGCGAGCAGTGATGAAGGGGGCCAAGCACTTTCTATCCTAACACCACATAAATACCGGAGGGAGGCCGGACAATCACGCTTTGCTCCCAGGGAGATTTCACAACAAACGAGACTTTGCTATGATATTACATCACTTCCTGTTTCGTTAATCGCTTCCTGTGTTCGGCTTATACTTTACCTCACAGAATTACAGTAAATGCAGAATCACTTCAACGGCTGAATGTTTAAACGATAATTTGAATAATTATGTAGTTGAAAAAAGATTTCTTTAACGTCACCCTCTTCTGAGATAAATAATTAGCAAAATCGCCATGGACGTTTGCAAAAAAGGATACTTAAGTCATGTGACATGGGCTCATTATAATATCTGAGGGAGAAGCAGTTATAAAAAAAAAACGTGTGAGATAGGCCAAATACATCTTTAATCATTAATGCCTGATCATTAACGACGACTCCACGTCCCAGTTGTTGTACAGTGGTTTATGACACTAACTGTGGGTCCGCAGTAATGAGGACAGAGCAGCTGCCTGACCACGCCCACATTCACACCCAGTCACAGAAGCACTTTCGCATAACGTTTTCAACTTTAACTCCTTAGTGATCACTTCTACGGCATTATAAATGACCTCTGAATCGTCTGTGTTCTTTTTCTTTACGTATACAACGTTGACTTGGCGTCTAACACAAGGCTGAATCCCAAATCCCTCTCTAAGCCCTGATCAAGGGCACTACTACTTGTTGTGTGGAACAAGGGATTGTACACCCTATGTAGTGCACTAGCTTTGCATTTGACACTATTTGGGATACGAACTCAGAGCAGAATAAGTGGGAATACAAAGCAAATCTCTTACGTTTCTCAGGACTGTCCGCCATCTACATGGTTTATCCCTATCACCTTTTGGCTACAGAGTACCAGGAATAATTTAAAATTACAGTCGCCAGTTTCGTCAGTCACGGTTATTTAGTTCCCACCAGGCATGGAAGGATGGGTGTCGTCGGAGCAGAATAACTGGTTAAATAAAGAAACAAGTCATACTCTGTTGATAATTTGTGGAACTGTAGTTTAAAATCACTATCACACTTGAGGTCATGATATTGTACTGAATAGTACTCATGCGTACAGACACCCTTGTGCATATTCAGAACAACAGCACCACCTTGAGTGTGAAAAAAAGGATTGCGTTTCAAAATCCCAAAGTGTTGCCTGCAGCCACCTAGTGGTCCGTAAGTGTACTTCAGGCGGGAGAGATCATTTATAACAAATAATCTATTTCAATAATTAGGGTTTACATTCCCATAACATATTTCTGATTAAGGATGGACATTTAAGCAAGCAGTAACCAGAACTAACAAAAATAAAATCGAGTTTAAACGTGATATTCTTTGTTTCTCGTGGTGTGATTAAAGGTCTGCGTGAGAAGATTTTTCACGTTTCAAATCAGGCCACGGTCTAGGTAAGATTGGGAACAGCTGGTTTACATGATATTCAGTGCTTGGCCTCCTAAAATTAGTACTCCTAAAATGATTCGTCTCTGTGCCTTCTGAGGTTTATTTAATTATTCCTCGAGGAAAACTAGCGTTTTAATCTCAGCTGCTTGATCACGCCATGGTTCGTTCTGCTGTTTCGTTTCACATATAGTTTACTAGACCTGTCCATGATTAGGTGCTCAAGTATTTGAACTCCAGTGCAAATGGAAAAGAAGTAGATTTAACACCAGACATGACTTGATTAAAGACTGTACAGTATATTAGAGATTAGATATGATGTTTTATTTTTATTTGTTTTTATCACCACCTGCTGGTAGATCACGCAAACTACACCCAAAATGTGACCAAAATCCCTCATCCCTCAAGACATCTCCTGGTATTTGATGTATTTTTATTATAGAGTGTGTACAGGTTTCAGAAAGTGGCTAATACTGATAAAATAACATGGACAGAAATAAGATACCAGACTAGTTGTGTATATTTGTACAGTAAAGCCCTATATTAGAGTCACACTACAAGCAGATGAAGCCGCAGCTCGCGTCAGCTCGGTTGGTATACAAATTTTTACTGTAACGTTTTTTTTTTGTTTTTTTTTTCTATCTGAGGCAAAGAGTCTGACTGAAGGCCTGTCTTTGCATGTTTTGCTCTTTTAGCTAACAGGTTAACAGGCTCTGCCGAGAATCGGTGTAGTTTCGCTGTACGATCCTGATCATCGCAACGCTTCGGACCTGAATGTTATCGAGTTGTACACTGTACGTATTCCTGTGTAAAACGAAAGCTTGCTATTATATACAGTATAATACGTTGATTTTTTATACACTCATGCCCATCCTTCTGCTTTGCTCTGCTTACTATTGCTGTAAAGTAAAAACAAATACAAAGCTGCCTTGTGAGAGCGTTTAATTGTCCTGTAGCGCTTTGTACAGAATAAATGGCAAGTACAGAAAGATTCAACTCATTTTTTCATTCCTTTTGTTTTTTTAAATAACATAATTGTCAATGAGTTCCTTTCACATTCGGATAAACACACTCGTAAGGCATGCTGTGTGTTTTCTTCTTGTGCTTCATTCCTGGATCCTGAATAAGGATTAGGCCTTCTCGCCATGGACTCGATCACTGGACTGGATCATATTTCGGAGCATGTCGTGTGTGTGTGTGTGTGTATATACGGTAAAGCCAGAGCACTGAGAGAAGTGTGAACACTTATTGTAGATCACGAGAGCTTAAATAGACACTGGCTGTCAGGAGGCACGTCTGCTTGGCACGGAGAAGTGAGTACACTCTGTACAGGCACGAGAAGAAATAATACACTTTTTCCACGATGTAGAAAAGCAGAAGCGGATTTCCTTATCCGTATCAAAGGTAAAAGGTAAAATTAAATATTTAAAAAAAAAAAAAACTTTTTTTCACGCTTTCAATGTAAACATGAAACATCACATTTTGGATGTTTTGAATAAGTGATGAAGTCCAGACATTTCCGAGTGCAAAGGCTCTTTCAATAAAGTAAGAGGAAAAATAGTCATAGCCGTAATAAACATGAACCTAAGGCTGGTTCGGAAATGCGCAAGTGAAGGAACGCACTCGCAAAAAGTAGACGACTCTCCGAGGACGATTCCAATACTTTTGACCAAGTGTTCAGTCTCACACTCTCAGTTCAATCTCTTAGTATTTTCTTTCTTATGAGATACATTTCATAAACACACCACGACCTTAACATCGCCGTCACCACAAACCCGGTCTGTTTTGTGTCAAGGAAAATTAAATAATAATGAAAAAAAGCAGCTTCTACAGATAACTACGAGGATTCAACAAATAAATAAATAAACAGTGTGTGTGTGTGTGTTTGAGTAAACCAGTGAGTCTACAGCAGTGGGTGTGAACTCGGTCAAATATAACCCTCACTGGTTTCACTGTGTGTGTGTGTGTGTGTGTGGGGGTGTGTGTGTATGGGGTTGGGTGAAGCAAATCAGGAACCGAAGTATTAATCAGTTCCGTGCATCGAAGCTTCGGTGTCTCTTTTCTTCCCCGGTTCTGTCCTCGTTATCGAGGAGTCTCGTGAAAATTCAGTTCACAAAAATCCATAAACATGACTCATGACACTTTATCCACTGAAAGACCTGGGGGGGAAAATATATATATACATATATACTGTATCAACGTAGTCCGTTATTATTATTATTATTTAGTTTTAAATAAAAAGGGCAGGAGACGTTGAGATGACGGCAGGACGACTACGACGCCGACGGTGTCCACGTGTTCGGTCAGTGATGACAGCAGGTGTAGACGTACGAGTTCTTCTTTTGGCCCAGGTTCACTCCTTTATCGTCTGAAAGCAACGTTAGATCTGAGGCGTTAGGTTTGTAGCAGGAGAGACAGAGAAACATACAAAAAAAATATATTTTGTGACCATTGAAAAGTTTTTTACCTGGCAGGAGCTCGAAGGCCGAGTTACTGAAATCCTCTGCTACTTTCAAGAAGAGTGCGTCTGGGATAGAGAGAAACAGGAAATTATTTTTTATTTAAACTTCTAGGATTTGTTTTTGTTTCCCCCATGAATAAGAACAAGAACAACTCTGGCTTCCTAGACCTGTAAGAATGATGATGAGTCATATTTTAGGATTCAGGCATAAAAAAATATCTCAGGATACAATTTTTACAACACATTAACTCCGTACTATCCTATTATTTTGTTTTAGTTCTAAGACCAGGCCTATATTTAATCATCTAACTTCAGGAAAAAAAAAACTGACCAAAAAAAAATTAAATCTGATCAATAACCTAGCTCAAATATTAGTCGAGATAAACTATATTGCCAAAAGTAATATTTTGGCCTTGCCTGCTTTCACGCGCATATGAACTTAAGTAACATCCTATTCTTAATACATAGGGTTTAATATGATGTTGGCCCCGCCCCCTGTGCAGCTTATAACTGTTCTGGGAACGCTTTCCACAGGAATTTTTGACTGTTCTTTCAGAAGCGCATTGGTGAGGTCAGACACTGATGTTGGACGAAGAGGTCGGTCTCGCAGTCTCCGCCCCTAATTCATCCCAAAGGTGTTCATCATCAGGTGTTCATGAGGTGCAGGCCAGTCAAGCTCTGCCACACCAAACTCGCTCATCCATGTCTTTGTGCACTGGTGCTCAGTCATGTTGGAACGGGAAGCGGGGGGACCGTCCTTAAACTGTCCCCAAAAGGTTCGGAGCATGAAATAGTCCAAAATGTCTCAGTATGCCGAAGCATTAAGCGTTCCGTTCACTGGAAGTAAGGGGCCGAGCCCAACTCCTGAAAAACGACCCCCGTTCCAATATGACGGTGCACCAGTGCACAAAGCAAAGGTCTATAAAGACATGGATGAACTTGATTGAGCCCTGACCTCAACCTGACAGAACACCTTTGGGATGAATTAGGGGCGGAGACTGCGAGACAGGCCTTCTCGTCCAACATCAGTGTCTGACCTCACAAATGCGCTTCCGGATGAACGGTCAAAAATTCTCATGAAAACACTCCTAAAGCCTGTGGGAAGAGTTGAAGCTGTTATAGCTGCATAGGGGGCGGGGCCAACATTATATTAAACCCTATGGAGTAAGAATTTGATGTTACCCAAGTTCATATGAATGTGAAGGCAGGCGAGCGAATACTTTTGGCAATGTAGTGGACTTTCTAAACCAATCAAAGAGCCGCTTTTTGTTTTGCTGATCATGGGCACGCCGCCAAAACTGTAATATATTTAATGAAACTATTAGACCGTTACCTAGTGCTGTTATTTCACATGATAGAGGCGGGAGCTAGTTTAATTATTTCTTTTTGTCGCAGTGAGCCATGATCGGACTGCCTGTCTGATTCACTCTCCGGACGTTTTATCAGAAGTCCCGGTTTGACTTACATATATACACACGTGGACAAAATTGTTGGTACCCTTCGGTCAATGAAAGAAAAACTCACAATGGTCACAGAAATAACTTTAATCTGACAAAAGTAATAATTTAAAAAAATTCTATGAATGTTAACCAATGAAAGTCAGACATTGCTTTTCAACCATGCCTCAACAGAATTATTTAAAAAAATAAACTCATGGAACAGGCCTGGACGAAAATTATGGTACCCCTAGAAAATACTGAAAATAATGTGACCAAAGGAGGAAAATTCATGACAAATCAAAGAGACGGATAATCTGAATGGTAACAAAAGAGCCCAGAAAGACTTCTAAAGAGATCCAAGGTGAACTTCATGCTCAAGGAGCATCAGTGTCAGATCGCACCATCCGTCGTTGTTTCAGCCAAAGTGGACTACATGGGAGACGACCAAGGAGGACACCATTGTTGAAAACAAATCATAAAAAAGTCAGACTGGAATATGCCAAACTACATGTTGACAAGCCACAAAGCTTCTGGGAGAATGTCCTATGGACAGATGAGACAAAAATGGAACTTTTTGCCAAGGCACATCAGCTCTATGTTCACAGATGGAAAAATGAAGCATATGAAGAAAAGAACACTGTCCCTACTGTGAAACATGGAGGAGGCTCTGTTATGTTCTGGGGCTGCTTTGCTGCATCTGGCACAGGGTGTCTTGAATCTGTGCAGGGTACAATGAAATCTCAAGACTATCAAGGGATTCTAGAGAGAAATGTGCTGGCCAGTGTCAGAAAGCTGGGTCTCAGTCGCAGGTCATGGGTCTTGCAACAGGACAATGACCCAAAACACACAGCTAAAAACACCCAAGAATGGCTAAGAGGAAAACATTGGACTATTCTAAAGTGGCCTTCTATGAGCCCTGACCTCAGTCCTATTGAGCATCTTTGGAAGGAGCTGAATCATGCTGTCTGGAAAAGGCCCCCTTCAAACCGGAAACAACTGGAGCAGCTTGCTCATGAGGAGTGGCCCAAAATACCTGCAGAGAGGCGCAGAAGTCTCACTGACAGTTACAGGAATCGTTTGATTGCAGTGATTGCCTCAAAAGGTTGTGCAACAAACTATTAAGTTAGGGGTACCATCATTTTTGTCCAGGCCTGTTCCATGAGTTCATTTTTTTAAATAATTCCGTTGAAGCATGGTTGAAAAGCAATGTCTGACTTTCATTGGTTAACATTCATAGAATTCTTATTTATTATTACTTTTGTCAGATTAAAGTTATTTCTGTGACCATTGTGAGTTTTTCTTTCATTGACCGAAGGGTACCAACAATTTTGTCCACGTGTGTGTGTGTATATACACGTTCATATAATCATTCTCATGACTGGATCAGGAAGCCGTGTTGCAGCGAGGGTTAAATTCCGCTTTGTATATTAAATTAATTTCACATAACAGAGACTGATCTGTGATCAGACGGCGCTGCTGCTTACCAACGTTGTTTCCTGTTTTGCTTGAGGTCTCGAAATGCTGTGCTCCTATTTCTGTGGAAGACAAAGTGCCGTGTGTTCTGATTACTGCTCAGTCGAAAACATCAATACCGCAGAACGACTCACTTCAACAGATAAATCGGTAAATATTCGGACTCTGGCGATTTTACCTTCCGCGAAGTCCTGTACGTCGTGGTAGTCGACTTGCCGCGCGCTCCTGTCGCCTTCCACGAGGTCGTTCTTGGTGCCGCACAAATAGATCTTACAGTGCTGTAAACGACCAAATAAAGGAACTCACCGGTTTTTATTACTCAGCCAAATTAGGAAATGTGTCTCGTCTAGGAAGTGTATATACTTTCCTTAAAATAAAATGTGTGTACCTCTTCAAACGTCTGTAGCTCCTTTACCCAGAACCTGGCTCTCTGGAAGCTGCTGTTGTCCGTTAAATCTAAACAGGAACAGTTAAAGATAAGAACAAGAAAACCAGGATGTTTGTTTTTGTTTTGTTTTCTCCTCATGGTACATGCGTATCGTTTGAAAGTTCGCTTTAGATAAGCGTAAAGCCCTGAGGAGTGAGGTTTCTAACAGACAGCAGGAGGACGTTCAATAAACCTGAGAGAGGATAAGGATCTGTACCGTAACACACGATGGCAGCTCGCGCTCCTCTGTAGTAAATCCTGCTCATGGCCTCGTACCGCTCGGATCCAGCGGTGTCCTAAGGGAGCGCCGAACAGTTTGTGTGAGCTGGGTGGGTATCTGCGATTAAAACACAAACTTGACAGCGAGACAGGACTCACCCATATTCCCAGAGTGATGACTTTGTCCCCGATGTTTATGGACTTAGCGACGAAGGCGGCTCCGATAGTCTGTATGCAAGGGGAGGGGGGGGAGGGGGGAGAAAACACTCACGTGATTGAAGGATGGAATCGAAGCGTTTCAAATCAGGCAACGTTTGTGTTCAGACCCGGATAAAAACCCACGTTCACAAGAACACACATCTGATAACGTTATGTCCTCTTAAACGACGCGCTCTCTCTGCAGTAATCACTCTTCAGTTGTTCAGAATCGCCTCGGAACTGTCTGTGTTGTTCTTTTCACGGTTAACGCGAGCTACAAAGCTAACTAGCTTGTAACACAAGGCTGAATTCCAAATCACTCTCTAACCCCTGATCCAGGGCACTACAAGTTGGTTTGTGGAACGCTGTATGGTGCACTAGCTTTCCATTTAATGCTATCTGGGATTCGCCCCCAGAACCCGGAAGTTAACAAAGACGATATTCTGAAGTAGAATAAGTGGAAATATGAAGTAAATATCGTAAGCTTCTGAGGCCATGACCGTCAGCCATCACTTTGTGACTTCAAGCTCAAGCGCACTCGGATTATGCATCAGAGCGATGATCCGAAACACACCAGATAGTCCACCTCTGAATGGCTCCAAAACAAACAAACAAAAAAAAACTTTGAAACCCTTCAATGTGGCTAAATTAAGACAATTCTGAAAAGATGAGCGGACAAAAATTCCTCCACAGCGACGTGAAAGACTTATCATCAATTATTGCAAACATTTGATTACAGTTGTCGTACACAGTCAGTTATTATGTTTAGGGGGCAATTACTTTTTCACACAGGGCCAGGCAGGTTTGGTTTGGACAGCTTTTGTTCCCTTAATAAATGAAATCACCATTTAAAAACTGCATATTTTATATTTGCGTGATATTATAATATGTTCAATCTCAATTATTTAAGTGTGACAAATATGCAAAAAAAAAAAAACAGGAAGGGGGCAAATACATTTTCACAGCACTGTGGATGAATAAAATCCTTTAGATTCACTTAGAAATTAAGTGGATGATAAATAACAAAATAAATAGGAGAAAAAATATTTGCACCCTCTCTCTCTCAGAGTTCGTTAAGGTTCTCTAGAAGAAACTGCCGGCATTTTTCAACTCGAGTTTACAACATCTTGAGCGTTCAGACGATTACGACATGCGAGAATTTCTAAATTCTTCCTAAAAAAAATTCTAAACGCTTCCCTTCACTCGGACCATGTGGAGTTCTTGCAGAAAAGTTTAATTTAGTAAAAAGCTACATTTTTTATAAATAAATAAATACATACATACATGAATAAATATACGATTCTAATTTAAGATTACAATTATTTCAGTCTAACATTAAACCCATTAGGGACAGTAATTCAGTTCAACGTGCATCCAGTGTGAAATGTAAAATTTCTGTTATTTCTGCTTTAGGTTTGTGGTGTCAGTGCGGATTTGCCATAAAAAAACCACAAGTTCTTCTTTCTGTAAAATTCAACTCATCTCTCACATGGTGACCTTTACAGATTTAGAGCTTAATACATCATTAAAAATAAACAAATATGTATTGTAAGTTCCTTAGACTTTCCTGACTCACGTTATGTAGACGCAAGGAGGAAATGTCTGCGCTCTTGTTTGTGGTGATCAGACTTAACACGACAGATGCATAAGTAAAGCCTTTAAGCTCTATTCGGACTGAATCCCTTCAACTTAAAAAAGGTGACTCTGTGTGATTATAGTTATCACAGTTTTTAATATTTCATAAAGTAAATAAGATTTCATTACAACCATCAAATTTATAACACAGAATGATAAAATGTAGACAGACGATGCTTAGAAAGGATTCGAGTTTGTTAGACAAGTGCAAACCGATTATTTTTCAAAGTCACGTGATCCACTCAGACACGTCATGACACTTTTTCCAGACAGATGATAAATATTCCTGGAGGTTGTTTCTACAGGAAACAAAGTGAAGCATAATCCTGAAAATCCTGGTAATGTTTACACGACCTTGCTCGCCTTCACATCAGTGCGTCATATACTAATCCGGTCCGAATAGGGTCCGAGTTCCTTTTCATTTTTGTAACTCCTCCAATGTTATTTCTCCTGCTCTTAAAAATAAAAAACTAGGAATGAAACTAGCACTTAGAATAAAACTCAAAACCATTCAAAACAAGAATGCATGGAATTTGATGAGCGCGTGGAGGTAGCGAATGAATTCGGTCCCAGGCTGTCTGAGTCAGTCTGACGTATCTCTAGAATGTAGATCTGCTCCGAATGATGTTATGGGATTCTTAAAAGTGGATGGCTTTCGCTCCTGATACTCACGTTTTGATACGGTCCGACAAGGAAGCGATGATGAACATATCTCTCGACCAGGCTGGTTTTACCCACGCTCTCCTTCCCGAGCATGACCACCTTGGCATCGACGCGCATAGCCGTCATGGTTTATGTGTCAGGATGGAAAGAGAACTGGGGAAAAAGAGGAACCTCGGTGAGGTTAAGAGCTGCATGACTTGATGGAGCGTGATATTGGCCAACTTGATTGACAGGTCTGTGAGGAAAACATCTAACACAGAGTTAGCAATGATTGCCTTTAATCAGAAGTGGGCTAAATGTGAGGTGATGTAAAGTAAACTGAATGAGGGAAATGAAGGAAAAGAAAAAAGTCACGTGGTTTATTTGTTAGTTGTTGTTGTTTTTTTTACTTACCTTATCTTTCTTGGGCTGATTCTTGGTTTAAATAGACAAATTTTCTCTCTTTTTTTTAGCTTATGTTTATTTCTGACCTTACCTAAGTGTGTCTCATACTCATACTGAAACCGAAAATGAGTAAGCTACCTGCTCACAGGTCCACTACTACATGCTAAACCTTCTTCACAAGCTAGCTAAACCTTCACAAGCCACTACAGACAGTGCTAATTCTTATTCTGACGTCACTAAACTACTTTTAGCGAAACATTTCCCAATCACAATCAATGCATTAATTCTCCCATGAGCCACCAGGATTATTTGACAATATTGTTACTGTTGTTTTTATTTTTATTTTAGCATTTATTGTTTCTATAGACGCGCGCGCGCACACACACACAGGCTAAAAACAAACCCTCCTCCTCAGAAACTGATGGAGCCAAAGAGGAAGAGGTGGGACGTAAACCGGATATGACCTCATCAATATGGCTACCGCTGGGCGGAGCCAGTGAGCGAGTGGCAAAATGGCGTCTCCGAAAACTGTTCCTAAAGATGCACAGGTACGATCGGATATAAATATATAAATAATGCGAAATAACGCGTTTTGTTTAAGGTTAAGTAGCTTTTAAAATAAAACCTGGTCTTAGTGCACGGGTTTATAACCCGGAAAGTTAATTGTTTAAAGTGTTCGGTGGTCGCGTGTTGAAACCTGGTTTGTTTAGAGTTTAATGTATAGTTTGTGTTAATTATTAATTCTTTGCATTAACGCTATGCATGCAGTAAAGTGTAAAAAAAAAAATAATAATACTAAGGCATACTGTTTTGTCCAGTTGTAAGAATGAAAAATTTGGAACGCATGTATCATAAGGCGGTTCTTCGATACTCGAGATGTATCGCGATACAAAGGTTTTCTTACAAACTGACAACATTAACTAAAGCAGCGTGGCGGTAAACCTGCTGATCACGTGATCGCACGTGATGTGTGGTGTGAGAGGGATCAGTATAAGGAGAGAGTTGGGGGGGTAAAAGAGGGAAAAAGTGAAGGAGATGGTATGAATGGAGATAAATATTAAGAGAGATGTATGTAAAAGTAGAGAAAGAGAAGGCGCTAAAGGAGAATTATGAGAGGTGTGGAGAGAGAGAGAGAGAGACAGAGGAAGATATCGATATATCTGGTGAGACGTTGGGGATAAAGGCAAGGAGGGTGGGAGGGTTTTGATTAAAACCCTTGAAACTCCAGCAGCACAGATCTGCTTCTGCAACTCCGCATAGGTCAATGACGATTAAAAAAAATATATATATATATATATATATATATATATGTGCTTATGCAGAAGCTTAGGACCCAAATATCAAACTGTGCTTTTGGCTTTTTTCAGATATGTCAGGTATTTACAGAATTGTTACCATTATGTTTATAATGTGTTGTTTTTACTGTTCCCAGAAAATGGGAATGGTGTGCAAAAATGTGTAGAACTTTTTTTTTTTTTTTCTGGTAATGGTGGGTCATAGTAACAACTGAACAACCTTTTTTTTTATTATTAATTATATTCAATTCATTATATTGCCTAGGTTGTGCTGAAAGAAAGATTAGAGAGAGATTGAGATAAACAAAGAGATCGAGCTTAAAGGAGAATGTGCGAGGTGTTAAAATAGATCAGGAGAGATTGGTATATATGAAAAGAGAGTGGGAGTGTTGCATTCAAAAGTAGAGAGTGAGAGATGGAGATAATGAGTGACAAAAAATGAAAAGTGAGAATGCGAGTGATGGAGAAAGAAAGAGCAGGAGAGATTGGTGGTATATTGTGAGTGAAAGATGTTGCTAAAGGGAAAAAGAGTGGGAGAGATGGGTTAGTAAAAAGTAGAGGAGCAGTGATGGAGAGAGTGCGAGATAAAATGATAACTGTAATATCCCAGAGTTGTGCTGTTTCGTTTTTTTCTCACGTTACGGATGATGGATCTTCATGTCATCCCACACAGTCTTGCTGTTCCGATGAATACATCACCATTTCTCTGCTTCTTTCAGGTTATGATGCAGATTTTGAAGGACATGGGAATCACGGAGTACGAACCGCGAGTCATTAATCAGATGTTGGAGTTCACGTACAGTAAGTTAGACGCTCTGTTATGGGTTAAAATCCTATACGAGTCCTTGAGTTCTCATGCAGCAGTGTTACACCAAGTTACAAGACCGATCCAGTGCTTGAAGTGTCCTTTTATTCTTTAAGTCGCCACAGTGTGCAGTGTTCCCATCTAAACCAAAAAGTCTTCACTCTCAGCAGATTGCTTTACATTCCTCCACATTGCCTCACATTAGTGCACTTTATTTCAGATTTCTTCACATTACTTAACATTTATCCTATATTATCACATTGCCTGAAACTATCTCACATTAATTAACTTTACTTTCCATTGCCATATATTACTTTACTAGCTGTGCCTGCGACTTTGTTCACATGAAATTTAATTGCATACTCATAAGCACGTTTTAAAGAAATGTTGAATTTTGGAACGAACTAAAATTTTGATGTGTTACCGTCAACTGCGCCCAATGAAAAAGTTGAGATTGCTCTTATCGAGTAGATTTCAATTGCATGCTCATAAGCATGTATAAAAAATGTACAGCGCGATCTGTTGAATTTTGAGATGAGGTAATGAGATTAAGTTTTCAAGGTCTTCTCCTTGTGTCTTCTCTTCCCACAGGCTGATTGTGTTGAACCAAGGCCTATATGTTACCTCATGCTCAGCCAAAATACACATGTGAAACCCCAATTAAAACACTTTCAGATGTTTTTACGTGATGTGTGCACAGACAGACAGGCAAAAATTTCCTGACATTACTGTACAGTAAAGTGTTGTGAAGTAATTTAAGGAAAAGTAATAAGTTGTAAAGTTGCATTACATTTCTTTAAATTACTTCACAATACTTTACTTTATGGTTACGTTAAAACCAAGTAACCCCATGTCAGCTGAGCATCTGTGCCTGATCTAATGTTGTGCCTTTACAAAAAAATATGTTGAGGATGTTGAGATGTAAATACCGAACATGTTTTTTTTTTTACTTTCTCTTTCTGTAGGATACGTCACAACTATAATCGAAGATGCCAAAATATACGCCACTCACGCTAAGAAGTCCAACGTGGACGCTGATGACATACGGTTAGCCATCCAGTGTCGAATGGATCAGTCCTTCACCTCTCCTCCACCACGAGATGTAAGTCATTTCCTGTTGTAAATTCCTCTTGTCAAAATTATAAGGAATTAATTGCGTGATCGTCCTTCTTGCAGTTTCTGCTTGAGGTTGCCAGGCAGAAGAATCAAACCCCTTTGCCCTTGATCAAGCCTTACGCAGGTCCTCGTCTTCCGCCAGACCGTTACTGCTTAACTGCGCCAAACTACAGGCTCAAATCACTGCAGAAAAAGGTCAGACTTCCTAGAGGAAGCAACATCATGAGGCTCTGATGATGTGAATTGTAAATGCAACTAATGTACAGTACAGTGTGTGTGTGCGAGTGCGAGAGACACGGCACTGATGTTGCTCTGTTGTAGGTGTCTTCCTCTGCGGGGAGAATAACAGTGCCGCGTCTTAGCGTGGGGGCCGTGTCCAGTCGACCAAGCACACCGACTCTTGGTGAGTTCTCATGAGCTTCTGGGTAACAATGGTGATGTGATGCATTACATTATGTGTATGGACTTTTAACTCAGATTTAACATCAAAATGGTGTCCAAACATGCTTGTCGATAAGGATTTTCCATTTAGGAAAAAACAGGGCACAAGCTTTTAATCCAGTAATGAAAGAAAATGAGACATTTTTATCTCTGTATGATTAGAAAACAAGTATGTATTTGTACGTATTCACATTTTTTTTTCGTTCCAAAAGAAATCTTTTGCTTATATAAAAAGTTGCAGTTGTGAGGTAAAAAGTCTTATCTGTGTGGTAAAGAAAGTGACAACTTGTAAGATATATAAAAAAAAAGTTGAGACAATGAGGTAAACAACAAGAAAAAAAGTCAGGGTCATGAGGTAAACGGTGACAAAAAAACGTCCTGGTCGTGAGGTAAACGGCGGCAAAAAAAAGTCCCAGCCGTGAGGTAAACGCCCGTGACTTGTGAGGTACGCAAGTCACATCCTTGAGGTAAATGACAAAATAAGTCACAAACGGGATCTAAACAAAAAAGGTGGTGACAGTGAGGTAAACAAAACAAAGGTCACAATTTTGAGGTAAGCAAAAAAGTCATATCTGTGATGTAAACACAAATATATGTCTGTGAGGCAAAAGAATGTCATGATCATGAGAGAATTTTTTATTTTTTTTTCTTTAAAAAAAAAAGTCATAACCATAATGTAAAAACTAATGTAGCAAACAGGAAGCAAAAAAAATTCTGAACTGTGCGGCCAAAAACATGTTGAATTTACATGTTTCAAATTAACCATGTTTGTTTTTACCATTTTATTTATTTTATGTTTTACAAAATATCTAAATAACACAAATTAGTCAGAGCATTAGTCAGCATTGCTGAAGTTGCTAGCTGCAAGCTTCCTTTAGACTGTTTAGAGATTCCAACTCGACTATTACCAACCTATGAGAACCTTGTTGCCAGGAGGTTGTACTGTCCAGCTGGGCTACATTTTATCAACTAGATATGGAAAAATGTGTCTTGGGAAGGTAATACAAAAATTAGAGTAATTTTACTGAAACATGAAATTACAGTATGTACGTGCATATAGTCATTGAGTTCAGCACTGCCCGTGAGCAAAGATGACGGACTTACATCATGTCGTTAGAATGATATTCCTACACACCTACAGATGACTAAATCTTCCATAGCTTGTTGGTTTTGATTAGACTTTAAGGTATAGAAATAAAAATTTAAACTAAATAACACTTAAAAAAAGAAATCATATGCATTATCTCAAAACCGCTGTGCGTCAATCCAAGACGCGACATGTCAAAAGAAAAAAAGGCTCAAAATTACCCATTACCCATTTTTAGTTTAAGCAGTACTGAGTGGACTGAAAGTTCTAAATATGTTCTTTAAGATTGTGAGCTCTGGAATGAGCACCGGACACTTTTTTTAGGATGATAGGAGGCGCTCTTGGGTACGATTGTAAAGTATGTTGGTTCGACAGAGTTCTCAGCTGCCTTATTCGTATCGTAATATGTTTTCTGATCTTCGCTGTAGCTACCCCTTCAGTGCAGACGATGGGCTCTAAAGTTGGGACGCCAGTGTCACTAACAGGACAGCGCTTCACAGTTCAGATCCCGTCATCTCAAGCTACATCCGCGAAGTCAGGTCAGTATCGATGTTGCGTCAAGTCAGCTGATATTCCTCGACACGCTTCACAGTGTGTCTAAAATCCGAAGGAGATACCTCTTTAAATTTGTTTTATTTATTTATATTTATATTATATCTTTTTTAATATATCTAGCTACGCCGACCACTCCAGGCACGGTCCAGAACGTCCTGATCAACCCCTCTCTCATCGGCTCCAAGAACATCCTCATCACAACCAACATGGTGTCCCAGAATTCCTCCGGTGACTCAGGCTCGCTGAAAAGAAAGCATGAAGATGACGATGATTACGATGCCTCGTGACCATGTGTATAAATGATATAAAAAGTTCATGGGTTCTTCAGATCAGCGTGTAAATGTGCAATCATTCATTGTCAGTCTTGCTTTTGATTATACTAGAAACTTTAGGATCTTGCTTGTTTGTTTGTTTTTTGTAAGTAAAAAATAAAAACATTTTGCCTTTATTCAGAATCATTATTATTATTATTATTATTAAGTATACTTTTTCTGTGTGTGTGTGGGCTGGGGGGGGACATTGGATTACAAATTGGTATTGTATTTTTTGGGAGTTTTATGATCGATATAAAAGGCAGCGTGTTTTAGATTAAATGTAATGATTTGATTAAATGAAAGGAAATTACCAGTAGGGGGTGACAAACTTTTTTTTTTTTTTTTACTCAAATACTGTTCATTATTTGTATTTTCAGTATATTATGTCCCTAACCTTTCCTTAAACTTATTGGTCATGACAAAGTAAATAAAAAAAAAACTTTATCTTACAACCCTTATGGATCCTAAGCAATAAGGATGTTTTGTCTTTGCTTTATTGTCTTTTTTTAACAAAAAAAACAACAAAACAACAAAGGCAACAATATCTTGTCCTGTAAACTTGCTGTACCCTGGGAGGCTTAAAAAAATTCTTATTGTAAAATAAATGACTCTGTTTCATGTCCTTTGTTTTTAGAATGTGTTTGTATTATGAAATTACAAAGTATTGCCAGGTCAATGTTCACCATTCGATACAAGATAATAACTAAGGACATTGCTGAAATGGCTGGAATTGGGTTATGAACACATTTCAAAACATTATTAGAATCTGGAAGGATAGTTATTAAAACCCAACTTCATGGAAGACATGGTTGGAACAACATATATGAACATGATGGGAGATCACTTTAATCCCTTGGTGCAGTGGCATGATGAAAAGAAATGGCCAGTAGAAATCAGAGCTATGATTAATAGTGAAAGAAAGAGCATTTCCATATGTGCAGTGTGACAAAAACTCAGGATTGGGACTGAACAGCTGTGTGTTCATAAGAAATCCAGCTTGTTAGTGAAAATAAAAGGCTTCAGTTTGCTAGGGAGCATAAAGCTTGGACTTTGGAGCGATGGAAAATGGTCATGTGGTCTAATGAAGCCAGATTGAACCTATTCCAGGGCGCCGAGTGTGTCTAGGCTCAATAACGTTATGTGGCAATATAATAACGTCAGGTGCAGATGACCTGAATGACTGAGTGACCAGGTTATCACATCCTATGGAGTTTTTCTTCCCTGATGGCACAACCATATTCCAGGACTCAGATTGTGAAAGAGGGGTTTCTGGGAGCATGAGGAATAATTTTCACACATGAACTGGACACCACATTGTATGCCGTAATCAATGCACAAATGAGCTCAAATTACATATGACGTTTTTTTTCTTTTTTTTAGCCGGGCATTGTATTAGATGTGTCAATGGTATTAGACGGCTCCATCTTCCTGTGAAATAGGTTTTCCTAATAAAAAAAGGTATAAAATGAAATAACCATATTGATTCTAGCATGATGTGTACTTTGAGATCTTGTTGATGGCATCTTGGAAATGGATAGAATTTAGAAATCTAAATAGAAATAGATCACACTGACTGGCATTGAGTCATTTTTTTTTTTTTTTTTTTACCACAGTACCAATTTCATATGACTCCATTTCCACATCTAGTAAAGCCTAAGTAAAGCCTTTATTTTGTCACATATACATTACAGCACAGTGAAAATCCTTCTTCGCATATCCCAGCGTAACTGGGGTCAGAGCGCAGGGTCAGCCATGGTACAGCGCCCCTGGAGCAGTTAGGGTTAAGGGCCTTGCTCAAGGGCCCAACAATGGCAACCTGGTGCTCGTACTTAAATATGATATTTTAATAGATGATAATTATTAAAATATAAGGATATGCTAATGGAATACTTCACTAATGTTGGTGCATGATTAGACAGCTAATTAGACATGCAGTTTGGCCAAATATGTCTAATCTTCCTTTTACAGTAAACTGTAGTGTTTCTATTGCTTGAGTCTTGTACTGGAAGTTTTACTTCTAATATTGCTTGCAAGTAAAGCATTCGTTACCAACTGGGGCAATTCAGCATAGCTAATGCACTATCCAGATGTTTTTGAACTGTGGGGAAAAAACCCGAGAACATGGAGTAAAGCCATGTGACTATGCATCGTCTACGATCATCGATCAGACTGTGTCTACAGCAATGGCGCATATGATAGGCAGGAGTAGGGGCTGTCAAAACGTTCTAGCAGTGTGAGGCAGCTAGTTGACCGCACACTCCTTTTGCAGGTATGGGACCGTGGTGGCCATTGGTAACTAATGTATTTATTTTTGACCTCCAGTCAACATTCAAACAATATGGCCAATTTAGGAACGCCAATTAGCCTACCCTGCATGTCTTTGGAGTGTTGGAGGAGAACATGCAAACTCCATGCACACAAACCCCGAGGTGGGAATCGAACCTGAGCCCTGGTGGTGTAGACAGTGACAGCACATATGACAGTAGGGAGTAGTGACTGCAGAAACATCGGAGCAGCGTGAGGAGCGGCAGCAAGCTGACCATACAGTACACTCAATTTGCAGGTAATGGTATCACGTGAGCATCAGGATCTGTGGGTAAACTTCAGAACACAGGGCTTTGTTAAGCCAAAAGCTTAAGTAGATATGCTCTCTGCTGATAATAAACTGAGATCTTCAAACATGTGTATGTGTGTGTGTGTTTGTCCATCTCTCCCAGTTCAGGCTTGGCTAGTAAGCATATCAAAGAAGCAATCATTATTAGGGCCATCATAGTGTGCAAAGTGCCCTCTTGTTCTAAGGATTATTTGTCATTAGCATCTGGGGCTTTTTGGAGGCCGTAACATGCTCAAAAAGTCATGAAAATCAGCACACCGGTTGGAATTTGCTGCCCTTAGGACGACTGCTGCATGGCTCATGCACACATCAAAACATTTAAATCTAATTAAGCTGAATAACTTTCGCTATGCATGTCATGGGCTCTACTCAACAGAAGGTCAGGTCAATATGATGCAACATTGCGAAGTATATCTCAAACAACTGAGCCATGGTGAGGCCTTAAACTTAAACAGTGAAAACCCGCTAATAATATAATCAGAATATAATATTATAATTATATATATTTCTTATATATAATTTTTTTTTTTTTATATTATGACATAATATATACAGTAACATATAATTACATAGTATGTTATAATGGTATTGGTATTTCCACTGTAAAAATACATGTGTCCATGTCCATGGTGCGCCCGTGTGCTTGCGCCCGATCATTGTTGCTATATTTTATATAAATATACCTATATTTCATCTTAAAACGTAACAATTTGTAACACTCTAAACTGATAAGAACATATGTAACCTAGTCTTTTGGCTGCTCCCGTCAAGGGGTCACCAGAGGGGACCATCTGATCTACACACATAATTTGGCACAGGTTTTATGCCAAATGCCTTTCCTGACACAACCCTTCCATTTTATCTGGGCTTGAGACAGGAACTGTATCCAGTTGCTGGGGTTTGGGCTTTGGGTGGAAATTGAACACGGGGCTTCTGGTCGAGAAAATATTCACTTTAACACACCATGTCTTTATTGATCTGGCTTTGTGCACAGAGGAATTGTCATGCCGGAAAAGTTTTAGGGCTTTTTTTGGTTCATGTAAAGGGGACGTTTTTCATTACTGTGAAGACATGCTATACAGTTGTGTGCTTCAAACTTTTTAAAGAAACAACAAGTGGAATTACAAAGATGATAATGGTGAGGTGTCCACATACTTTGGCCACGCTAAAACATCTTTCGCTATGCCATGGGCTCTACACAACAGGAACTCTTTTATTTTGGGTTGCTTGCAAATCACACCCAGTAGAATTTGATATTCTCTTCCTAGGGAATTTATATGATCGTCACCAAATCAGACCACTGACACTGAGGATGCAATTGTGAAAATTGTGAAGGGATTTTTGATATCTCAAATGGTTCAGCTGTGGAAATGCAAAAAGTGGCTCATAACTTTCTTACTCACTCACTCACTCACTCATCATCTATACAGCTTCATCCAGTATTCAGGGTCACAGGGGCGTGGAGCCTATCCAGGGGACACACACATACGCACAGCCGCACACTCATTTATACACCATGGGTAATTTGGGAGTGCCAATTAGCCTAATCTGCAGGTCTTTGGACTGTGGGAGGAAACCGGAGAACCTATCAAGAACAGGGAAAACATTCATAATAACTTCTTTAGTTATATAAAATTATACAGTAATATAATACACTATATTATGTCATGATATTTATATTTACCTTTTAAATAAATGCATGTGCACCACTGTGCCCACAGTCTTTCTGGTGCACCAGAGCAGCGATAGCGCAGACGCTTGGACCCGATCATCGTTGCTTCTCAACTATGTTTCATCTTAAAATTTACCAATTTGGGTGCCTTTCTTAAACATAACACACCCTAAACTGATAAGAACAGATACTACACTTGATTTTAGCCAAGAGGCTAATAAATTGTTTAAAAAATTACTATTAGAAATTAACTTTATCACACTTCACAGAGAGAGCTTTGTGCACAGTGGCATTGTCACTCACTTACTGTAGTATCTATATTGCCTCATTTTGTATACAGACTCGTGTGTGTGTGTGTGTGTATGTGGGGGGGGGGCTATCCTAAGTAGGATGTGGTGCTTATCCAAGGCAGGGAACACACACATACACACAGTTGCAAGCTCACTCGCTCATTCACGCACTACAGGAACTTTTGGAACGCCAATTAGCCGAATCTGCGAGGAAACCAACCAAGCACAAGGTGGGACTCGAACCAGGAACCTGGAGGTGCAAAGGGACAGTGCTAATCATTACGGCCCCCTGCTACATGCTGTTTTTTTTGTTGTTGTTCGAGTATAAAGGGCAAGTAAACTGTAAACCCATTTTATACAGTTGTGTGTACTTCAACTTTGTGGAGAACCAACGACTAACGTGTGGTACAACAGTGACGGTGGAGTGTCCACATACTTTCGGCACACTGAGAAAGTTCATCCGACTTCCTCTTCCGTGTCTTCCACGTGGCATCAGGTGATTGGCTGAGAGCTTCTTACGTCACACGGGGAGTGTATCAAATGGCGTCTCAAACGGTGGCGGCCATGTTGTTTTCGAGGGGGTGAGGGGAGCATGAGGAGGAGAAGGAGGGGGAGTTCCTGACGGAAGAGAGAGAGATAGTGAGAGAGCGAGAGAGACAGCGCGCGCGCGGCCGCGTCTGATGTGTGTCGCTGTTAAAGTCGCCCTTTTACCGCCATGAGCCGTCCGTCCTCAGCGGGGGGAGCGGCTGGAGGGGGGCTCGGAGCCGGGAAAGCGGGAGGAAACAAGCACGGAGGCTCGGGAGGAGGTGTTGGAGGAGGAGGAGCAGCAGCAGCTGCGGCGGCGGCGGCAGCGGCGGCAGCAGCCGGGGTGTCGGGCTCGGTGGCCGGCTCGGTGCCCACGGTGGCCGCGGTGGCCCTGCCGCACTCCGCCCTGGCCGGCCAGTCCGCCGAGCTCACCGCGCTGTTCGAGTGTCCCGTCTGCTTCGACTACGTGCTGCCGCCGATCCTGCAGTGCCAGGCCGGACACCTGGTGTGTAACCAGTGCCGACAGAAGCTGAGCTGCTGCCCGACATGCCGCGGGCCGCTCACCCCCAGCATCAGGAACCTGGCCATGGAGAAGGTGGCGTCCACACTCCCGTTCCCCTGTAAGGTAAGTGTCCCCCCCCCGACCCCCCACGCCCTGACCCGAGACTAAACTCTACTGGGTGTCAGGTCTGTCCACTTCCTACATCATACAGTGTTTCCTACACCAGCAGACAGGTCTAAGAGTGTGTGTGTGTGTGTGTGTGTGTGTGTCCTGATCCTACAGGTGTGTATGTGTGTGTTTTTGCCTGTCTGTAAAGTTGCACCTTTCTGATTTATGGTTGCGCTGGATATGATGACCAGCTTGTGGTACTAGATCAGGTTCTTCAACATCACACACACACACACACACACACACACACACGGGGGAGATCAGACTGGAAATGGTACATCAGATTGAAGATCCCATGTGGAGACACCAAGAGATCATCAGACTAAGATAATCTAAGACTAAGTTTAAAACTTCACAGCACACAGATGAGTGTATGTGTGTGTGCTGATCCAACAGGTGTGTGTCTGTGTTGTGTGTGTGCACGCGCGCCTGTGTCTTCTTACTTTCCTGATTCCTGATTGCAGGTTCATGATCACACACACTCGGGAGTAAACAGGACTGAAAAACTTAGATCGGGTTAAGATCCCATTACTATACCTGTATATCCTGTAACGACACAGAGAGATCAAGATCAGTCTAAGATCAAGTCTCGGTTTAAAGCTCTCTCAGCTTATATTTTATCTCGAACAATCACAATAACTTTCTGATCGTTTTAATGACGATGATTATAATGTATGTTTTTAGTTTTTCCGATTTTCTCTCGATGCACACATGGCTTGTTGCAGGTTTTACGCCGGATGTCCCTTCCTGATGTAACCCTCGCATTTTTTTTTACCCGGGTTTGGGACCTGAACTGCATCATCCAGTGTCTGAGGTTTGGGCATCAGGTGGGAATCGATACCTGTCTACATAAATTGCTTGTTATAACAACAAATGAGCTTTAAATAAATTTTTTAAATGCAAAAGTTTCACAAACGTTTCTGAAGGAAAACGTTTGTGAAAAGATGAAAAGAAAAGCAAACAGTTAAAGAAGAGATGCAAATTTTTTTCTTTATCAGAGTTGAATTTTTAAGCAAAATAGGAGAGCACTTTAAAATATCGAGATCATGTGATTTCTTTTTTTTTTTTTTTTAACACACCTTTGGATAAATTTGCATGAATTCATCTTCAGTTAAATGGCCTTTTTTCATGTAGCAAGTTTTGCATGTATTTAAGCATAAAAACATCTTCATATAGGTGTGTTTTGTATTTAGATTTTTTTCCAGTCTCCAAATTAATGCAGTTTTAAGCTTCTGAAAAATCTTGACACTTTTCCTCTCGTGAAAACTTTATCAATCCAGAAAACTCATTAATTACAGAGTTAGAAAGAAGGGACGACGGTGTGTCTGTCACCAGGAAGGAAGGAACCGTTTTGGCAATGCATTAAAGACAAAGATGGCCCTTTAACCTTGAATTTGGCTATGTTAATTTATCTTCTTGGTCGTGTTGTGCAGGATATATCAGGAGAAAAGAAAGAATTTTAAAGAAAGCTTTAATCTAATCTTAGATCAGACTTGAATTATTTGTTTGAAAAGATTTCACTTTCATCATAATGGAAGACAGAAATATGACATCACAATTCAAGAATGTGGAAAAAAAAACATTCGGTTACGTATCATACTTTTTTTGTTGCAAAAAAAATCTCTTTTTGACTCCAAATTTTTATTATACATATACATTTGAAGCAGTTGTATGTTGCAGTTCCTCTATAATCCTGCAGGTGGCTCACTCTAGAGGTGAGTGTTCACGAACTCTGAGCGAATTTTTGCTAGATTTGTTTAGAATTGTAACTACATCTGAAAAATATTTAATATCGAAGCAGGATAATTCTAAAATTGTGATGCAGAATCATAATACAAATTGAATCTGTGACTGGGTATCGTGATAATATCGTTTTGTGCACTGCCTCTTAATTACCGTCCCTAATATACTGTAGGTAGTGATGTATTGTTTTGCTCACAGGCTGTCAGTAATATAGTTTAAAAACCAAAACACTCACACACTGTTGTGTTGCATGTGGTCAAGTCATGTAGGAAGACAATGTGGTGATGTAGCCGTGTTGCTGATTGCGTATCCTCACCATGTTGTCAAATGACCCCGAAATACGATCGTGACGCTCGACCTGTGTCTTGTGTTTCTCTCTCTCTCTCTCTCTCTCTCTCTCTCTCTCTCTCTCTCTCTCTCGTCCTCTTCAAGCTGCCTAATCGAGAAGAATTTTTATTTCAACTCCGCACAGTGTGTCTGCCTGCTGTCCACTTTATTAGGAATACCCATACACTTGCAGGTTTGTCTAAACAGCTAGCCCTGTGGCACCACATCAAACATCAGTGTGCAGTGTATCAAGTAGTTCATGCATTCTGAAGCCGTTTGTCGAACAGGTACAAAAATTAGAAAATGGAGGGAGAAAAAAAGCACTTCACAAGCATTGAATTTATGTACAAGTAGTTGCAGATAGTTTATATAAAAGGTTATATACAGGTAGTCGCTGACTTATGAACATTTTGAGTTACAAATTTCCGCAGGTAAGAGCACAATGATAGAAAATGTCTGTCCTGATAGTGAATAATCCTAATTTCGGAAAATCTTCAACGAGACAGAATTCACTTTAGATTTCAATTTAGTCGAGTGGATTGGTATGGTTTACCTTGTATATATTTGTGTCAAAAATGTATAAAAATCATTTTGTCGGACTTAAGGACAAATCTGACTTACGAACGAGCTCCCGGAATGGAACTTGTGGTAAGTCGGGGACAACCTGTATTTATCATTATCATATTTATAGGAAACAATAATTAAAATTTTAATTGAATCAGTAAATTCTTGATATTATATAGTAAAAGAAAAATAGATCTCTGTACATCTTGTAAATTAATCAAATTTTATTTTTTATAAAAAAGTTATACACGTTTTATAACAGTATCAGTTTTAGTTTCAATAAGTATTCAATATTTAATGTCTGTAGTGTGAAATTATCTAAATTTTAAAACAGAGTTAAATACGCACTGAGGACCGTCATTATATTATTATTATTCTTTTTTTATTTGTTCCGATAATCAGTTAATTATTCCACTGTAAAAATACCCTGGAGTTGCAGCCATAATTTTAATCCTCATTACTTTTTGAAGTTTTTAATACTTGAAAACCTGTAAGAATTAGACAAAGCAGAATCGATTTGCGTTGTGATTCACAGCTCTGCTTCTTTTGTTTAATTAGTTTGAGGCTCCGTCGTTATTAATGTCGTCTTGTAACATTTCCGGTCCCGAGACGTGAACATCATCCTGCTTTTATTACCTGCTGACTTCAGGTCTGGTGATTTATAAAGCTGTGTGTGTGTGTGTGTGTGTGTGTGTGTGTGTGTGTGTGTGTGTATAGTGCTCACACCAACCTATTGTTTGCAGCCAGGCATCAGAACTTAGCGACGGGAACAAGACAAACGGACAGATCGTCAAATAAACCCGTCTGGACGTAAGATTTGATTAGAACGTTTTCCAGAGCAGACACTCGGCCTAAATATCAGATCGAAGGAATAAATCAGATTTGCTCCTGCAGTGTGAACATGGCCTCAGACCGCGGCGTCTTAGTGCGACTTAGTCTTAGAGTAGAGCTGTGAAACGTACATGGACTGTTTTTTTTTTTTTTTTAATTCAATTCCATTTCAAGCGGCTAGATTTCTGACAGCATTTAAAGAATTAAGAACTACTAAAAATATTTAATAAACCCAGAAATGCTGTGTAACCTGTGGTGTTGAGTGTTTAAATGTCACAGTTTGTATATAAACGAAAAAAAAATTCCTGCGTCTTCGGCCATTCTCCAATCCAGTAGGTGGCGACATTATACTGACGGTTTATAAACTCAAAAAAAAAAAAAAAAAGAAAAGATGGCAAAGTAGCGATCTTGTAGAACGAGTGTATTTTGCGAGTGAAGTGCTAACACTGGAGACTCCTTACATAAAATTTAGATTATACAATGTTTAGTTATGACCGAGTAATCTGATTGGACGAGAGACGTTCTACGAGTGGTGATAATAGACAGTAACAGCACTCGGCGTCACAGGTGTTCTAATAATCGTTAATGACGCTAACTGTGGGTCTCAGCGTGGGTGAGAGTAGGTCCGTACATGTCCCACTCAGCTTTGCAGAATTGTTGTAATTGAGCCATATTGAAGAGTTTCCGAGCATGAACCGTCTTTTTAAGGTCTCTGTAAAGTGTGACAAACATGCAAAAAAAAAAAAAAATCAGTAAGCGGGCAAACACTTTTTCACACCACTGTATATGGAATGTGCAAATAGCAGCAATGTTGCGTTGGGTACCGAAAAGTACCTATATAACCGGTAGGTACCAGTAAAGCGGGTAAATACTTTTTTGTTCAAAGTATTGATTTGGCACCGGTATCATAATTAAAAAAACAAACAAACGATACCCAAACCTAGACAAATAAAGAAACAAATCATAACCTGTTGAGGGTAAACAGTGTTCGTTGAACCGTTCTATAAAAGCAGTACAGCACTCGCTGTCGTGTGATATTGCGTAATGAACGTCACTCGTCACAGAAACCTGACCTCAGCAACAGTTGTTTCTCTTTCTACATAACAAACGACACGTTCTTGCTTCTCTGTATGTTCCTGCGGTTAGATTAGGGCGAGTGTTTGCCTTCGTGAGTGAGCGGTCGCTATGGAAACAATAACATATTCAAACTAACTTGCAGACAGTGCCGCTGTCAGACTTGCAGTACCAGATAAATTCATGCACACAAACACACACACACACACACACACACACACACACACACACACATACACACACACACCTTCTAAAAAAAAGTCAGGGTTGATGATAATCTAAAGATAACCATCATAGGCCAGTTCATGCTGTGTATATACACACTGTGGCCAGTTCATGCTGTGTATATACACACACACACATACACACACTCCCTTCAGGACGTCAGTTCTTGTAGACAAATGGCGTGAATTTCATATCATTCTGAGAAGTGTGTAGAACTCGCACTACGCTCTGTGCTCTCTCTCTCTCTCTCTCTCTCTCTCTCTCTCTCTCTCGGGGATTCTTAATGAGAACCTTTAATGATATTCATGCATGGGCTGGATCATGAACACCGTCAGCTTTTTACATCCCTTTGTCCAATCACAAAGCCTCTGCGCCCGGATTCTCCTCGGCTGTAACTGATTACACGGATGAGTCGACACGAGCCGTCATGAAGCCGCAGGTAGTGTGTCTCTGTGTGTGTGTGTGTGTGTGTGTGTGTGTGTGTGTGTGTGTGTGTGTGTGTGTGTGTGCGCGAGTTCCTCCATCCAAGCAGAAAGAAAGAAATACAGAATACGTGTCGCGATGATGTTAATATGTCAGTACCTCGGCATATGAACGGCCCTGCCTTAAGAATTTCCGCACGTGAACCTGAAGTTGCACGTTCGTCCGCGAGCTTTTCAAAACTTGTTTGTGTCAAGTGAAGTGAGGTTACGTGTTTTGTGGGTTTCACAAGATGTACTGAAGACGTAGCACCGCGGGGTCCCAAGAACGTTAAGAAGAAAAAAAGAGAGCCGCTTTCAGTTTAGTTTTTAAAGCATCCGGTGCCAAGAGGAATCATAAATTAAGGTTAAGTTAAGTTTAATGTCTATTTACTTCATATTTTACCTCATTTACATGTCTTTTCTAAATGTTTTGATTGTTTTTATAAGGGAAACATGATTATAGTGTTGGAAATTGGTAACATTGGTAATATCTTGGGTGGCTGGAACGGATTATCTGCATTTACATTATTCCCTGTGGTAAAATGCATTTTGCAATATGAAATTTTACCTCAGGAACTCGCCTCAGGATTGGATTAAACTCGTATGCCGAGGTATTTTTTCTTTTCGTTGTTGTAGCGGTCTGTTTTAGTGTCACTACAGCCTCAGCTTGAACCATCACCACCATTACCACTGCAGGGTGATGGTGTTTATCCTGAGACTACAGCAGCGCTGCATTAGCCGCGTGTGTGTGTGTGTGTGTGTGCTGATGGTCAGTTTTACAGTTTGTTCACTAACGATAATAACGAGCACAGAGATCCCAGACCACCAGTTTATTCCGCCTCTGCATGTTCCTTCACATCAGGACCGTGTGTTTGTGTGTTCCAGCAGCTGGTTTCTCCACCCGAGCAGAATGGAGCGAGGCAGGTGGAAAGGGAATAAAATCCCAGAGCTTGTCAACACTCCAGGCGCTGGAGCCCGAGTGCTTAATTAATTGCCTCAGCTAAATGGCAGTAATGAAGCGGTGTGACTCGGGGTTTGAGCGGGTAAAGCCTTTAGTGTGTGTGTGTGTGTGTAAGAAGTGGAGCTGGGGGACGTGTTAGTGTAAGAGCATATTGTGATGAATCAGCACATTTCGGCGCATGTTACAAATCTCAGATGTTGATGTGCAGTAATAATTTGTAATAATAGTTTGTAAGAAAAACAATAATTCAATACCTAAACATATAATTATAATGTGTACGTGTAATATATATGTAATAATAAAAATAATGATAATGATAATAATAATAAAGTAAAAATTTTGCTCGAAAAGATGCTCGAAAATGCTACTAATGAAATATTATTAATCCTTAAGAACATTTGTACAATACGGATCACAATATATGCCTGTGTGACCCGTGTTTACACAATGCGTACAAAAGATATTGACGGGCGTTCGAGTCAAACCTGGACTTGTGATGACCTTTCTGTTGAATAAAGGCGTAAAAAGCAGCTTTGACTCTCTATCTGTACCGCCGGGTTTCTAAGCAAGAACAGGAAGAAACGTTCAAGTTCAAGCATATTCATTTTCAGGCAAATGTTTTTCTTTTTATCATACGACAATACAAATTTTACCACCGCCCCTGGTGTATACAGAGTTAAAGGGAGTTTTTCCTTTCAAAACTGTTCTGCTAATCTGTAAAACTGGGGCCTCCGAGTGGCGCAGTGGTAAAGCGCTCGCCCTATCATCCGGAGATCGCGAGCTCGATTCCCGGGTGATGCTGTAACCTCTCACAGCCGGAGGTCTAGAGGGAGCTGATTGGCCGAGCTCTCTCAGAGGAGAGGGATGTACTTATGCCAATGTCTATGACCTCACGCAAGCGGAAGGAGCAGATAGTGCTGTCCTCGGAGTGTGTTCCTCCGCCTCCCACGGTGCGAGAGCGAGCAGTTTGAAAAGATGCGGTCGGCTGGCGTCACATGGTTCGGAGGAAAGATGCGGTAGTCTTCGGCCCTCTTGACTGAGTGGTAGTAGCTTAATGTGGGAGCCCCCTAGTGACGGGGAGGAATTGGATGTGACTAAATTAGGGAGAAAATCTGTGGGGGGGGGGTGGAATCTGTACAACTAAAAGTCCTGCTTTGACTTGAACGCCCCTCAAATATAACACTGAAATGGAGGCGTTTTATAATAGTAGTGATTGTGAGAGAGATCGTTGTACCGCTCAACTGGTGAGGCTTTTTGTACTGTAGTTAGCACGAACTCAACACACACACACACACACACACACACACACACACACACACACACACACACTCCTTTTATTTTGTCTTGAAGACACATCAGGAACACTCTATGGCTCAGGTATTCCCTCAGTGGCTTTTCCGGATCATGCTTGGCGCACAGACTCACGGTTAAATCCTAGAAGGAGGGCTTGAAGTGAAGCTGATTTGGATTAATGACCCCGGTCAATTGGCTCTTCCTCTCTCTCACTCACACACACACACACACACACACACACACTGTCTCTCTCCTTCTCTTTTGTTTTTCTCTCAATCGCTCCGGACCAGCTGCGCCTCGGCCCCGCTCCCTGTTGTGTTAAAGGATCGCTCTAATTGGAAACCGTTTCAGGTGATGGATCGTGAAGCAGTGAAAGCGCAGTAGGGGACGGAAATCGGAGACAATCGTGTCTCTCGATGGCTCCCGAGAGAAAGAGAGCAGTTAGTCAGGAGGAAGAGCTCGCTGGGATTTACTGTAGATAACTAATTCAGGGTTTTGTTTTAGAGATAAAGGCTGCGTGACGTAACTGTAATTTAACATCGTGTGAAAAATACGAAATGGACCGGATAGATTGGATTTGATCAATCAAACTGGATTTGGAAATGCTTACCCATAATGCAACGTTATTGTTTATGTACTCATTTTCTTGGGTTTCGATTTTATTGCATGTAAACCTTATATTGCATGCAAAGCATTTATTCTTATTCAACGCTCTACAATAGATCTTTTAAATCCGATTGGTTAGAAGGTGTGCGTATTTTTGTTCAGCAACACTGACACATTTGTTTAATGAATTACTTCATTATATTAGCGCATCTGTTTTGATTAATTTAATGAAGTCTGCTGTTTCTCTAGTAACCGTTCGGAGACAGATTTATAGCATATGCATTATTTATTTATTTATTTTTAAACCAAGTTACTGTTTATGTATTAGGAAACATGTATTTGTACATTTCCTGAAAGAGTCTGCAATATTAAAATTCATGACACGAAGATCATTAATAAATAAATAAGTAATCATTGGGAGATAAACGTGAGCTGTGAATCATGGGAGATTTTCTGATTCTGAGATTCTGATCCTCTGATTCGTCCTTCAAGCAGCTCTGTTTTTACAGCTACGACAGTTCGCTAATAAACACTCAAATACTGCGTAATCTCTGGTCTTTCCTTTTTAAACACAGTGTCTTATACAAAGCGACATGTTTTCTCGGTCAGTATTCTACAGGTAGCTCTCTACTTACGAATGAGTATCGTTCAAGGAGCACGTTCTTAAGTCGGATTTGTTCGTAGGTCGGGGACAAAGTGAGTCTTGTACAATAAGTACACCTCTGACACGAATATACGATGTGAAGCAATCCACATGACTAAATCTCTATCACCTTTCCCTACACTGCCATCATGTGGCCAAAAACCATAACCGCACCTAAGGAAATGAATCTCGCATGTCAAATGTAACCGTGTCGTCTCTGCGCCTTTAAATCGCGAGGGGAATCCCGGACGCCATTTTGTCTCAGAGATGTTTTTCACTGTATTGGACTGTGAACTTTGTTTTGTTGAGGAATTTCCTGAAATTAGGATTATTCTCCTTTAGGACACCTTTACAGGAGAGACATTTTCTATCATCGTGCTGCCGGGCTGATTCATTGAAATTATAAGTGTAAATTGGTATATTAATGTTAATGTTGGTATCTGGTGCACTGCAGTGTCAAATTTTTTCCTCAATACACGTGAGCTACTTCCATGATTTGTTTGTAGCTGCGAATGTCAGGTTCGATGGCCCATTTGAATCTGTGGAAATTCGTAACTCGAATGCTTGTAAGTTGGGAACTAACTGTACAGTACACTCTTACTCCAGTAGGTGGCAGTATCGCACAGAGATGTTTGGTATTTTGTCAATTTTGGAGCAATTAATATTTGCAAGTTAACTTAAAAAAAAAATTAAAAAAATTTGTCATCAGTCAGCATCGGCAGCGCGGGAATTCCATAGCCACCAAAACAGCTAAAGCGCGGCATCCTTCTTGTGGACCTCAAAAAATACAGCGACTAAGAGCAGAGCCGAACCGTGTTCTCGCTAAATCGCATCCATTATTGGAAACGAATGAACGCTCGCACGAATATGACATGTTTTAACCGAGATGGTCACTTGGTCACATGACCTCCTGCTCATTATATTTTGTGAGGAGTTCATCGCATGACTCGTCATATTTAGTCACTTGGTCACATGATTAAGTATTAATCGTGCGATTAGCGATCTTTTTAATATTTGAGTCAGACACACGGCCGTACTGAAAAGAAAGACGTAACTGTAAGAGATCCTGCGAGGAAAGACGAGACGTGAATCGCCGCCGAACGGTTCATAATCAGAGTTCACAGTTTTGGTGGATGAACATCACGGGTTTGTCACAGCTCGATCAATATTCGTCATTGCTTCTGGTTTTAGAACTTTATTCATCTGCATCGTGTTTATTTTTCATTAGAGAGCATTTTAGAGGGCTCGTTTTATCCCGGAGTTTTAACGAGAATAATTTGATGAGATAAGCCGAGTGCGTCTGGTTCTGCACGCGTATTAATTTTAGCATGGTTAAAAGGAAAAAAGCCGGTGTGAAGGATTGAAAACACTTTGTACTCTTCTCCCACCCCCCATCTTTTTGTCTTTTTAAGTGTCACCCCCCCATCCCCCTTCTTCTTCCTCCTCCCCAGTACATCCAGTATGAAATGTGTGTAATGAATAGAGAGTGGGTCGAGCGGTTCGAGTGAGATTGATGGGAACGGCGTACGAAATCTCACCAGCGGGCTTCTGGTGGCGCTAAACGAATCACGGCTGCTCATCTCCTGCCTTTATTAAATTCGAATGAATTAATCATTTTACTTTTTTTTTTTTCCTTCACATTTTTTAACTTTATTTTTATTTTTTGCATGTCTGTTTATTTATGATTTAACTTCATATTTTTCCCTCGACTCCCTCGACAGAGACTGTGTGGGAAGAGAAGATCCTTTTAGACACCGCATACTGTATGTGCATGTTTAGCCGTGTGTGTGTGTGTGTGTGTGTGTGTGTGTGTGTGTGTGTGTGTGTGTGTGTGTGTATATACGTTTGTGTTGGCGAGCTGCCAGCCTCTTCCCATCTCCTAGCACAGTCGTTGCAGCGGGACGAGCTGATGAGATGTGATGTGATTGACGGCGGGCTTCTCCGTTCCAGGAAGCCGGACAGCAATAACGTCTGCACTTTCAGACATCGATTGCGTCCGGGAGTCGTATAGAATATGCAGCTCTCGGGGTAAATTTGTACGTTCACCTTCCTGAGTCAGAGCGCGCGGACAGAAATCTGTTCGAGGTTTCTACTGATCCATGTTTCGTGAGATTTGTAGAGGAGCTGTGATGTCACCAGCTGCACGGTCCGGGGGGGGGGGGGGGGGCGGCGGTCCGGGCTTGCAGCGTGCCGATTAGGCAGAATTTCAGAGCGTCTCCAAAATATGAGGGTCCTGGTTATGAGGGCAGTCTAACCAAAAGGACGTAAAAAAAAAATTTGCTTAGCCCATCCTCTGACTCACCTCCTAGCCGTTTTGCTTTAAAAAAAAAAAGAAAAAATGTTTTATAGGAGTTCCTACGTTCTGATTGGCTGGAAAAAATGCACTTCTACAAAAAGATGAGTGTCGAGGAAGCATTTAGTTGCATTTGAATTTGAGTGCGTTTGAGCGAATCAGGAGGCGTTTCAGGGACGGCAGGAATGTGCGAGCGGAGCGGGATCTCAGAGAGGTGCATACAGACGCTTAGACCTCAAAGACTTGAAGGGAAATTGTTAGGAAAGGATCAGAATAATGGCGCGTTTAAGGAGAGGAGGCGAGGGGAGTGTAATATTCCCAGCTGCTCAGTCAGGAACTGTTTGGTCGCAGTCGATAGAACGGCGGATTTGTAGCATTTTGTAAAAAAAAAAAAAAATCTTTCACAGAATGGTTGTTAAGCGTATATATTGTTTATATATTATAAATATATATAACGTATATATTGTTTATATATTGTTTGACTTTGCCTAAATTTCACTAATACTAATGATGAATATTCAGTGTTCGTCCGTATATATTGTTTTGGACATGTTTTAGTGTATAATAACAGGTTTCATTTCACCAAAATGAGGGAAAGGGGGCGGTTTTTAAGTATTCTTTCATTCTGATTGGCTAGAGAGAAAAAAAAACGCCCTTCCACAAGGGGATGTGCTGAAAAGGACAGGTTGGACAGACTCGAGACGCTCAATTAATTCTGAGTAAACGCTGCTGGATATCGCGTCGAGATGGATAAAATTGAAACCTTGAGACGCTTAGGCGAGTCGGGAGACGGTAGATTTTGAACGTTCCGATCGTTCTCGTCAGTGAAACGGAAAAAATCCACAAGCGTCAGAACGTCATCACATTCGCCCCTCTCTCTCTCTCCCTCTCTCTTTCTCCCTCTCTCCCTCCCTCTCTCTGTCTCTCCCTCTCTCTCCCTCTCTCTCCCTCTCTCTCCCTCTCTCTCCCTCCCTCTCTCTGTCTCTCCCACTCTCTCCCTTTCTCTCCCTTTCTCTCCCTCTCTCTCCCTCTCTCTCCCTCTCTCTCTCTCCCTCTCTCTCCCTCCCTCTCTCTGTCTCTCCCACTCTCTCCCTCTCTCTCCCTCTCTCTCCCTCTCTCTCCCTCTCTCTCCCTCTCTCTCCCTCCCTCTCTCTGTCTCTCCCACTCTCTCCCTTTCTCTCCCTTTCTCTCCCTCTCTCTCCCTCTCTCTCCCTCCCTCTCTCTGTCTCTCCCACTCTCTCCCTTTCTCTCCCTTTCTCTCCCTCTCTCTCCCTCTCTCTCCCTCTCTCTCTCTCTCTC